>JANFAB010000068.1:0-388159 GCA_024613165.1 Pisolithus albus
TGTTCTCTCCGATCATCTATATCACCAATGTCTTGATATTGTGGTGAAGCTGCTGAAAATAGCTGCCCAGATTGGCATCATGTTGTCAGATCCACTTGGCAACAGCCGGTATTGTTACACCCCCCTTGTGAGCTGCATCGTTGACACGCCTGAGGCATGTTTAATAGCCTGCGTTTGAGGGAAAAACCTCGCCAGTGACCCTCGCTGACTATTCTAAGTTTGGCGATCCCTTCCGGCATCAATCCCGAACCAAGGCAATCACCCTCAACTGTATTGAATCCATCGACGTCGATCCCAACAATCTGGTCGATTACTTCGAAGCCTGTGGAGAACACCGACTTAATGGTGTGGCACTACCGTTCTGGAGGGACTGGTCGCTTTCTGATCCCGCATATTTTCTTACCCCCGAGATATTACATACCTTCTTCCGATTCAGCTACGACCACGATCTCGCATGGTGCATTCGTGCTGTCAGTCCGGCAGAAATCGACTTCCGCTTTTCTATCCTGCAACCCATCACGAATCATCGACACTTCGCTACTGGTATCACCAAGCTGAAACAGGTCACCGGGAGGACTCAGCATGACCTCCAGCGCTACCTAATTGCTGTAATCGCAGGCGCTGCGCCAGCAGGTTTAGTTCGAGCTGTCTGTTCACTTGTAGACTTCCGATATCTCGCGCAATCACCTATTATCAATAGCGATCAGTGTCGCAAAATATCGGCTGCGCTGGAAGGGTTCCACACCCACAAACAGTGCATTATTAATGCTGGGGCCCGTTGTGGGGAGAAAGGGCAGCTTATTGAACATTGGGAGATCCCGAAACTCGAGCTCATGCAGAGTGTTGCTCCCAGCATCCCCCTGGTTGGTCCTCCCATTCATTGGACTGCCGATACAACTGAACGAGCCCACATTGACGTTGTCAAGAACCCCGCCGCTGTTACCAATAATGTCGATTTCGAATCTCAAATCTGCTGCAATCTCGATCGCCATGAAAAATGTCGTACCTTTTCCCTCACAGTGCATCTTCGCAAAAACGAAGTCGGTAGCCAATCGACCGACGATAACGCCAACTTAGATTCCGAAAATAATCCTCATCATGAGCAAGACGTGGACTCCAACGTCGAGCCACTTGAGCCCGATGAGTTGGTACTTGGTGTGGCTCCTCGCCGTGTCCACAACTACTTCACATCATCTGCGAAACCCTCCACTGTCTTCCCTCCCCGTTCATTCATCTCTGGCCCGGTTGCATTTCATCTCGGGTTCCATCCAGCTGTCGGAAGTATGGGGATTTCTGACGTTGTGGAGAAGTATGGCCTCCCGGACCTCCACCCAGCCCTGGTCACATATGGCAGTCACAAGTAGTCGCAACAAATGAGTAGCCCGCGCGCCAAAATGCCATCACCTATGTACAGCCCGAGGTGGGCCCATCTAAATTTATATAATGTGACACATGAGTGGGCCCAAGTGTGAAGAGTGGTAGTAGCATATGAGTGGGCCCGCAACGGGAATGCGGAATAAATGCCACCACTTGTGAATGGGCCCGAGATTGGGGGTATACTGGAACATAAGGACGGGCCTGTCATCAAGGGAAGGAGTGAATGAGTACACCACAAGGGCGGGCCCAGCAATTACATAGGACCCAACATATGAGCGGGCCCATGCAAGCTCAGTTGCAGAATGTACTGCAAATGTTGGAAGGCCCACCCCCGATGAGATATCGTGTGATACAACATATGAATGGCCGTCCCGCGATATACTGGCCCATGACACAACACATGGACAGGCCCGTCCATGAGATGAGATTGGACTGCGCAACTCATGGACGGGCCCTGCCGCGATATGGTGCCCAATGACACAACACATGGACGGGCCTGTCCATGAGATGATGCCGGACTGCGCAACTCATGGATGGGCCCTCCCGCGATATGGTGCCCCATGGCACAACACATGGACAGGCCTGTCCATGAGATGATGCTGGACTGCACAACTCATGGATGGGCCGTGCCATGATATACTGGCCCATGACACAACTCATGGACAGGCCCTCCCGCGATATACTGCCCGATGATGGGGCATAACTCACGAGGCCGCTGTAGGGAGAGAGTCCTCCCCACCATGGTAATTCCTATATTTCTTTGTTTTTACCTTAGTTTTTGTTTTCATACCTTTATTCTGTCTTTTTACTTAGTGTTTGGACGAGTTTTGGCTTATGTAAGCTAGACTCGTACTTACCTTGTACTGTACATACTTGGAATAACAGAAGCCACATTACCAGAGACGAGAAGACGAGAATCCGAGCCCGAGGGACTCGGATTAATATTTCTCCTATATCAGACAGTTGCAAGACGTTATCTCGACCTCACTTGGGTTTCAGGGCGCGTTTCTAGTCCTTTTTCTGCTCTTTGACACCCTCTACCAGGCACTCCAGCCCCCTCTGGTCGAACTGACCACTATTCTCACCCCAGGGAGACCTTAGGTATATCCCTAGGCCTCCCATCTATCATACTTTCATCTGGAGCCCACCGCGAGGGGGCTGTTTTGCTTGGTAACCCTCTCCTCCTCCTACCTTCGTGCTCGAGCACGTGATATCTCAACAACCGACGCGCCTTACCTCTCGCTTTTCGAGGTCCTGATTCTACTCGACGAGAGCTTTCAGGGGATACCTTTTTCGACGCGTTCACTCCTGTGGTTCCGGAGATATTCCGCATTTTCTGGAGAAAGGCTCTGTGGGACGGATTTTGGCATAACTCGGGTTCGGGTGCGCATATCCTCTTATTTCCTTGATCTCCCAGCGCCCCAAGACCCCCTCTACGACATCCCAAAGTTTGGGAAGGTTCTGCCCAGTAGTTCTTCGTCAACGTGCTGCTGTTCCCCCACCCTCCTACCTGCACACGCGTTTTCTCGTGAACCGGCGCTCCGAATCTCTCGCAAATAGGAGCCCTAGTAGAGCTCGTCGATACCTCCCTGGAGGTGCCCTTTCCGTCGCGTCCGCATCATTACTTCGAGAGATATCGCATTTTTTGTGCCGAAAGGTTGTATCAGACGGTTTTGCGAATATTTCAGGATTGGGTGCACGTATTTTCGTAATTCCTCGTTCTCCCAGTTCCTATAGGCGCCTGCTACCACCCCCGAAGGTTTCGTATCATTCCGTCCAGTGGTTCTTCACCAACGTGCTGCCGTCCTCCCCTCCTGCCACAGCCCAGCTCCCTGGCACCTCCCTTCGCATTTTCGTGCTACTTTGAGCCGTAGGAATCCCTTCCCCACCCCTTAGAATCGATTTAAACCCCCTTCGAGACCTTCCCAGTCCCTTCGAGATCCCAGACGCTTCGAGACCCCCAGACGAACTTCGAGCCCTTTCAAGACCCTTTTCGAGACATAGACGCTCCATTAGACACACCCGCATCCATTCTTAGACGTATCAAGACGAATATCATTGGTTTTTCTTGCGTGTTTTGCAGTCAAGTGAGGCTGCAGGTTAAGTCGAGGCTTCGAGTCGCACACGAACCTCCCCTCTCATTTTGTGTACAGGATCCACCCCTCCACCTCCCCATAGACGTTCGAGGTCGCATCGAGGTGACCCCACCTACCCTTCATTTACCCCTTCGAGACCAGTCGCGGACTTTCGAAGGCTCGCACTACCCTCGTGTTAACAACTACGACGTGAAATATATTCGTTTGAATCTCGTACATACTGCTCGTGATGGAAAGTGGATACCGAAAGTCTCGAGCCCCACTCAAGCCCCATCCGAAGTTCTCGGGCCAGGCACAGGACCTGCCCACCTATTTCGAAGAAGTGGAGGAGTATGGTAAGGCCCAGGGAAGGTCAGGGGATTCGTCCCTGATGATGGTTGCAATCGAGGGAGCCCCGTCCCTCGATAGAATTCTCTGGGGCCACCTCGCTGCTAGTGTCCCAGTTGGTAGGCAATGGGACGATTTCAAGGCACTCGTAACCCTCCAATACCCTGAGATCGAACCAGTCGAGGACGACCTCAAGTACTTCGAGGAGTTCTACTCTCTCCTCGAGGGAGCTCGTTGCAGGGAACTGAGCTCGGTTCAAGCCTTGGGGAAGTACCTTCGTGTATTCCGGCTCTTCTTCTTGGCCATGGTAAGGGGAAACATGCTCGAGATGAGCCACCAGCCCCAGCTGTTCCTTCGAGGCCTCCCACCCCAGGTCGAGCTCGAAGTCTCGAGGCGGCTCGCATCCAGGTACCCCCTGCTCCAGTCAGGCCGGCTATGGCCTATCGAGATCATTGTTCATGTTACGAAGGAGGTCATTGAGGATGGGGTAGGCTGCTCACCCCCTCATCTAGCTTCGAAGAACCCCTCGTCAAGTCTCGACTCACTCCAGGGACCCTCTCGACACCCGCACTCGCCCTCGTCCAGCCACCAGTCTAGTGCCCCTGTGGAGTGCTCTCGGTCTCATTCTAGAAGACACTCCCAGGGAAGCTCGAGCTCGAAGATCCCCTCTCCTTCCCCCTTCGAGGTCGCCCCTCGAACTTCAAAGAACCCCCCTCGCTCACCCGAGCTCGCTTCGAGCAGCTCATCTCCCCTTCGAGCCACTAATGCAGGCTCGAGGCACCCTGCTCCTCCAGGTTGGAGTGCCTCATGTGAGCAGGCCAGTGACTCGCCTTTGAACTCACTTCGCAGCTCGAGAGAGGATCAACCATCGCACTCGTACACAGTAGGTGGTTTACAGCCATCGAAGGTTCATTCTCCTCGCCTCGAAACTGCTTCGAGCAACCCTCGTGACCTCGGCTCAACCTCGACTCGCCCCCTTCGACCTCGTGAGCCCTCGAGTACCCCCGCAAAGTTGTACTCTTGCTTCGAAGCATCTTCGACGTCCTTCAGTAAGGCTTACCCTCGTCTCGAGTCCCCTCCGAGCATTCCTTCGAAGCCACCCTCGGACTGCGAACCACCCCCTACCACCTCGTTCCTCCTTCGAGAGGCTCCGACTTCGAAAGCAAAGCCTGCCCCCACCAGTTTCGAGTCGCGTTCAAGAGCATCAAGAGGTTTGTCGCCTCTCCGAGAGCCTGTGGCTTCGAGCAAGCCATCCCCTCCCTTTCGAGAGTCTTCGAGGTGCCGAGTTCCCCCTCGAAACTTTTGTTTTTGCTTCTTTTGTGGTCGTAAAGGGCATGTTCGAGCGCAGTGTAAGGTCTGTGCTTCATATCTAGCAGCAGGCAGGTGTAGGATCATTCGAGGTCGAGTCATGCTGCCCACAGGTGAGGAGATCCCTCGAGAGGCCCTCGGACGCACTCTGCAGGCTCGTTTGGATTTCTGGGTCCTCGCTCGAGGCCCAGGAAGCTTCGTTGACCAGGTACCACCCCCTCCCTCGAGTTCCAAGTCGATCCAGCGCCTTTCCTCCCCTCAAGTCGACTTCGAGACTACCCTGGAGCACCCTTCGAGCTCGAGAGTGAGTTTGCCCCCTTCGAAAGTGAGTCCGCCCCCTTCGAGCCACCCCCGAGCCACCTCTTTCCTTCGAAGACCTTCGGTTTACCTTCGAGCTGCCTCCTCCATCAGCTGAGTAGTGATTTTGGTTTCTTTTTCATGGTCTATTTCATTTCGAGTTCGCATTTTTGAGTTTCTACTTAGACTTTTGTTTCGAGGATGATACTCCTCACCTCGCTTTATGATATATCTTGGTATGTGTTGACTGGGGACAGTCACTATCTAAAGCCACCCTCGGATGTAGGGAGAGAGTCCTCCCCACCATGGTAATTCCTATATTTCTTTGTTTTTACCTTAGTTTTTGTTTTCATACCTTTATTCTGTCTTTTTACTTAGTGTTTGGACAAGTTTTGGCTTATGTAAGCTAGACTCGTACTTACCTTGTACTGTACATACTTGGAATAACAGAAGCCGCATTACCAGAGACGAGAAGACGAGAATCCGAGCCCGAGGGACTCGGATTAATATTTCTCCTATATCAGACAGTTGCAAGACGTTATCTCGACCTCACTTGGGTTTCAGGGCGCGTTTCTAGTCCTTTTTCTGCTCTTTGACACCCTCTACCAGGCACTCCAGCCCCCTCTGGTCGAACTGACCACTATTCTCACCCCAGGGAGACCTTAGGTATATCCCTAGGCCTCCCATCTCTATTCTCTTCACCGCGATATAATGATGAATAGCGCAACCCATGGACGGGCCTGTCAGACAGGAACATTAGGATGCCACAACTCTTGAACAAGCCCTCCCGTGTTGAAGCAACTCATAGACAGGCTCGTACATGTCGGAAGTTAGGACAACAGAACTCTTGGACAGGCCCACCTGAGAGGTAATGCAAGGCGGACAGCAATTAATAAGTCAGTATAACCCATCACAGGCGTGTCGAGCAGATGAGACAAGATAATTGCATTATTGGACGGCCTCAGCATCGGCTTGATATGATGAAGTAAAAATCACGGATTGCCTGTCCAACATTCTCGGACAAGATAATGCAATTTCGGAAGGCTCAGCCACGATATGTCATAGACCTACACAATTCATGGGCAAAGACCGCAATGCGGCATCATCGATCTAACGCTGGCATGTTAAGATTTGCCTCCAGCAGACCCAGACTTTCCGTGGAAACCCTATGACGGATATGGGGCTCTATAAAACGCCTACATACGATATATGTGATCAGTATGCATCTCCAAACAGCCAACAGAGGGCATGGGAAACAATCCTCAAAATCTATCCAGGCATACAAGGGAGGGTAGGCTATATTAAACGCTCCATGGCATAGACATGAATAAGTGAGAAACATGCCATATCGTGACAGGGGTATTATAGGTCTGTAAGAGTTTACCTAGCTACACTTAGCATGCTAACCAAGAGCGTATACACATCCTACACTCTATCACGCAATGGAAATGTTTGTTGTAGTTGACGTCCACTGTATGCAGATATATAACCCTGATGCCGTCAATGCGTGGGAATATTTTGCTAAAGCGCAACGTCACATCCGCGTCTTCCACAACACTCTGTTAACTCACGCCGCCGCAACTGCATATCCCACCCACTTATCCCCAATCGAACGTCGCATCCAACCTCCTATGACAATGTCTGTCCAAAAATCTCCAGAGCTCCAGAAGTCCGTCGAGCGCATCCTCCAAATTTTCGACCAATGCATAGTTTCTACAATGAATCTTATGGAGGCGGAAAGACTGAAATGTTGGAAGGAAGCGGTGAAGGCCATCACGGGTGAACTGGTACGTTGGTACATTTCTCATCTACTGCATGTCTTATGTCCTTTGTCTGACCCACTCAGGACTCCGTGAGGCCGATCATCAATATGACGGACAGTATCCCGCACTTGCTAATTGGCGTCGACAAGTTCTTGCACTGGTCTGAAAGGATCGGTTCCCCCACGCATCCATTCCCAGACTGGAAAAATGCGCTCTTCCCCACTGCCGACCTCATTGCAGGTCATCCATGGTTACTCGCCGTCGACCGACGGTCCAATAACGATCGCAGGGATCTGTCGCTCCGCCATGGGACCTCATCATCGGCTGAACGAGGTCAAACCGGTACATCGAGTCGTAAAGGGAAGCAGAAGGAAGGAGACAGCGAGGTGCCCATTACCGCGGACCATCCAATAATCCTGACACTGGATGATGAAGGGGAGAGTGAAGTACACGAGGTAGACGAACTGGTGGATGACAATGATGACGAAGTGAAGCCAGCCTGTGGACGGTCGAAGAAACGGGCATGATCACAATCGACCACCCGCCACTCAGATACATGGGGACGCTCTCGCTCACACATGCACACGGCCGATGTAGAAGAAGAAAGGGATGATAGGATTGGTAGGTCTGGTAGGTCTACTAGGGGACGGCCCGACGCTGCAACGGGGTCAAAGTATGGCCGCGCTCAATTTTCCGCTCGAACCACCCCACCCCCGAATCCCGACTCATGCGGGACTTGTATTTCAAGGAAGGTGGTCTGCACACGCAGTGCCGATAGTGGGGCTTGTGACCCATGTAAGGCGAGGAAAATTGGATGTACGCAAGCCTCTCGTCGTCGCGCACCATCGACCACCAGGCGCTCCAAGACGGCAGCCACCACAAACACCCCCACATGCCAAAATCCATCCCACGCACAAAAGATCCCCCGACGAAGAGATGAGTCTCCCGGTACCGAAGGCGAGCCTGAGGATGAGCCACCTGCAACAAAGAAACGCCGCACATCTGTTGCCATCGACGACACTCCACGCCCATCAGGATCTTCAGCTGCGAAGCCAAAAAATCAGCCTTTTGGTAAAGTTCACAGTATGATCTCTCCTAGCGTTTTTATAATGAAACACCCTCCAGCTGTCGTCATTCCTACGCCGAAGAGGACGTCAAGCTACACGATTCTGCCTGCCCGTCGTGTGGAACCATCAGGAAGTACACCGGCGAGGGCAGTATCAGCAGAACACCAATCCAGGCCCATGCCACCGTCCGCACCCACTCCAGAATGGTTACCTCCGACTGCCACGCTGTAGGGAGAGAGTCCTCCCCACCATGGTAATTCCTATATTTCTTTGTTTTTACCTTAGTTTTTGTTTCTGTTCTTTTACTTTACCTTTTTTTACTTGGTGTTTGGACGAGTTTGGCTTATGTAAGCCAGACTCGTACTTAGCATGTACTGTACTTACTTAGAAAAATAATAGCCGCATTACCAGAGACAAGAAGACGAGAATCCGAGCCCAGGGGACTCGGAATAATATTTCTCCTATATCAGACAGTTGCAAGACGTTATCTCGACCTCACTTGGGTTTCAGGGCGCATTTCTAGTCCCTTTTCTGCTCTTTGACACCCTCTACCAGGCACTCCAGCCCCCTCTGGTCGAACTGACCACTATTCTCACCCCAGGGAGACCTTAGGTAAACCCCCAGGTCCCCATCTCTAAACCTTTCAACGCCCAGCGTCCCCGAACTATTGATGCGTGTAGATGCAATGACGGATAGACAAGATCTCATTTTAGTGTGCATAAACGACCTCGAACGCCGGATATTGACTTTGGACACCAGAACACCGGCCCCCACTCCTGGGCTGGCAGACGATTGAATTTGTATGCTGGAATCTGATTTTGCAGAGTTTCAGTGGACTGTGGCCACTCTTACGCGGGAGATCGAAGCATTGCAGTTGAAGGTTGAAGGTATGATATTCAGTTCGTCTTATGAGATTATCACGCTAACCTGCCTAGGTGCAATCCCACCCAATCCAGCGGCTTCGACCAGCATGCCAACTATCCCGATGGAACCGGAAGTTACCGCGATTGAAAGGACGGAAGAGGTCATGGCCGCCTCATTTCCACCCCCGCCGCCAGACAATGTTCGGACCCCACCTCTACATTCATCGCCATCCCCTACTGCAACGACGGTAACCGCCACTCAAGCGATTCAGATTGCCGCCATTCCATCTCGGGACGCAGTAACAGTGGCCGATGTCGAACCGGTTGCCCAGTCAGAAGGGGAAACTGTCAACGTCACCATGGGGGATCCTGCCACTGAAATGGACGTTTGCCCGTCCATTACACAGGTGGGTGCGCAGTCAGAAGCGGGTGACGGTAACGCTGCATCGGAATCGGGTCCCGGAGATGTGGTCGCGGCTGCTGATGATCATAGGGAGGGTAATAGCGGCATGTCTCAAATTGCGGATATGGACGTTGCAGACTCATCATAACTACCAGTATTCACGCGTAGTAATAATTGTCTGCTTTTAATATCATTTTTCTTTGGCATTGGGAACAGTACTTTTGAAGTGCAAGCTGATTTCTCCAACAAGTTAAATGTTAGCAATCATCTAACATGATTGCAGGGAATTCAGCGGTCATTCACCCCGATGCGGCTGCAATAATGGTACATTCAGTCCACTATCGTCTGTGTGCTGGAAAATATTTATTACTTATAAATCGCAAGGTGACCGCGATTCATAAGTTCCGCGATTCACCAGGTCCACGATTCATAAGTCCCGCAATTCATAAGTGTCCCGGTTACTGTAATGATATCCACGTGGATACGATATATGTAATATCAAGAAAATAGTATGTGCCGCTATAACTGTTGGGCAGTCCCCATGGTTCCGTGGTGGCAAGCCGCGATTCAGATATATACAGAACATTCAGCAGATACCCTTGGGAATATCAGAGTCATTAACATGACAAACCATCATTCGAAGTCTAACCAAGCCATATAGAGTTATAGTCTGACGAGAAGTAGCGGAATGTTACCATTCCTCCGTGCAAATGAAGCCGCGATTTCAATGTACTGGAGAACCTGGTTCATATGATGACAGGCGCATTTGGTCCTGACCAGAAAACATTTTACTTTGTAATGGGGTTAAATTCTGATATCAGGTGTGTGTGGAGCAAGGGCTGCACTATTTAGGCCGCATTTACGAGGTACAATGGGATATCATGGGTTGATCATAGGATATGATAGCTATTGATTCAATGGCAGAATTTCAGGACTCATGTTCAGCCACTTCGAAGCACCCTGCTCCGCCAGCCGATCATAAACCGCCTTCTGTCGTGCCGCATAACATGCGGCTCCATGCAATCCAGCGGCTTTGAAGGAGACACATTTTTTATTCCATTTTTTCGCACGGAATTTGAAGAAGTTCATGGTCCAATGAAATTCTGACACCAGTAGATCTTCTTCCTCTTCCCAACGATCCTTAACAGCTTTGGCCCGGAGCCAATGAATGCGGTAAACTTTGGTTCAGGACATTGTCAATGACGGAATATCATTTTGCTAGGAACACTCTTACATTCAGTGAGCCAGTTCTTTGAACTGGTAGTTCTTGGGATATCCATACACCAGAACCAAGGTAGGTTGGAGCTGCGGTGGTCATGTGCATTTTGCGAGAATGCAGCGGTGTGAACGGCCATGTGACTCTTGTGAAGCTGCTGAAAACGCGTGAGAGTGTCGGTGTCAGCCCCAAGTGCAATCATCGCCTCCCGACATCGCTTGTATATCGCGGCTTGTTGTCTGACGGAACTGTCAATTGAATTTACCATTTGCCATGCACGTGTCCTCATGGAATAACTTGTCGCCTGCCGAACGACTCCTCTGAATGCCACCGCCTTGTCCGCCAAAGCAATCCGCAATCTGTGGAGCGCATCATTAGCCTGGCCTATCCGCAGCTTTAATTCCATTTCAACCAGCTCATCAGCCCCAGCAGCGCGACATCTTTCTATGCCAAAGTTGGACGGAAGAGGTAGGGGTGCTATTTTTGTCATCTTCAGTGGGACCGCGTCAGCAGCTTCATCCATGCTTCCCTCGCTATCCTCCTCCCCAGACACTACGTCATCCCCAGCAGACATGTGATGCGCGACATCAGTCATTCCAGAACTGTAATCATCTGCGTCAGTTCCCTGGTGCAGGGGAGCCAGATATATTTGGCTATCCGCGATAAATCTTGATCGATCCACTGCCAGTCGATCTGCTCGCCGTGCCATCGCCAACCGCTTCGTCTCGGAGGGGTATTTGCTACTGTCCTTTTGGGTAATGGCAAGTGTAATCTCTGATTCCTCAATTCCGAGGCCGCGCATTATCCAACTCGCGGCTCCCTGCCTGGTTCCTCGTTGGCTTGGCGCCTCCAGTAATTCCAACTCGACCACGTGTACGGTAGGTGCTTGAGTGTATGTTAATATATACTCCCTGTATAATATAGCTGACTCCCTCACCTTTTTTCAATTGAATTTCGAAAATATCCATCACGGACACATCACGGACGCATCCACCAAGGGCGGATTCCTCTTGAATACTCCACACTTGGCAATTTTCAGAAGATACGGCCTCATCCAATTTGGTGAAAGTGTCTCTAGCCATTGCAACTGAAGCCCATGCGGCCTTCAGCTTCCGTGATAAGCTATCCACTGCTTGGCAGTCAGCGATTTTGATGTAGGCAATTGTCAGGGTTTATTACCAATACGAATCATCTTCATAAAGTTTGAGTCATTCATCTGGAAATCTAGTAACTCTTGGCAATGCGGGGAACTCATGCCGCAAGTCGATGCGGAAACAATGTTGAGAATGGACCACAAGGTCTCGATGATCTCACCATCAACCCACCCTGATCCCCGAAGAAATAATGGTGCATATCGTGCATAGCATTCCTGTTTATGGCCATGCACATGCCATATACCAATTCCGGGCACAATTTGCAAAGAGGACGGAATGTGAAGAAACGGGCTGTTGTCGACCCGCTTGCAGAGGTTCTTCATGTATGAACAGTTGATGTCATAGAAACAAAGCACATTTTTGATACCAGTCATGTTGTAACCCAATGCATTTGACAGGGAATAGTCCATGTTCAACTGCCTACATCCGCATCAGTTATAGTTCTCCGCGATTAGCTCACCGTCACCTTTCTCCTTTCTGGAAGTCCACCACAGAATGTGGGTAGAAGCACCCATGCCGTGCACAGGCAGTAGCACCTATTCCAGTGGCGGATAACTTTCCGCGACTGACGTTGGCTTGGCTGATCGCCCTATGATTGTGGCAGGCTGATTTCTGTCCTGCACGTAAGATATGACGGGCTGCTGGGAAAGGATGTCACATACCTCCGTGATATGCGGAGTTGTTTGCAGATACTCTTGATAGGGCGGATGTGCCACCATAAACCCTCGTCCATCCATCAGCCAAACCTGATCATCGGGCCACTTCTCGTGCATATGTTCTGCTTTGAAATTTCCATCCATTACAACTGTTCGTGTATACTTCCAGCTGATGACTGTTAGCAGGGAGTGGGTTACATTTATCCAGACACTAACTCATCCAAATCAACATCAGGATCGACATTTATACCGGGCTGTGGGCAGGCCGCACAAAATAATGCCAAATCTCCCGGTGATGACCTTTCCGTCTCATCTTGAAAGCCGTTCCACTTGAGCAACTTCAGCACCCGCCATTGCCGGGCCAATCGCAGGAGTTCTCGGTATCTATTCTAATCATATACATGGTCTGGCTTACATATTGTGGTATCGGCGGCGTTTGGGGAGCTGACTTACCGGAACCAAATGCGGAAACACATTGGATGTCACTCGACGCAGTTTGCTATAGTAATTCATGCCGGATGTTCCGCATTCCAGGTTTTCCCGCAAGAAATCGTCCAAGACCGCGAATGTGAATGCGGTGCTGGGTTTTTCGAAGGTCGATGTGCATAACTTTGCTTGGAATAACTGCCTGTGATAGGAATCTGCATCTAGACACTGGCAGGGTTGCACCCGAACAAAATGTACGCCCGTGACATCGATGATGGTGAGATATTTCGAATTCGCGGGTGGCTGAAGGTGAAGCGGAACTTCGTCGATGTCTTCCCACTCTTCCTCAACCATGCCCATACCTCCTGCTCGAGTATCCATTTTGTACCGCTGTCCTTCTGATGGTCCATGCTCCGGACTGGGACTTGCAGATGGACATGGTGCACCGTTGTGGCCAAGATATAGTTGAAATCTGGTCTGTCAATTGTGAGCAGGTAGAGACCTCTATGGAGATAGCCTTACTCACCATGTGGAGGGCTGAGTCCTCGAAGAATTCTCCGGTCCATTGTTGGATCCTATGGAAAGGATGTGCTTCATGCAATATTCGGCAGCAATCCGTGCAAAAAAGAGGCTGATGCATGCAATCCGTGCATCTGTACATGCCATCCTTTCCACATTTCGTGCAATTCCGTGGTGAAGGGGCGGCTTCCATCTCCAGCAAGATTCGCAGCAAGTCCTCCTTGTGACGAAGCCACTCGCAGATATAATCGTTCTGCGACTGCGATGCAGTTGGAATATGTATATCCCTCTGTGAGTTGCAACTTACCATTGTACGTGGTAATCTGATAGGATCTATGGGAGGCTGGGCCATGTCAGCCACATTTGTCTCATCGTCAACACTCCAGAAATGTTGCTTAGATGGTGATCTGGAATGCTTTGATGGAGTGGACAAGCAGGACGAGCGCATAGGACTGGTCACATTTGATTGCTTGATGGCAACTTCTACAAGTCTGGATCTATTTCGGCCGCTGTCTTTCCGGGTCCTTACTTCGAGTTGCTTGACGTGAAGACCTGGGGTGGGTCTGATCATCGTCATACCCTTTCGAAGGTTTCTTCTGGCCATTGTGATAGACGTAGTGACCGTCTGTAGTTAACTCCACTACAGGTTATCATTCAAGGGAACGAGTTGCACACATCAGGGGCATCAATATGATTCCGACACTTGACGGACAGCTAGTTACAAACTGCCAAATAAGGACTAGCTATATCATGGGAGAGCCATATCCGGTGTAAAGTTGGGTGATGGGAGGCCTGGGGGTTATACCTGGGGTCTCCCTGATGAAAGGAAAGGGTCAGTTCGACCCAAGGGGGCTTGAGGTGCTTGGTAGAGTCAGGAAGAGGAGGAGAAAAGACCTGAAAACACACCCTAGAACCCAAGGATAGTCGAGATAACGTCTAGAGAGAGTCTGATAGTGGAGAAATGATAATCCGAAGGCTCCGGCCTTGGATTTCCGTCTTACTTCGTCTCTGTAACTCGTCTTGTTATTGTTTCTAAGTAAGTACAAGCTACTCGAAGTCGTGAGTGGCTTACATAAGCCACAACACGACCACACATTACTCGAAAATACTAAATAAAAGGTAGAAGAAAAATATAGTAACAAAAGTAAGGTAGAAACAATGAAATAAAGAAAATCACCTAGTAGGGAGATTGCTCTCCCTACATCTGAGGGGGGCTTTGAATGTTGACTGTCCCCAGTCATCTCATACCTAGCTGTACCATAAGGCAAGATAGGGTATCGACCCTCAAAACGAAGCTCTAAGTGAAAATGGCAAAAATGCGAACTCGAAAGAAAGAAAAGACATAAAAGAAAACATAAGGACCACTCAGCTGCCATCCACCCTGGTACATGCACCATTCTCCATGAATCCAAGAGAGGGGGGACCCAGCTCGAAGGGGTCTGAGGCTACCTCGAAGGGCTCGAAGGGGTTTCGAAGCGAGCTGAAGGAGGGGAAGCAGGTTCCCAGCAACTCGAAGCTACCCCGAGGGTCTCGAAGGTTGCTCAAAGGTTGCTCGAAGGGCTTCGAAGGCGACTCGGAGGGTTTCGAAGGCGACTTGAAGAGTCTCAAAGGCGAGTTTTGCCTCTCGATTGAGCTCGAGGGTCTCGGAGGTGCTCGGAAGGGGATGGGTTACCTTCACACTCATAATCCGACCCTCACGAGTAGCCGGTTAGTTTTTTTTGTTTCTATACTTTTATTCTATCTTTTTACTTAGTGTTTGGACGAGTTTGGCTTATGTAAGCCAGACTCGTACTTACATTGTACTGTACATACTTAGAAAAAAATAACAGCCACATTACCAGAGACGAGAAGACGAGAACCCGAGCCCGAGGGACTCGGATCAATATTTCTCCTATATCAGACACTCTCCAGACGTTATCTCGACCTATTTGTGACCTTTAGGGCGCGTTTCTTGTCTTTTTCCCTACTCCCTGACTCTACCAGGCAAACTCCAGTCCCCTTGGGTCGAACTGACCCTCTTCTTTCACTCGGGGAGACCTCAGGCAAAACCCCAGGCCTCCCATCTCTCAACCCTTCAGCGTTTGCACTCGACAAGTGCTCTGGGATAATGGGGCTTTCCACAATTACAGGCTCCGGGACAGGAAGCGGTGAATGGTCATCGTATGTTTGTTGGGGGTGCTAACGGTTGGGCCCAATTCCAGCAGCGTGTCTGGAGATATCCGGACTGGTTTAAGTCGTCAGTAGCAGTTCATGGCGACAAGTTATCCGTGTCCTCACCTCTCTAGCAATGAATCGTGCTTCTCTTTGTGCCTACAGAGTGTTGTGGAGTAGCGTTGTAACAAAGATCACCGCATACACTCACCTTTATGTTCTCTAGCCAGTGCATATAGGGACTGAAATCCCACGTATCGCGGAGCTGGTCGGTCCTTCCTAATAGAAACATGACAAGACCTTAAGATGTATGCGAGAACTCCGAGCATCAGTAAATTTACACGCATCTTATTCTGACTTAATCAGCACTTATTTACACTTATTTGGCTTATGGCGCCTCGTAAGATGCCCAAGTTCTCGAAGTCAAAAAGATGCCTACAGCACTAGCTTTTGCCAACCCGCCAAGCTTACCAGTCTAAACTATGATTTCAGCTAAGTCAGTCAGAAAAAAAAGCTCATAAAGACAAAAAAAGCGTGTATTGCTGATATAGTACATGGTAACAAGTAGACTAGTTATGAAGCTAGTTCAAAAGCATGATGATCAGCAAAACGGTTGACATAGAAACTGCGGTACATGTCCAATGAATTATGAGCATTGATATACGGCGGCACTCGTTCCTGCCCAAAGATCAGAAGTAGATGAGCGTTGCGGACAATACTGTCAATGTGAATCATGGAAAGATGTTTTGTACCATCCTTGATGAAAGATGGCTTCACCATCCACATCCCCATTAGCTCATCAGGTTCATCCGCTATGCGATCAAACCAATGTATGAGGGCACAGGGATAACTGTAACCGTTCGTGTAAACAAATGAGAAGAAAGAAAGAACCCGAGCGACCTCCATACTGAGCATTCCATTAGCTGTATCGTCCGTGCTCACGAATATTGTGTCATATCGTGCTGGGCCACGGTGCCATGTCAGAATTGCGCGGATCATTTCACGTCACATACTACCAATTCCACTTGGATCGCTTGGTGACACGAAGGTTGCAGTAGCCGAGTGAAAGACTTTGAGGGGTCCAGTGAACACAGGAAGACGGCGAGGATGGGTTGGGGATGAGACAGGTTCACGGTGTAGTTGTTCATATAAAAATTGACCAATAAGCCTTGAAAGTGTTGGAATACCGAGCTCGACAGCAAGCGCAGGAACACTCCTAGCACGGCCACGAGCTTGAAAGAAAATTAAAAACCTCGAAGGCTGAATAGAGACGGCACTTCCATGGCATCGAGCCAGCTTCACGTCCGAATGAGCGAGTACAGGGCGCTCGTCCACAATACCAGCTCGTTCATCCTCGTCCTCCCCATCGTTGAGGCCTTGGGTTGTGCGACTGGTCTCCCTCTCGGACGAGAGAGCGGTATGTTGTCGAGGGTCTGAAAGCGTCATTATTTAGTCAATCAACGAAGGAGACTCAGTATTACCTTGTGAAGTGATGGTGTCTCTTGGATGTGACAATGGCAGCATCCCACGAGCCTCATAATCAGCACGAGCAGCAGCTAATTGGGTAAGGCGTTGGTTAGTCTGTAGGATTTGACCAAGCGCATTGTGTTTGCTCGACCGCCGCCATGGCTTCTTGACCACTGTGATGTGCTTTGATTCTGTAATTGACGTGCATAAACCGTTTGGTGCACCGAAGAGACGAATTAAGGCACCATAATGGACGAGAGAATGTTGACGAGGGAGGGAGAATCCATCAACGTGCACACCAACATCCCGGAAAATTTCACGATGCTGATGAAAGTGGTCCAGAGCCGTCTTGAGGTCACTGAGGGTGTCTTCAGTGATGACGTTCTGTCGAACAATGTAGCAAAACTCCAAGAAAGTGCGAAATGTCTGCACAATCTCGGTTGGAACATGCCCCTCAATGGTGGGAAGATACACCAAAGGGCACCCAGTATAAGATAGGGCAAGGACGGGAACGGCAGGCTCACCTTCATCAACGCTTTTGAGTCGTCGCCCGTCCACTGTGAGAACCCCCGCCCATCAGGAAATCTCCGCAGTCCTGGAAATGGTGGTGCAGCGGCAATACTGGTGGGTGATTGTATGTCAGTCAAGCTGACACTGGATAGCGCTGAACTTACCACTGGTCAATATCTGCCAACCGTTCCTTCGCACCGGCTTTCCTGTACACAAGTTCTAAATAACTCAGCGCACGTCGTCTGGTGTAGGTGATTTCATTTATTTCATTGTTTCTACTTTAGTTTTTCTTTTTATCTTTACTCTACCTCTTCTGCTACTCAGTATTTGCACGAGTTTGGCTTATGTAAGCCAGACTCGCACTTAGATGAGTGTTGTACATACTTAGCAACAATAACAAGACGAGTTACCACAGACAGAATAAGACGGAATTTGAAGGCCAGAAGCCTCGGCTTCTTAGTTTTCCCCTTATCAGACATTCTCCAGACGATTATCTCGACTATTTGGGACCTTTAGGGCGCGTTCCAAGTCTTTTCTCCCCTCTCTGACTCCCTACCAGGCAATCCAAGCCCCCTGGGTCGAACTAGGACCCGAAAATTCCAGAGGGAGACTCCTTGGACCTCTCCCCTCACCCTCTCTCATCAAACTTTACACCGGTCAAGGTTCTCAGCGCTCAGGCAGTGGTGCGAACAAGAAATTTATCAACAGCGATCTTCCCCTTGGTGCTATGAATGACAACACCTGGCGGCACCTCTTTATTTCTGCCCTCGCCTACTTCGCAGCTGGCTATGACAACCCATGGGCTATCCCAGATGACAAGCTGCAGCATGTACTACAGGAGATTTGGGATACTGTGTACCGGGACAAAGTCGTGTATACAGTGGTCATTGGAGGGTCGGTTTACAGCCTCGTAAGTGTAGTTACTGTCTATTCTTTAGCTTTACCATTCTCATGGCAACAGGCTAAGCAGGGACCCAGCAACTGGCGTGCCGGATTTGCAGCTGCCGCCATAGAGTAATCACCACCTTCTTCGTCCATGATATAGATTTTGAAGATTCGACGGCGCGCATGAATTTTGCCAATGCAATGCTGAAGAAGAACCGGTTTTTGTTTGGTCAGAATAGAGGGACTGACAATAAGGTGCATGGCATTTTTTATTTATTTATTTTTATGATTAGTGACATTCCATAGACATGGACAGGCCTCTGGCGAGCGCCGTTCATTCTTCAGACGTTCGCGCATCATTTCAACTTCATCCAAGGTCATGCTGATATCTCAACACTGTACAACGACTTCTCTGGCCCCCACACAGTGCTCACGCTCGCCGCCACTGCCATATTTATTTTCTTATTGTTTTCTCAGACATACGGTACTGATTTTATCTTGACACTTTCTTTAGGTGTGTCGAACTCTGTCACTCGTGGCTGAAGGTCATATGTCATTCAAAACAACCCAGCCAGGCGACGTGTGGACTGCCGTTATCCCGAAAGGGGGCCAATTCGAGTTTGGCGAAGCTGTCTGGGGCACAATGACAAGGCGCTACCTGGAGCCCATCAAAGAATTATCTGACGAGCAGTTTGGGTTGATTGTGGAGGATACTCAGAAGTTTGTGAAGAAGGTGACGGCCCCCACAGCGAGCGCTCTGGAGTCAGTTGGAGAAGACGAATTTGATGACCTCTTTACCTTCCGTTGACGGGATCCCCCCCTACGTTGCTGCCATCAATCTTTTTTTTTTTTACACATATACCGCGCGCATACCATCCGTTTAATGATAGTTTGTACTTAGAATATTCTGCAAACTTATCATGCTTTCATCCATCCCACAAGCTGTGTGAACTAATTATGCTTTTTATTAGTTCTGCAAATTCTTTAAGAGACTAAGAGTGCAAAGACACAATAGTAAGAACAAAGTATGGTAACTAATCCAACTTGTGGAAATATATGACTTAAATCACTTAGCAAAGATTTTAAGCCGATAAAGTTTAAATAAGATGCGTGTAAATTTACTGATGAGAGAATCACCTATCTTGCAAGACAGACAAGGACTCGTTTGACCTACCAGATACCAACTTGTTTCTGTTGGTGTGGGGCTCTGCGGCATGTCGAATATACTGATATGGCCTGGACGGGTGCTTGAGATCCGGTGTGCGATAGGTCCGTGCTTGCTGTGAGTGGCATGTCGAGGAAAGAGATGGGAGGAAGCAAAGGACGGGTGCCAGCGATAAACACGTGAGCGTGACCGTCACGCTGTTAGTAGGGAGAGGACTTGCAGAATTGAACGCAGCGTCGCATTACATAATTTCGCCAGGACTGGAGAAATAAATAAATAAAAACATGGATCTGATTTTTTTTAGATAAGTCAATTTGTGCACTCGGTGCCTGCTGACAAAGCATCTCTTGTGGACCATGCTAAGTCAGTTTATGACGCTGATTTTCTCCCCCGACACTGAAAATCAAACATTTATTTTTTGTGACACGTAAAATCACTGTCAAACGATGACGCTGAAAAGACGTGTCCACTGTTTCAGCGTCACAGACACTGATTTTGTCCATTTCAGCGTCACGGACGCTGAAATATAGTGCTTTTACTTTTTACAGTGAGAACCACACCACGCTGTCTTACAGAGGACATATATGCACTAGATGCAAGATGTCCATCAAAGTACTTACTCCTTTATGGGTGCCTTTATAATGTCCGTTCGATTGTGGCTTGAGAGACTTTGACGTGTTTTGCTCCTTGAAGCTCACTCTGCAGCTCGGATGGAAAGATATCTGGAGTGCGCTCCACACAAGCAACAAGAAACTGAGAGAAACTATCGGTAGTGGTGCATCCGACAGCAACATCATGCATGGTGAGTGAACATGGTCAGCCACCTTCTAATGATCTTCTCGTCATAGAACTCATGCCGTCGTAACCAAACAAACAAAGGTGCGGAGGGGTACCAAATACAGACTAGACTTGTTTGTTGTATAAACAAAAGCGCATGAGTGAATTTTTCAGAATTACCTTGCTTGCAAGGTTTCTGTCCGAGCATATTTCCGTGGGAACCAGCGTGCACAGCATTGTGCACGTGATCCCTCTCCCTGCAGTTCCGACTCTGCTCAAGTCGATGGCATGCACAGCATCGTCGACGTGATCCCTCTTTGTCGACAACTCTGACTCTGCAGAAGTCGTCGTCGCTGTGTAGTCAGCCTGCAGGTGCTCTCATACATTTTCGGCATGGAGGGACTGTACACTTGTCCTCTGTACATGGTTCAAGTAAGTAAGAGGAATGCGGCAATTTGGCGTGTACACTACTTCCCCCCCCCCCCACCAACCTTAGACAGTTGCCTTCATACCCAACCACCATGCCCGAGTTTCTGCTCTAAAGCTCCTAAACAGTCGTCCTCCTCAAGTAGGTCTGTGATGGCTCAGTGTTGGCCACTGCTGAAAGAACTTCCTGAAAACATGCACCTGCAGGTGGGAACTGCCCACTGGGCTCTCCTTCAGGGGGACCATGGTCCTTATTCAGTATTACTACCCAGCCATAGAGGGAATATCTCTCGTTTTCAATGCGATGCAAATTCCCAAGGTAGTGTATCGTCCCCATGGGAACTTAATCTGAAATCCATGATCTGGTCTCTGCAAGTGGGCAATTTGCTGATTTCATCGCATGAGAACATTGCTACGTATTCGCATCTGCTCATGCCTGGGTTAGTGACAGTGTCTACTTGTAACATGATGGACTCGACCCACAAAATGCATTGGATGGCTGTGTCAGCATCACTTGCATGACCTCACTGAGTGCATGTTCAGTGCAATCTTAACCCTAACTGCAGAAGGTGTTGACTTTATTCTGCTCGATGTAGAAACCCAATACCTGTAAGTACAGATTTTTCATAGAACATGAAGGTCATGCATAGCACCATTCTGTGTGTAAAACATTTCCAGCTACATTGTATGCTTTCCTTTCTATTGACAAAGTCGAGAAGAGGGGGGGGTGGTTCAAGCTTTGTTGGCTTTGGCTTCAGCCAGCATGACTTGAGGGGCAAGCAAGGTTTCTGCCGCCGCCGCCGGCACTTCCCGAGTCTGGTCTATCGTTATGAAATCAGCTGTAATGAGACGAGAAAGCCGCTCATCGGCCCCTGCTAAAATTTCGCTTCGGACGGACCTTCGACCGACCCATTACCTGATTAGTAGCGCTGCCTCGCTCTTTCATTTCTTCTACATACGCGTAGCCCGTGTAGCCCGTGTAGACAGGACTAGCTACTACCTTCGCGCCCCTGAATGTTGTGACCTACCCCTCAAGGCCCTGAGAGGTGCGACCTGTAATTATTCATAGTTCTTGCTCCGCGATATGGAAGTATGGGACTCGGACCGCCTCTCGATTAGGATCCCACCTGCCCGCTAGTCAGCGCTCAGCGACCACCACTGGATGCGTACCAAGAACCGCTGTGTAAAAATCGCGAAGCTGGCATCGTTGTCCGCGAGCTTTGACTTGCACTTCTTTCACATGCTCGAGATGCATCTCGCGCGTGTGCCGCACAAAATGGCGCCACGAGTCTTGCCTTGCCCTATAATCCGATGGGTATGCATCAGAATCACGTCTTCTCTACCCCCAACGCTAGCGCATGCACTAGGTGATGGCAACGCAAAGGCCGATACGACCACGTCGAATGCCATTCATCAGCTACTGTGTCGAATCCACTCCGCGCATCATACGAATAGAGATACACACTGCGACGAAGCAAGCCACCGGCGACATGTATACCGAGGTGACTTAGGTATCACGTCAGTAAGAATCAAGTGCACCAGTTTCACTCGCACAAGCTCACTCTCTGAGTAGTCCCGCCACAGCTAACGCTATGGCGTCAGCCCCTTTGTTTTCGGGTGTGCGTCGCGGTCGCCTTCTATTGGTAATCCACATTTGATCGAGATGAATACCTGCAGAGCACCCCGGGAGCATGCTTACCGCCTGTGGTGTCGTGTGCGAGGGTCGGAGAGCTCAGAGTCTGCGATCCCGAATATTTCGACGACGGGAATGATGATTAAGTCCACGTCGCGAAGAATGTTTTCTTGGTTTGGTTCAAGGTCAGCAACTCTGTTTGCCCATAGCGGGTCACTTACCGACGTAACGGTTACTCCAGATTCCATGAACATTAGAGGTTTTAGTGGGCTCGAGGGCCCCACTTTCGTGTTATAGTTCTCTGAGGGGAGGGCCTCCATAAACGTGATTAAGGGCAGTCGGCCAGCCGCCACTGTTTCTGTGCAGTCCTTACAATATCACACACGTGGTTACCAGTAATCAACACATGGACAACGCACGTTAACGCTATTGGTCATTCGCGTACGTGTTACAATTACACGCGTTGCACATTCTGTAAATTCTATAATCCTCAGATCCGAGGCCATAGCCCAGAACTTGGGTAGCCCGGCTCTTGGGATAGCATCGTGGAGGATAAGACTATACTTGGCTACTCTAATTCAGACAGCCCAGATAAGGCGGCCGCCGCGCGAACTCCACTTTTCAGGTTAGACGCCAAGATTACGACAGCTATCTAAAATATGAACGGCCTCTGTACCGGCCTCCCCATACAAGGCGCATTTGTCTTGCAGTGTATTATCCACCAGCTTTCTCAGACTTGCGGAGAGCCGATCCCCTTGTGTGTCCAAGGTGTTTTTCCCTGATATGACGGACAAAACTGTGTCGTCGTAGGTGTTTATTCACACAGCCACGCCACTGGCAGGTAATCAGCTGCCCGCGGGACATCGCCTTGACCCCATGACAATCCGCAAAGTGCGTTGAGACTGTGGCGTGCGTGATATACTGCAAGCAGAGTGCCCCATGCGGATCTTGATACTGACACAGTCGTGGTGAGGAATGTTCATCAACATGAGACTACACGAGCACATGTAAGGCGTGAAAGGCAGGTCGCAACTGCAAATGAAGTTGCTTACATCGTTTTGAGACCCCGCATCGTCAGCTTCCTCATGAGAAGAACTGTGTTGTCGGGAATCTTCGCGAGAGTTGCGGGAAGCCGATCCCCTCGTGTGTGCAAGGTGTTTCTCGCGAACATGACGGACGAAGTTGTGTCTTATACACGTTTCGAAGCATCCCTCCCATCGACACACAACCGATGCCATACGGGACATACGCTTTACGCCATGACTCTCCAAATGCTCTGGAACGGTTGCGCAAGTGATCTGTTCCAAACAGGGACTCCCATCTGAACCCAAAAAGTGGCAGACCATCGGGGTCCAGCAGGTATGCTCCTTGACACGAGGCTATAACGACACGTGTGGTAGAAGATAGTCATTGACAATTGAAAAGCAAATATTGCTTACTTTGTCCTTATCCCCTACATTCGGAGTTGCTGCGTTACCTACCTTTATCGTGTTTGAGAAACCAGTCAGATGTGTGTCAACCTACGCTTGACGCACTTCAGCTCGTCCCGCAACTAGAGCCATGATGTAACTACCGGGCGAGTAGGACGTGTCGAGACGATGTATGATCTGACGATTGACCAAGCAAATCAGCCAAGACGTCGTGCACGAAATATGACCGACGTTACTCACCTACAGATGCTGGTATGAGTTGGTCAGGAACAACAGGTTCCAGTAGGGTTTAGATAAGCACATATGGGCCGAGAGATATTTACACTTGTTTGTATGTGAGTTTGGCTTTAGGTTCCCGTGTTTCACTGTACTTAATTAGACTGACTTACCGTAGGCGGTATGCGAACAATATTAACCACCTTTGGACTGAGAAGCAGGTTCCTGCAAACCCATACACCGTGGGAAAGTGTCTGGCAGAATGACATGGCGCCAGGCATGCACAACTGCTCAGAGACATTCCCTTTTGGGCTTAGTTAATTTAGCACGCGCTGCTGTGGGAACACAGCGACACGTGGGGTCATAGCACTATAGATGGTCACCAAATCTGTATGAAGTGTGGGCGAACGCAGTGCTTCTTGCTCCCACATCAGAAACTGCATGAATTGTTTGAGTGCTCGGCAAGTGCTTTTTGGCACCTCGTTGCCAACACGTGTCCGTTATAACGGTCAGTTCACAGCGGCACCTCCCGAGAGTCAAAAAAGTTTTTTGCGGCGCCACTATCTCGTTTTTGGGCATTTCATGCTTAATACCGAAAAGGGTCTTGGCAAGACCCTAATTTTGAATATGACCTACAGTGATATATTCAAGCTGACTATTACATAATAACAATGTAAATTCCGCTTCGAACGCTGAGCTAGCTCGGCATAGGACGGTCACATCGTTGATTTACAGTAGAAAGCAACAACTGTCTTACAGATGGCGGCGGCAGTGGCCACTTCAATATTCGCATCATTCAATCATTGGTCCGTTTTCAATACTGTATCTCGGCCTTGGTTCGATGGTCGTGACTGGGAACCCGTGAAAAACATGACGCGCGGCGTGGCAACGCCCCTGATTGTGCAACACACAATGGAGGTATGCAATAACCCCGATCAAAGATCGATGGCCAGCCCTTAAGCAACCGCGTTCCATGATGGAGGGCCGCCATGGGCTGTCATTTTTAAAGAACCGATGTTTAGCCCTCCAAAATCGTGGAGAGCCCGCGCTTTCGGGGCGGTCCCGACACGTGTAAGTGTTATCGATCATTTCCCGCCCTTAAGTTCGTTGCGTCGGTCTCAACTTTTTCAGTAGCGTCGCGAGTCTCGCATTCGTAGTCGAGGCTAGCAGTAGGGTGCGGCCTCTTAATCAAGGCGCCGCGGGCAGGCAGGCAGGCAGGGACTCAAAATTGAGAATCTACATCCATATTATTTGGATGAATAGTTCTCACGGTGAGTGTTCCAAGTGATCTCCTGCCGACTCCGTCGCGTTTGTGAAAGCGGAAACAGCCTTGTTCCACGAGGCACCGTCCGACTGTGTACTTCCTCGAGTTCATGGATCTCCGGCAGACACTCACCAGTCATAACTAGGGCGGGTGATCTTGCACCGAGCTGTTCGTCTACCGTCCAAATACTATAAAATAAATCGTGCACGTGAGGAGTGTATGGACAAGTCGTAGAAGGGTGTGGTACATCATGTTGCGTTCTTGCCTTGTGTTTCCTAACCATCTTCTTCCTAGATTCTGGACGTCATGCGCAATCTCTTTGACCATCCGCAAGGAACTGACATCCAGAGTGTCAACAATACTGGAGAACCTGTTGGTGTAGATAGGTGAGTGATCACGAGTTAACAGACCCTCGTACGTTAATAAGTGATCGACAGTATTGCGGCCTCTGCCGATTCTTTGGTTCCCAGGTAATCATGCCTCCGGACTTCTTGGCGTACTGCGTCCTTCCGAGTTTCACTCTCACCGGCCTCTGTCAACCGCTTGCTAGTGGCTACCAGAACCACAGACGAGTAGAAACTGGTCGGGTCGCAAATCTCCCTGAAGCAATCGATATCAGGTCGTACGGCTTGTCCATTATCTGTTCTTTGGAAGTATAGGATGCCGGCGAGCGGAGCATTGCACCTGCGACGAGTTGGAGAAGGTGCAGCTGGTTGTGTCATCATTCTCACCTCGACTTTTGCAGCCACCTCTTCACGTGATTTAAAATATCGAGTTCCATCACCACCCGGCCATTTACAACGGAACCAATGTCGGGGGGGTTAAGAAGGATGACTTTTTTATCTCGCAGAGTCACCTCGGTGGCTGTGACATCACTCGCCGAACACGTCCGGCCACGAGATGTGACCATGCCTATGAACTGTCCAGTAGTTAGTAGGTAGCTTTGCTGGAGCTCGACCAATCTCACATGGGATTTACTGGAGTCTGAGGAGCCGATCAATCTGTAGGCAAAATGGAGTGATGTCACTATCTTCTACTTCGGGTGAAGCACCTGCTACTCACGCGATGATGGCTTTGTCCTCTATGGGTATAGAATCCAATACCCGAGCCCTTATCAAAGGTATCCTGGTACATGAAAGCATTATGCTCTAGAGCAGAGTCCATCAGAAATGGCACAAGAGAAACAGTGAAGAAGGACGGACCTTTACTAGTGCTACCAGGCCCATCTCGAGGCTTTTGTGAAAACGTGATCGGTGTCAAGCCTATCACTGGTTTTAAACCCCATCGCCCCATCCCCATGTTCAACACGTGCACACTGTTATGTAAGGCGCCTACACAAGGGTGAAAGCGGCTCCAGCACATCGTTCGTCCCGCATCCCTCGCCCACTCGCCCACGAACACCTAGACAGTGAGTGTGATGGATTTATCAGGCGCCGATCCGGGCTCGAAGGTTCCACTCACCTCTTAGAAGGATATGCGGCTATTGGACGTAGATGCTGTTCTCAGTAGGGAAAAGGTTATTCTACGCGATGGCCCCCCTACTAAGGTCTGGGGGGAACTTGATGACAAGACTGCAAAATATGTGATACTGTCACATCGTTGGGGAAATGAGGTCAATTATGATGAGATGACTAGGCTCATGAGTATAGATGAAAACCACAGGAACGACGTCAAACAGCGCGGTGGCTACGAGAAAATCCTCAAGAGTTGCAAACAGGCCCAGCAGGACGGATACAAGTGGATTTGGATCGATACGTGTTGTATTGACAAGCGGAGCAGCTCTGAGCTTTCGGAGGCCATCAACTCCATGTATCGGTGGTACCATAACTCGCAGAAGTGCTATGCATACCTACACGATGTGGAAGACTCCATCTTTCCTTCTCGGCAAGACTTCAGCAAGTTTCACAAAGCCGGTGGATGGCCGGAGTGGTTCTCGCGGGGCTGGACGCTTCAAGAACTCATTGCTCCGAGACAAGTCGAATTCTTCAACAAGGACTGGGTTTCTATCGGCGACAGGAAACGCCTCACCAAGACGTTGGAGAAGATTACACGAGTCCCCCTTGAAGTCTTGGAGGAAGGGTGGATTCCGAAGCGCCTTTGCGTTGCCGAACTCATGTCTTGGGCAGCGGACCGGACGACAACACGAGTGGAAGACCGTGCATATTCGCTATTGGGCCTCTTTGGCGTGAACTTGCCGATACTGTACGGTGAGGGCGAGAAAGCATTTCAGCGGTTGCAACTGGAAATTTTACGGGTATCTGGTGACCACAGCATATTTGCATGGAATCCCAAGGGACAGTTTTCCCAGCTCGGCGGTGTCTTGGCAGGTAGCCCAAGTGACTTTCGGGGTTGCCTCAGCCTTGAAAAGGTGGAAGTCGACCAGTTCATCCAGGAAATAACGAATTATCGTCAGAACGGACGCGCCACAGCCAGGAGTCGAGGAAGTAGTAAATTCGCATGTTCAAGATCTCGACATCGTTCTCGCCGCTTACAGCTTTCCCCAATCCTTGTCACCAATATGGGCATTCAAGTTTGCCTGCCCGTCATACCCCACCGCGACTCTGAGTCGGTATTTAGGGCCATACTGGCGTGCAGAGATTACTATGGAAACCTGATCTCCATCGACCTGAAAACCTTCGATTTGAGCTCCTATAAAATTCCTGCCGCTTGGCGCTTTCGAACTTCGCGTCCGGAGTTTAAACCTCTCTACCTGGCTTGCTCGTCTCCAGACTTCCACAAGGAATGCCATGACTTCAAAGTCGACGAGAGACATGCCTCGTACCATGGTTTCACCCGTTGCGGCACTTTTCCCCACGAGCTCACAGGCGACACTGTCACAATCTCGTCCCTCTCAAAAGATCCCGTCATCATAGTCTATACCAATGACGACACCAGATCTCGCTTTGCCGTTGTCCTCGGATACTACCTTGGCGGAGCATTCGTGCACGTGGCCTGTGACGAGTGCTCTGTAGATCAAGAGGTCCCGTGGACAGATTTCTCCAAGAGACTATATGATATGTTGTGGGTTGCACCTGTCGAGCACTGCGCTAACAGCGGGGTTAAATGCGCTCACCTTCCACGATCTATTTGGGATGCGAGGGTTGTCTGGCATGTTACTGGGAACATGCAGACCAGCGTGGTAGTTGATGTCGAGCAATGTCCCGGCTGTTGTATTGGACCGCGCGAATGCACGACCACGTCTGTTAGTACTTCCTTCACTGTATGTACGCAGATCTAACCATCCACTTCACTACAGAATGATCGAGATACTATTGATACACCGGGATTCATGCAGACAGTTCACAATGTACGCGGGTTGAAGTTAGATGGGAAGGACGTGTGGTTTTGTGAGTGTTCTGGCGAAAGGATTGCGGTGAGTTGCTATACGCTTGCCCGTCCTTGCAGCTGGTCTGATTCAAGCAGCTGGGTGACTATGGCGACTATTCCAACGGCAGTTTTAGGCCCTGCGGCAACATATTTGAGGATATGCGCGGACTTGGCATCGACCCTGCGGACTCCGCTTATCACCCAGTGGTCTCCCGAGTATCTAGCGGTGCAGATGCATTACATCACAAGCAGGATCAGCATATCATCGCGGTGGGCCATCGAGGCCATCACCTGATACTTCACTCACCGAAGGCTCTCTCACTTCCGAACAATCAACAACTTGTCCTGCTGCTGAAGGCCTTGTCCATGCGTCTTGCCAACAAACATTTGGTGACAATAATCATACAGTGCTCGAATCTCAACTGTGTCGATGAAGAGGGGAATCGGAAAGAAGCCGGAGGTGGTGAGTATTCCCTAAGGATAATATTTTACCTTAGTTTTAATTTTAGCATCAGCTTCAGCATCGTTGACTGGTAGTGACTCCATGGAGCCAGGCGTCTTGGTCCCTTTGTGCACTATTGCAAGCCCACAGGTTTGGCGTAGAGAACCCGCTTGTGCACGGATAAGGGAGCAATTCAGAAGCATCCGGTGGGTCCCATGGAGAGAATGCCGTACGCGATCGCTGATGTTATGCTCCGGAATGTAGAGAACACTTTTACACCTTAGTAAACCTGGTATTTGTTCGAATCCGCCTCGTTCTGTGTGTTGGAATTGACTGATTCTTCCCATAATCAGTGTCGACCTTCGGGAGCCGAAAACGGTCGTGAATCTACGGTGAGTGGGACGGATGTACAAGAACTGAAAGGGTGCACTTTAGTGACAATAGAGTAAGCGGATGAATCGCGGTGCAGTCAAGTTCCTCTCAAATATATTCGGCTTGGAGAGCTTGAATAATTATGTATTTATCGAATCCCGATACATTAACATGTTCTCACACTCGGAATGTAGGTCGGCAATATAACATTCTTCAAAGAGCTCCATTCCATGCTGGAAACACGAATGCAGCGCGAAAGCATATGCATCCGGAAAACGGACGCTGCAGGTTCGAGAGATGGTCCGTCAGCACGCCGGGCGACATCGACATGGAGTCCTTTCAGATCCAGGGCAGCACTGAACCCAGGCAAAGAAACGGTGGTACCACCCTTACTCGAGAAATGCAGGGCTTTTAATCCACTGGTCGGCTCGCATCGGTATCTTGTTGCGAGGCAACAGGTGCGGTGTGAGATCAAGTCCATATCGCAGACACTCGGCGTCGGGGTAAGCGTTACTATCAGCTAAAGGTAGCTCAAACTAATTCTAGTCATGAAAAGTTACTCGAGTACATCCATACTACCATCCGCGATGCGTGTGAGGACGAAATGTGAGTTTTTTCTTCACCACGTATCATTTCCTTTTTCTACAGTCTAATTACAAACATAGCATCCAAGATACTGCTCATGCGAGGTAAGGCGAAAGCCTTGTCAACGTTCAATAGGTCCCTTAAACGTCTCCCGCAGGCGCGTGGATATTCACTCTACGCTGCAAGAGATAAAGACGCTCCAAACGATACTCGATACAACAGATGACGAAGATGAACAGCGGGCATTAGAGGAGGACGTAACAGGAAAAGCAAGCATATGTTCCACTTGAGATAGCTCGAGGCTGATTGTTCGTTTGTTAGGTCTTGTGGATTTCTTGGTGTGGAATCCTTTCGGAACTGGAACAACTATTAGCAGAGGCAAGGCGATCTTTTTGTTTCTATGACTATTGCTTGAGATGACTTAGGTTACGAACCGCATTCGGAGGGAAATGGATTCGATGACACCGGAAGGTAGTGACCGCTTTCGCCAAGGACTGCGTGAAATCGGGGATATTATAAAGAAAACCACACAACATAACGATCACAATGATGATCTGGGTCACTTGCGGCGGTAGGTAGCGTCATTCGTGGCATCAATATAATTTGCCGAGCATGAACACCTGTCTTTCCAGGATCATGCTTGATGCAAGCACAGGTATATCGAAACAGCAGTTATGGCTTGCCGCGCGGGTCCAGGAGCAAACCAAGTGGTTGGGTATCCCTGTTGGTCGATTCACCAACGGCCAGTGCAATACACTTGAAGTGACATTATCTGAGTAAGTTCAACTCGTGCCCAAGGACCACCAACTCGTCATTAATAGAAGTCCTAGTCAAAAAGTATTGGTTCGTTCTTCACCGTGACAACTCTAAGCCTGTTGACCGCTCTGCAAAGGAGACAACCTTTCCTCTTGGTTACCATTATCTCGATAGTATATCGAACGTGCTGCACCCAGGAACATACAAATGATGCTTTAACCTAGTGTCGTTAGTATCATTCGTCCCCAATGACAGTCTTCCATGATTACTAGTTGCTATTACTAGTTACTAGTATATTATCCGTACAAGCGTGACGTGGCCTTTCGGACGTGATTCTACTACGGTAACGAATTCTCGTATATTACATATGTTTGCGCACATTTTCCCTTCATTGGACTCTGTGAAGAAAACCAATGCTGCTAAGGTAACGGTCTCAACACTATGACCTACTGGATATAGCATTCAATAATAACTTGAAATCCGGTATCAGGTGGCATGTACCATAGCGGCTTAGCTTTCCTTATCAACAACAGTGGTTAAGCTAGTGATGAGCTGGTCTACGCTCGTCGCCGGCCGTGATATTGTTTCAAGCTACGTACCCCATTGAGACCCCCGTTCCTTTGGCTCTCTACTGTCCCTCCCGCTGCACTGCACCGGTCGTCTGAATGATTCTCCCAAGTACGGCCGGTACAGGGTAGCAAGGTGAAGATAAAACCTTACATGATTGGCATGGGCAGCGATCAGTACAGACCTGAGAGCGCTTCCTTGCCTTGCGGTAAGAATATGCAGGCCAAATCGAACGGGAAAATGACACACGTGTCCTCATCGAGCGCTGGTTAACAGACACGCTCTTTGTTGCGCTGCCGCTGAATAACATCAAGACCGGGCCTCATGCTTGGCATGTGTACCTTGAGTTAAGTCTCGCACTCCTCAACGAGAGTTCGTTTCTCAATACCTGGGCCGTTCTTCGCCAGAGGCATAAAGCATCCCAACTGAAGGTTCGCTCATCAATTTCAAACACGCAGCTGTACGTGTGATGACTTGTAGTCGTTCGATTTAGCTATAAGCTTGCCACTTACTTGTTGAAAAGATGCGGTTACTAAACGTACAAGCTGTTCTCAACACGGAAAAGGACGCCATCCAAGGAGCTGAGCCTGAAACTAGGATCTTCGAGGAACTTGACGACAACTCCGTCGAGTATGCGATACTGTCACATTGCTGGAGAAAGGGAGAAGTCAATTTCGATAAAATGATTCGGCTCATGGGGATGACTGAACCTCACAGAAATGAGGTCAGACAGACTGCCGGCTATAAAAAGATCACCAACAGCTGTAAGAAAGCCATGGACGACGGCCATAGGTGGATCTGGATCGATACATGTTGCATTGACAAACTCAGCAACCCCGAGCTGTCGGGGGCCATTAACTCAATGTTTCGGTGGTACGGTAAATCGAAGACGTGCTATGCATACCTCGATGATGTCGACAACTCGACATTACCTACTGAGCAGGACTTCGAAAAATATGGAAAATCCAATGGTTGGCCAAAGTGGTTTACGCGAGGTTGGACCCTCCAAGAACTCATCGCCCCGAAACAAATCAAATTCTTCGACAAGAATTGGGAGTTCATTGGAGAAAAGCGGGAGCTTGCAGAGACGTTGGAGAAGATAACGCGAATTCCTATCGAAGTTTTGAGGGATGGGCTGAAGCCAGGGCGCTTCTGCGTTGCGCAAATCATGTCTTGGGCAGCGGACCGGAAGACGACACGAGTGGAGGACCGAGCGTATTCGTTGATAGGTTTGTTTGGTGTGGCCATGTCGGAGCACTACGGGGAGGGCATCCAAAAGGCGTTCCACAGGCTACAAAAGCAGATCATACAAAAAGAACAATACAGTGATCACAGCATATTCGCATGGAATCCCGAAGGACAGTTTGGCCAGCTCAGCGGTGTCCTGGCCAACGACCCGAACTACTTCAGGAGTTGCCACGACGTCAAAAAGGTGGAATACGACGAGTTTATCAAACAAATCCGCCTCACCGGGAGTCAGAGCAGCGGCAAACTTGCATGTCTAGGATCTCGATGCCGTGCTCTTCCCGAACAGCTTTCCGTAATCCTTGTCACCAATGTGGGCATTCAGATTCGCTTGCCCGTCATACCCCATCGCGACTCTGAGTCGGTATTCAGAGCCGTACTGGCCTGCAGAGACCACATTGGAAACCTGATCACCATTGACTTGAAAGCGTTCGAGCTTAGTTGTTACAGGATTCCCGCTTCCGGACGCTTTCAGTGGCCACGTCTAGAGTTTAAAACTGTTTACCTCGCTTGCTTGCTATACTCCAACGAAGAGTTCTATCATTTCAAAATCGACCAGAGGCATGCCTCGTACCATGGTTTCACCCGTTGTGGCACTTTTCCCCACGAGCTCACAGGCGACACTGTCACAATCTCGTCCCTCACGAATGATCCCGTCATCATAGTCTATGCCAACGAGGCCGCCAGATCTCGCTTTGCCGTTGTCCTCGGATACTACCTTGGCCGAGCATTCGTGCACGTGACCTGTGACGAGTGCTCTGTAGATCAAGAGGTCCCGTGGATAGGCTTCTCCAAGAGACTATATGATATGTTGTGGGTTGCACCTGTCGAGCACTGCGCTAACAGCGGGGTTAAATGCGCTCACCTTCCACGATCTATTTGGGATGCGAGGGTTGTCTGGCATGTTACTGGGAACATGCAGACCAGCGTGGTAGTTGATGTCGAGCAATGTCCCGGCTGTTGTATTGGACCACGCGAATGCACGACCACGTCTGTTAGTACTTCCTTCACTATGTGTACGCAGATCTAACCATCCACTTCACTACAGAATGATCGAGATACTATTGATACACCGGGATTCATGCAGACAGTTCACAATGTACGCGGGTTGAAGTTAGATGGGAAGGACGTGTGGTTTTGTGAGTGTTCTGGCGAAAGGATTGCGGTGAGTTGCTATACGCTTGCCCGTCCTTGCAGCTGGTCTGATTCAAGCAGCTGGGTGATTATGGCGACTATTCCAGCGGCAGTTTTAGGCCCGGCGGCAACATATTTGAGGATATGCGCGGACTTGGCATCAACCCTGCTGACTCCGCTTATCACCCAGTGAACTCCCGAGTTTCTAGCGATGCGGATGCATTGCAGCACGACCTAGATCAACGTAGCGTTTCAGTGGGCTTTCGCCTTCGAGACCGATACTTGACACTTCATTCACCGAAGGGTCTCTCACTTCCAAACAATCAGGAACTCGTGCTGCTGCTGAAGGCCTTATCCATACGCCTTTCCCGTAAACATCTGGTGACGGTAATCATACAATGCTCGAATCCCAGCCGTGCTAATGTAGAAGGGAACGGAAGGGGAACAGAAGGTAGCGAATATCCCCCGAGGATATTATTTTACCTTCGTTTTGATCTTAGCGTCAGGTTCGGCATCATTGACTTGTAGTGACTTTCCAGAGCCAGGCGTCTCAGTCCCGTTGTGTACCATTGCAAGCCCACAAGTTTGGCGGAGAGAACCGGCTTGTGCACGGAGAAGGGAACAATTCAAAAACATCCGGTGGGTCCGTTGGAGAGAATGCCGTACATGATCGCTGACGTTATGCTTTGGAATATAGGGAGCACTTTTACACCTTAATGGGCTTGGTATTCATTCTAATCCGCCCTGTTCTGAATATTAGAACTGACGGATTTACTACATCCTCAGCATCGACTTTCAGGAACCGAAACTGGCCGTGAATCTGCGGTGAGTTGAACAACTGCACAGGACCTACGAGGACACGCTTATGATAGCAACAGAATAGGTGGATGAAGCGTGAGGCACCCAAGTTCCTCTCACATACGTTTGGTTTGGAAAGCTTGAAGGAATACGTACGTTTCAATTCCTTCAATACACCAGTCAGTTCCCACTATCAAACCCAGGTTGGCCAGATAACATTTTTTGAGAGGCTCCCATTGATGGTGGAAAGACCGTCATACAGTGAGACCCTTACAGGTATTGTCAGAGGATCAGGCTGTCATGCGAAACGTATTCTTACATTGACCATATAAGGTGATTTGCCTGCGAGCCGAGCATCCCGATCTCGGAATCCTTTCAAATCCAGGGCAGCGCAGAACCTAAGCCGTGAAATAGTGGTCCCTCCCCTACTTGACAAGTGCAAAGTTCTTGATGAACTGATTGAACTTGCAAAACAGAAGGCGCGGTGTGAGGCGGGGTCTATATCACAAACTCTGAGCGTCGAGGTAAGCATTACTATCAGCTGAGCGGCCTGGAGGGTGATTTTAGTCGCGAGAAGTTACTCGAGCGCCTCTGTACTGTTATCTCCGATGTGCCTCAGGATGGGACGTGAGTACTGAGTACTCTTGTTTGATCTCGCATTGTCTCCTCTTTCTGCGATACTTATGTTCTGGCCTTAGACATGGCAGCCAGAGCGCTGCTCACCCACGGTACGCCAGCGCCTTGTAACTCGCGGTAGGTTCATCGAACGCCATACATAGGCAAGTAGACATCCGTCCCATGCTGCAGGATGTACAGGCCCTGCAAACGACACTCGATGGAACGGCGGACGCAGACGAACAGCGGGTACTGGAGGAGGATGTCACAGGAAAGGCAAGGATATCTTCAAATTATGGCAACGTGAGGCTAATTGTCCATTTGTTAATAGATCCTATGGCTTTCCTGGTGTGAAATCCTTTCAGAGGTGGAACGGCGATTGCAGGAGGCAAGCCAGCTCTGATTTCCGTGTAAATATCATCTGAGGTGAAGCAGACCGTGGAATGCGTTCGGAGGGGAGGAAATTCGATGACTTCGGAGGTCCGTGACCGCGTTCGCCAGGGTTTGGATGAGATCGGGGAGATCGTTAAGAAGAAGCGCCATGCCCACGTGGATGATGACTTGGCTCACTTGCGGCGGTAGGCGACGTCGAGTGACAACCGTATTGTGTAGATCGCTGATCATGAATGTCCGTCGTTTTAGGATCATGCTTGATGCAAGAGGCGGCGTATCGAAACATCAGTTATGGGTTGCTGCCCGAAGTGCAGAACAAGACAAGTGGGCAAGTACATATACCAGCTTCGAGAGACAGCCACCCTGCCAGCCCCGCACACTTGGTCGAACACACCATATCGACTTTTCAGCGAACTCTGCACCCCAAATGATACTACCTGAGTAGGTTCAACCCGTAAACGAAGACCGTGATATTGTTATTGATAGGAATCATACAGTGACTAAGTGTCGGCTTCCAGGCAATAAGCCTCTCTGAGTTCGCTCGATGCACTGTAACAGTTTCCATGTTGGCAACAGGTCTTTAGCCCGTAATTATTAGTCCCAAAAGATTGTCCCAGGGGCTCTACTAGCCAGGACGTGGCTCGTGTCCTGGCTCGTTTACATGAATAGCTTCCATACTGTATCGCTTCATCGCTTGGCAATGTAGTACTAAATCACATATGTAGCCGCAGAGTATGTTTTCCTTGTAACCTATTTGACTCTTGATATTGTTGCTGAAACCGACAACGACAACAGCCTGCAATTTTATGCTGATGGCTTGGATGTGATAGGCATGACAATGGGTTTTGCCTGGATTCATAGTTGTTTCACATGTCGCTCACCTTTTGACCATCGCTTATAGGCTCTGCGAACAGCACGACACGACGCTCCCTCCTCCCGGCGAACGAAGAGCCTCCAGGATTACTCAGGTCACCTAGCTTGCTGTTATGGGGAGCCATCTCCCAAGCCATCCGGTAAAGGCTGTCAATTTCGCGATGCGTGCCAGGGGGTAATACATTGTCAGACTGAAAATGTCTTCTCTCATTTATGTATTACTCAAGCAGTGCTTGGTCTATCTCCGCATACCCTTTCAAAGCCTGCTCGCAAATGGCTAGGAGGATGTTTTGAGTAAAGGGGTCGACGAGTGCGCTGGCACTAGGTCTGCGGCGACTGTCCGCTGCATCGTCAACAACGACCTCAGGGGTGACAAGGCGCAAGAGTCTCGCGATGCCTGCCACTACGGCTCGCGTCAATATGGCCGACGACGGCGATGGTGATGCGCTTCCTGGCGTTCGAGGATTCGCATCGGTTCGAGGAGAAGCTGAGCCAGCCACAGGCATACTCCCAACGGCAGGTGCATCGGGTGAAATGGCAAGGTAGAGAACGGAACAGAGGTACCATGCTGCATCCTTGGTGGAGAGAGTCCGAAATAGATTTTCCCGGTAGACCCCTTTTACCTTTTGTACGGCCGCTTGCAAATTCGGGTTCTCGGTTTTTGACACATTGTGGGTAGCGGTGCTCTCACATGCGGAAGGTGTACGGGTTGTCGGTCTGTTCTGTGGCAGCGAAGGCATGGTAGGAGAGCATGCAGCGGTGTTTGCAGTATGTGGAGGATAGGACCGGTTCGTTTGAGGTAGTGTAGATTCCGGGGAACTGGTGGCAATATCCACTGGGATGCTGTATAATGTTTCGAGTTCACGGATCGCCTCGAGGCCCAGACGTTCCCTGACACCGGTACTCATGCTACATGCAATGGTTAGTGAGCTCGCCTGTGCAGTAGACGAAGACAGCGACTCCAGAGCAAGGGCTGCCATCCCGAGAAGTGCCAAGATGTCTACGCATACATTTGCAGGCGCTGGATGAGAAAGAGAGTCAGAAGGTGCAGGAATGGAACGCCCCGCCAGACCTGGGTCTCGGGCAGGAATTCCGTCGTCCTTGGCTCTCTGGTTTGCTTTCCCTTTTTCCGGCCTTGCCTTTGTAGCCTCCCCCGTCAGTTTTCCATTTGGTCGTTTTTGCTTGGCCTTGCCTTTCTCCTTCCTTGTAGTGTCCGCAGTAGGGTCGGTGTTGGCACCGACATTGACGACCGCATCAGCGCCTTCAATGACAGGAAGAAGGCGCGCCCGGCAGAGCGGTCGAAATGCGCGTACGAACGGCAGTAGAATCAGTTCTAATAGAACGTCTATGACTCTATTCATTTGAAGATAGCCAGGTATTTCCTGACAACCAGAAACGGGTGGGAATGTCCTTCGCACAGAGTCGTTGGTATGCAAGGACGTCAATTCCTCGCAAGCCTTGAGAAGGGCGGGGAAGGCAGTAGTCAGGGTGTACGCGAGGAGAGGGTAGCACATGGCTATGGAAGAGCAGCTGAGATTTTCGTATCTTATTCCCGGTGACGGTGATGGTGCTGACGGGACAGTGGTGGAGTGTGCTCGTGATGGCATTTGTGATGGTGGACCCACAGTCGGGGATGAAGTTGCGGCAATGATGTGATTGTCTCCGCTCTTGACGAATAGAAACGCATACATAGCTTCGACAGCACGGATCATTGCATCTGCAAGGCGACAAACGTAGGTCCCCACACGTCCTTCCTTGTGGATTTCTGAACTGGACGCAGAGTACGATGATAGAAGGGCACCGCGTAAGGAATTATACGCAATAAGAAGCGAAGGCCCAGGCGGGTATAGGGAATGAATGAAGTTGGACCAGCCTAGATAGTCGCCCGTGAGGGTAAAAAACCGTGCAGGGCACAGTGGTAACGAATAAGAATCCTGTCTCTCACCTGTACGCACCATATCCCAATTCCAAGTAGGTTCATTGGGATCTTGCTGTTTCTGCTTCTTCTTGGCTTTCTTTCTCGGTGGTTGCGAGGATTCCTGTTTCTGAGCCTGAGTTTGTGCGATATCGTGGCGAAGTTGGACGAGCTCTGCAGCGGGGTGGGACGCCAAGAACGGTAAGCAACTGCGAGATGCGTACCCTGCTGGTCAACGTCCTGTTTTGCCTGGATTTCCTTGAGCTGGCTCTCGAGGCGCAGTGCATGGGCTCTCCATCTCTCTGCACTGTCTTGGGTCTGCGAAGAGATAGTCTGGCTGGCGAGCGGAAACTGGGACTGAAGGTCTAAAACGTATGCTACGCAAGGGTGTTTCAGTACAAGGATGAAGACGTTCGAGCCACTGACATGCGGTCGACTGGTCCCTTGGCTTGTGTTTGAGAGCTGCAAATGCCTGATACCATGAAACACGAGCCCGACACGCACATCCGCAAACTTACGATGGCTACTCTGATGACGGTGGATGGCTCAGCCGCCATACTCGACAGCGACAAACGCTCAGATGGTTTGGGTCGCAAGCACGGAATCGGAATCGGAACAGACTACGTCACACCAAAACAGATTTCGATTCGAGACGAGACAGACGTGGTACAGGGAGAGAAAAAAAAAGAGCACACGGCGACTGTGAAACTACTTGGTCTGTTCGTGCTCCTCCACTTTTGCCTCGAGTTCGGCCTGGGCTTGTAGGTCAGCTTGCTTTCTCGACGTGTGATGAAACGATCAGCTCTTCGCTGTGAAGTGCGACGTACAAGTTCCTTCTTCTTCTTGTCCACCTAGACCTGGTATAAGTATGGAACGCTCGCGAACGGGCCAAGGGTCAAGGGCATACGTACTTCTGCCCTGAGTTTGCGCAATAGCTCTGCATCGTGCCTACGAGCATATTCGTCTTCCATCCATTAGTCCTCAGGTTACGAGGAACAAGTCGGAGGATCACCTTCATGGGCCCTTTCCTTCTTCCTACGAGAACGCACATTCGACACACGAAACGGCGGAGGTCGTAAACTGGGTACTTACCCGAATTCTTTTGTCTGAGCGACAGAACCCTCGGTTCGTCCACTGTAACCCCTCATTCCGAGTGGCACACGTCTTGCAGAGACAACGCGAGTTACACGAGCAAGCATGTCGAATGGGATAAAGCTTGCCCGACACGAAGGCCGTCTTTACCCGTGACCCCAGTTGTTGTCACACCGTCACGCCTGCCCTCTTACCCTTGCCTCGACTCGGTCCTCGACCTCCAGTCATGTCTTCATTGCGTTTGCTCAGACAAGCGGTGAGTTCAAGTTTGGAGGCAGACAATTCATTGTTTAATAATTGCGATTAGGCTTGCTCCGCTCGGACTTTCTCTACGTCGGCTTCGAGTCGTAGAGGTGTGCAATCCCGCTTTTCGCCGATTTACAGCACAGCTCATAACACGCTCTGCTCGTACAGACATCGTGCAGGAAATCTACATTAAAGAGCTAAAAGCTTACAAGCCTTCTCCCGTCGTAAGTAGCGCACTCGTTTTCAGTTGCTCAATCTCTTAACGTCTCGTCTCCGCAGGCAAAAGACGCTCACCTCGGTTCCGTGAAGCCATTCTCTCCCATACAACCTCCCAAACCACCCACACTCCCAGTGGATCTTGCCACTGAGCTGGCGGCGTACGACGCGGCCGAACCTACTACAACCGACGAGTCTGCGGTCACAAGTTCACCAGGCGAGTTTGGACAGGGTGCTGAGGCTTTCTTGTCGTTCTTGGAGGCCGACGTGAAACCAGCAGAAGCACACCACTGAACGTAGACGAGATAGAGGGTAGACGATGTCCGTTTGTCTCCACGTAAATCTACTACCATAGTCGAGCTGGAGTCTCGCTGATACCTTGCGTAAACAATCCTTACATGCGTAATCAGTAACCAGCTACAGTCGAGAGAACAAGCAGTGTCGACATGGAGCCTGCCACAAAGAAAGCGCGTTTACGAGGACCGGACGGCTTCGAGAAACCTAAATCATCGTACAAACCACCAGACAGCATCACAAGACCTGGTTTGTCGTTCAAGTCTGGTCCGTCTTCAGTTGCTCTACCGCGAAACGGTAGCGATAAACCTCCCAACAAGCCTAATTCCGCTCACCGACCCCAAAATCCTTTCGTATCACAGTCATCTGATGAGGCTGGGCCAAGCAAGCCGAGCACTTGCTCCAGGAGACCGAAACCACATTCCACAGGACGTTGTCCCCAGTCGGATCCGGGCGGTGTTGCCTTCAGGCCTCTGGGCGCTCCGGCCTTCACCAAGCTACCTTACACTGAAGACAGGGCAGCATCATCTACGAGCTTAACGACGCTACGTACGACGTTTAAGCCCCTGTCGACGCCGTCTGAGAAGCTTAGGTCAATCCCAAAGCCTCCTCCACTGCCAGCGCATCCTAAACCGACAGCGCCTCTCAAGCCTCTCGCGCCTCCCCCTCCTGTGCCGGTCCGGCCACCCAGGTCTCCATCAAAGAACGTGAAGACGATATTGACTACTAGTGTCGCACAGGCTATTGATCCCACCAAGGATGGCACGGGGGCGGAATTGCTCGCGTTATTTCTGCAGCAACACGGTCATACATATACATCGTCTACCGATCGAGAATTGCAAAAAGGCATCGCAATAAGTCCAGGGAAGCAGTCGTGTGGCAAGGATCTCAAGTTTATCCGGTGAGCCAAAGATTTGGTCGCATAGAACCGTTCTCATTGCGCTTTGTATCTTAGTGGAGGGCTTGCCGAGCGAGCCCACCGCCACCTTTCGTCTAAACAGACCGACTTTACTTTGTGGAAGCGTCAGATAGAGAAAAAGCTGCAGTCAACGTCGACGATCGCTTCTGACATGCAGCTCCGCATCTTGAAGATATTTCAGGTCTTAAAAATACCCGGGAAGCCACGCTCCATGCCGGTGGCGCGATCCGGTCTAGCTCTTTGTCGTCTTGCTGGTCGACACAAGCTTGCAGATGATCTCACGACTGGCACGTACGTTGTGTGCTTCAGCTTCGCGCCTGCAGATTGTGGCAGCGACTCGACTATCAGCAGTGGGGCTGAATTATTCACCGAGGGTAGGGATGTAGATGTGTGGATGCCATGGTACAAAGTAGACGTGTCGAGCGTTGGAGATACAGAGGTTCGGACAATCTTCTCACAGCTCGATGCTCTAAATCCGCCACACACTCTGTTAATCGTGTCCAAGTTTCATGTTCGCGATTCCAAGTAGTCTGCGGTGCAGCCCTAAATGCCTCATGGAGTATCTGTAGCGTCACGGATGTTGTTATGTATTATGCACAGTGCCTCAGTCAGTTTTGAATTGTTTGAGTGCTTGGCGAGTGCTTTTTGGCACTTCGTTACCAACATGTGTCCATTATGGTCCTTCATGCCCAGTGAAAACTGTGTATGATCAGGGCGGTCAGGTCCAGTCGGACGAGATGGGATACCCTGAGAATCTCCGATGTGAGCAGATGAGACCCGGCCACGTCACATCCTTTACATGAGGATGGCAGGTCTACAGAGGACTGTTGGACACATGGACTTTTGGGTGACTATTCCTCACTTCAGATTACTTCGGACATCTTTGGTACTGCATTTTACTACAGATTATGTGTCCTGGATTCTCTCTATACCCTTCCACATTTTCTGTATTACATAATCATGGTTGTAGAATTTTCTGTGCTTCATCAGGAAAACGACTGCCGAGTGTAGCAAACCTGCCCAAAACTAGCACCTTGTAGCGAGGTTTAGCACTTGTAGCTCACATAGCAAAATATGAGGTGTCGTGATAGATCATGCTACGTGAATTGCTGTTACCTTAAAGATCATTCACTGATGGCCCGCCATTACATCTTATCGAAGAAATCAGAGAATAGATTATTCGTAGCCTAGATCAGATATATAGTACACCAGCTGATATAAACTCAAGAAGGGGTCAAAACCAAGTCATGGAGTGGACTATTGGTAGCTAAGGATTGCGTGAAAAGTCTCTTTATCAGCAAAATTGTTAATGTAGAACTCTCAAGCAAGGTCCAAACTGTTGTCACATGTCATCTCCTGCATCGCGAGTGCCCCAAACTTAGGGACAAGCTGGATAACTTGGCACACAGTATCAATGGGAATAATATCCCCCAAGGGTGTGCCATTGGATTGGGAGCAGCGATGCAGTGGACAAGAAACATTTCGATCTTGGGTGCAGTGTGAGTTGATGCGTGGATCTATGGCGAAAACACCACAAAACCAACACAAAGACAAATGCTGAGTTGGTGGTTTACCTGTGCGGACTTTGGCTCAAGGGGCACTGGTCACTGCTGAATAAGGGGTATGACTGCAAATGAGTCATTCTGACTCCTAGATCTGAGATCCAGATTCATTGGGGTGATTTGCTGTGCATCCAAAAGAAGAACTGTGGGGATTTCTGCCAGGGGCCAATTTTGGGGGTCTCCAGGGTAGTCAGGGCTTAGGATTTCGCAACTTTCCCCCCTCTCTCCTCTCTGCAAAGCGACCTGTATCAGGTGCAACTAGTGTTCTGGAGGGCATGAGGAGGAGGAGGGGACATCTTCTCCAATGAGGGCAGGGAGAACTGCCTCAAATTCATCATGAATGCAATCAGATAGAGTAGATGAGAGTAATTGGTACTGCAGCTGTCGCAATTTTGGGAGAACGAAAGACGAGATTGAGAGATAGACGTTGCAGGGGGCAGGAAGGAAAAATCCGTAATCCTTTTCGACTGGAGAGACCGAAACAACCACGTAAGACCTTTCAAGCCTGATGACAGGCTTGAGGCAACCAAAGAACATCTTCCTCAATATCAGACTGACGAGAAGAACTCGCTGTCCCAAAGCAATAGGATGGGAGGTCGTGGACGAAGGAGGGACAAACCAGGAGGCCTCGGGGCAAGAGCTGGTGGGGATTCCTGGCAAGTACTCGTAGTTATTCTCCCTGGCCAAGGACACGAGTGAAGAGACAGTCGAGGAGGTGGCCATTATGATAAATATTGGCGAAATGGGTGTTTGTTGGTAGAAATGATGCAGAAAATCGTGGAGTGTGCGGATCATTACCAAATTTGGTATGCAGGATGGCGTGGTCGAGAGCTGTCTGTGAGCGTGGGAATGGTGTCGATATCTTTAAAATTGATGGAGATCCGAAAAATCAGATTGCTGTAAACTGGCACTCAAAAGTTTTTTTCGGGCGCTCAAGCGGTTTCTTCCCTAATGTTAAGGATGGTTCTCATGTGATGGATGACTGCTGGCCATATCAGTCATTCTTCACATTAGGGTTAGGCTTCTCTGTTCTTCATCATTCAGCTTCTGAGTCCATGCTCATGTTGCCAAACACCTTTGGTGCATGACAGCAGGGACAACGATCCGAACATTATTGACAACTGTGAAGTGAGCATTAGAGAAATTGAAGAATTTGACATAAAGAAGGGGTGAATGGGATGGTGAGGTGACTGGTTGCAAGATTGCTCGGACTCGGGCTACAAGATAACCTTCACAAAAAGTCAGTGAAATAGCAAGCAACACAGATGGGACATACGTTCGTCACATCTGAGGTCTTGTTGCCACTCTCATGAGCGACGAGGATAGTATTTGCCCGACCAAAGGGTAAAGCGGGGCTGGGAGGGGCAGCTTGAACTACCTGCACAGGTGATAACATTTGGGGGTTGTGCATCGAGTGCTGTTGAATGTGAAACTTGGACCAGATATGGACATGTGAGAACGGAAGAGAAAAATTTTGGGGTGAAACTCCACGACCGTTGCAGAGTGAATAGGAATGCCCGGAGAAGAAGTCCCCCAATGCCAGTCGTAGATCAGTAATGGCAAGGAGACGAGAGGCCTCGTCGATCAAGAGGTTGGGGAAGTGTGGTCGTAAGGTGAGGAGAAGTGCGGTAGAGTTATCAGAAGTGATGTGGGAACGAACATTGTCAAAAACAGATGTGTTCGACCTTCGAGTGTTAACACAGCATTCGCCAGGAATTATGTTCTCGATCCAGACTGATTCTGGGTAGTGGAGCTGCATCAAGTTGGCCCCATAGGTCATCTCATTTATTAGCAGTGCACCTGCAGTCTTGAGGCTAGTGAAGAGCTGGAAGAAACGTTGCTTTTCTTGCCAGTCGAGGAATCGACAACACTGGCCATGGTAGTCACGATGGTTGGATAAGTGATATGGGTTCTTAACATGAGTGATATGACAATGCTCGGTGATGTCGCTGCTCCACTGGTAAGGAGCGCCCATAGCCTGTGTACTGCGCACGACATGCTGGGCCAACTCGAGCTTCAGGATCTGAAAGTGGTTGAGTGGCCCGTTTTTACCTAGACGACCACCTGCAGTGAGTATGCTAGGCTTATAATGATGGATAAGAGCATGTAAAGTTTCATCATAAAGAAACTGATCCTGAGCGAGAAAAATGAACTCTGTGATTGCACGAAGCACATGAAGGGCATCATCTGGGAGAGAACCAGCAGCAATAGCAGGTAACAGCTTCTCGAGATCATGGTGCTCTCTTCCCATGCACTGCTTGAGGGTGGAGACACCGTTTGTCCAGTGACAAGTGCTGATCCATGGCTGAAGTACAGAAAGGCAAAAGTCGAGTTCCTGACCAGTAATGATATTGATGACCCACTGAAGACAGTGATTGAAGTAAAATTTATGCCATTGATGCAGTGCATCAGGAGTGAGGAAGCGAGACGGGCAAGCGTCCCCCCAATTCATCCACAACGGTTCAACGACACCATTCAACCGCATCTGCTGACAAACTTTATGAAATGCAACAATATCGCAGGGATTGCAAGTGGCACAGGCAGCATGGATAGCCTGCACTATGTCCTTCCCCAAACGAGGAGAACATGGGGTTGCTTCACTGAATTGAGCCACAGTGGCCACAGAGATAGGGGAGTTCTTGGATGATACACATGCGATGAGGAGCTGTTCAGGGTAATCAGCTATCCATGCAACAAGTGGAGTGTGCATGCATCAGCAAACCCACATTTTTTCTGCTACATCTGGTTTTTCTGATTTGACTGATATGACTGACAGGTACTTGCAGCAGACCAATAGGCAATCAGTTCATCAGTCAGTCAGTCAATTCAGTTCTATCATTGGGATTAGAAACCCAGCCAGTCAGTCATCAGTACGTGCAGTTCTATCACTGAAATCAGAAAGCAAGTTACTCAGTGAGTCAGCTCATCCAGTTCTCTCAGTCAAATCAGAAGATCTGTATGTAAGGTGATCCAGTTCTGTCAGTTAAAGCAGAAGATAAGTCAGTCAGTCAGTCAGTGAACAGTCAATTGTCAGAACTGTCAGACTATAAGTTACTCAGCATACCAGCATGTCAGAACAGTAATACTAGATGTTACTCAGGATACTAGCCTTTCAGAACAGTCAGGTTATAAGTCAGTCAGTACACTAGCTTTCCAGGACTGTCAGATTATAAGTACTTGGGACACTAGCTTTTCAGAACAGCAGACTATCAGTTACTCAGTACACCAGCTTGTCAGAACAGTCAGACTATAATTAAGTGACCCAGGCAATAAGCTTGTCAGAACTCTCCATCAGGAAAACAGTAGATTTAATACAGAGGCACAGAGTGGCAGACCCACAGATGGTACAGATTTTCCACAGAGCAAGTACAGACCCTACAGACCCACAGACCCATAGATGTAACCATTAATTTGCCCATATCCCCCCCCAAAAAAGATATATTACTAAGGTAATCATATTCCCATGGTCCTGTGATCATAGGCAACAACTTTCATTATGACATCATGACTGTACAATGACTCTCCAAGTCTACACAGATGTACTGAGGCAATTTCGATCGGAGTTTGAATTTTGTAAACATTGATTTGCCCATATCTCTCCCAAAAAAGGAGATATTGTGAAGGTAAGCATATTCCCATGGTCCTGTGATCATGGGCTACAACTTTCATTATGACATTATAACTGTACAGCCACTTTTATCCCCTGATTGTGCCGGGTCTCCCACAGAACTTTGCAAATATCTCGCCCAAAAATGGAGATATTGCTAAGGTAAGCATATTCCCATGGTCCTGTGATCATAGGCTACAACTTTTGTTATGACATCGTGGCTGTACAATTACTCCATATAGTAGATTTTTCGACTTCTGAGTCTCCACCAATGTGCTGTGGCAATTTCAAACTCCGATTGAAATTTTTGTGGGGGTGTATATAAACCTGCTCACTCCAGCAACACAACTCTTTCCTCTACCACCACCATCTCCCCTCGTCATCTCCCCTCGTTGTCATCATCATCCCTCCCTCTGATTGATCCACCAGAGGGGGGGTGGCAGAGGGTGGGCCCCCTGTGAGGCTGTGCCCATTTAGCATAGATATGTAGTCCTTGTAGATTAGATAGGTAGTCCCTGTACTGTTGTAATTAAAGTAATTTTATAATAGAATTAAATTATTAGCTGACTACATGTTAAGTTGAGTGTGGGAATTTGTATACTGAAACAGTCAGGGGTAAGTCTGTACAGCCTGGTAGTTCTGACAAGCTGGTGTACTGACTAACTTCTAGTCTGACAGTTCTGACAAGCTAATGTACTGAGTAACTTATGGTCTGACTGTTCTGACAAGCTGTGTACTGGGTAACCTATGGCCTGGCTGTTCTAGCAACCTGGTATACTGACTAACTTATGGTCTGACAGTTCTAATAACTCTGGTGTACTGACTAAATGTGTAACACTAACAATCCGAAGACTGTTATCGGTCACTCCTTGACTGATAGAGAGCTGAGGATTATGGAACTGAGTTAATGCGCAAACGCACAAATGAACTCGATTGGAGTGTCTACGACAAGAGAGACGGTATTTATACTAACTAGAGTGTTTGTACCGTAGAACGTCGTAGAACAAACCAAACAAAGAGAGATAAACGCCATTGGCTGCAGCACTCCACGCTGAGTCAATGCGGCTATGCTGACAAATCAGCTGACTAAGTAAAGCGTCTATGAGCGCATCTAAGTAACCCTAACCAGAGAGTGAATAAATAAGGTAAACTACGCTAAGAGTACGCTACAACTAGTAGTGAAAAAGTACGGGCCGTTACACTATCCCCTCCTATGGCTCGACTTCCAGGTGAGACCAGACAGGCTGCACAGCAGTCAAAGGGTCGGGTACAGCGGAGAAAAAGAGACCTTCGGTCGAAAGTAAACGAAGCTTCCGGGGGGCACCGGGGTGGAGTTCGTAAAAACCATCTATTGCCTCCTGGGCGTTCTTAAGAGCAGACCTAGGCTCCCAAGTGCGATCTTCTTCCGGGTATCCCCTCCAATGGACGAGGAACTGAAGATTACCACGCTTCAAGTGGGAATCAACTACCTTTTCGACTTCGTATTCGATATCTCCTTCATCTGTAACCCGTTGTGGGCCGGGCCGAGTAACCAGTTGCCCATCAAGAGCACCGAGATAAGGTTTCACCCGCAAAACATTCACTACCAGGTGTATGCGCATCGAGTGCGGCAGCTTTAACTTAATGGCGTTGGGTAGAACGTTGTAAAGTTGGATGGTAGAGGGTGAGGGGAGAGGTCCAAGGAGTCTCCCTCTGGATTTTTGGGTCCTAGTTCGACCCAGGGGGCTTGGATTGCCTGGTAGGGAGTCAAAAGAGGTGGTGAAAGACTGAAAACGCGCCCTAATGGTCCCAAGAATGACCAAGATAGCCTCTAATCACTGTCTGATATTGGAGAAACAATCTCCCGAGCTTCGGCGTCTTATTTCTGTCTTCTTTTCATCTCTGGTAATGCGGCTGTTTTCTTCTAAGTATGTACAAGCACTCTAAGTGCGAGTCTGGCTTACATAAGCCAAACTCGTCCAAATACTAAGTAGAAAGGGGGTAGAGTAAAGAATAAAAACAAAAACATAAGTAAAAACAATGAAATAGAATAAATCTCCTAGTAGGGAGGAGTCCCTCCCTACAACGTCCGAGACCTCGGTACAGGCCTATCCACTTTTCGTTCAATTTTCGGCTCTGCTGATCTTTCAGCGATAAATGGTCGGTGGCCAGCCAAACCTGCAAGCCTACGGAGTAAGCAGGGGAAGGGGATCGTCATTTATCTGCCTGAGTTTTCTGATGAGTCCTAGCTTTCCCCAGACTTTCACGCACTTCCTGGAACACCTGGAACCAGTCTTTAGCAGTCTCCTCCGCTGCTTCTACCTTAGAAGTCGTCGGCTCGACGCCCATTCATGGTGTATACGAACAAGTAACTTCAAAGGGGCACTTGCCAGTAGAAGAAGACTTGGAGTTGTTGTACGCGAATTGAGTTAAGGGAAGCCAATCCTCCCATCGTTCCTGCTGATGGTTTGCATACATCCGTAGATACTGCTGAATTTCGCAGTTCAACTGCTCTGTTTGACCATCCATTTGTGGATGAAACGCCGTCGAGAGCTTCTGCTCGACACCCAACATTTTAAGTAGCTCCTTCGAGAACTGAGACGCAAACTGCGGTCCGCGATCCGAGACGAGAGACTGGGGGAGGCCGTGATGCTTCCAGACATGAGTTAAATAAAGCCAAGCCGTACTAGTGGCAGTTTCCTTTTCAGTGCAGGGGATGAACTCTGCTTCCTTAGAGAACCGATGAAAGGTTGATAGATGGGGACCTGGGAATATGATAGAGGTCTCCCTGGGGGTGATGAGAGGGGTCAGTTCGACCCAAGGGGGCTAAGAGTTGCCTGGTACTGGGTCAGAGAGGGGAGAAAGGGACTGAAAACGCACCCTAAAGCCCAAAGAAAGTCGAGATAACGTCTAAGGAGGGTCTGATAATGGAGAAAATGATACTCCAAGTCCTTCGGGCTTGGATTTCTGTCTTTTCGTCTAGGGTAACTCGTCTTGTTATTTTTCTAAGTATGTACAACATGCTCTAGGTGCGAGTCTGGCTTACATAAGCCAAAACTCGCACAAATACTAAGTAAAAAAAAGGTAAAGTAAAGATAAAAACTAAAAACTAAAGTAGAAACAATGAAATAATGAAAATCACCTACTAGGGAGATTACTCTCCCTACACCGATTGACGACGACTAAGACATAAGATTTTCCAGAGGAGCTCCTGACTCCTATATCCATAAAGTTGGTTGTAAGATCCTTCCAAGGCACTGCAAGCATTCCTCAGTTTTTTTGCTGAAAACATTCAAAAAAAAGAAAAGAAAATGATACTCTTTAATTTGGGATGTTTTTGCTAATGTTATTGTAAAAACAGGCAGGATTTTTGTTGTCAATTATGCCTCAAAAAATGGTATAGATTCATCTTAAATCTTTGGAGATAAAATAATTATGAGTTTTTTTTCAGGATAATTCTGAGTACAACATGTGTTAAACATTGTAAATAGATCTCCAACATGTTTTGCAACTCAATAATCTTCTTTTCTCTTAGAAGAAAGTTTAAAAAATAGGCAATATTTATGTACTCAAAATGCTGGATTATAAATGATGAGTTGCATGTTACTCCTCACATGAAAAAGATCCTGTCTTTTTTACAGTCGAATATGCAGTATACAGGAAAATATTTTTGGATAAAAAATCTAACTCAAAATAATGTATTTTCACATCAAAATCATTGATGGAAAAATCAATAGTTATTCTGGATGAAATATTCAGAATACTATTATGTTAAAAAGCCCACCTGTGCAAATGATCAAGCTCTTGCCACATCCAGTTCTGTGGTCCCAACAACACATTCTGGTATCTAGCACTAAGCAAGCTCCCAATGCACAGGGTTCCCCACATTCGGTTTGTAAGTGTGGGTTTCCAACAAGGAGTTGAAGTGATGCTGAATTCATTGGAGATGGACCAGCCCAGTGTGATATACAAGACATGCCTTGCTTAGACATTGCTCTTACCACATCACAGTATGATACAATGAATGTGAGCACTTGCTAAGGTGTATCTGCTTCATCACCTGCTGAGTCCTACATCAAGTTTCAAGCAAGGTTTGCAGCTGCTGCAGGTGGCACTTCTGAGTTGGATAGTCTGTCAAAAATATGGAGGATCTGTGGGAAAGTTTGTGAAGCACATGACTAACTTGCCAATTTTGAGATCATTTTAGGCTTTGGATTTCATTGCACAGGTTCCAAAAATCAATTTTTGTGCTTCTGTTTTCCAAAAGCCATTTTCGGTGATTTCCATGAGTCAGATGAAATCCACATCAGCAAAACAGTCTTTTTGGGACAGAGTCACAGTCACTACAGTGTCACAGTTCAACTTTCCAGAGCAAATACTGCTCTAAATACACCATTTTCTGGACTTCCAGTGTATGGAACTATGTATAACTATGTATTTAGGACATGTACACTCATACTGAAATACATTTGATGTCTGAAATGTAGTACTTAATGAGTTGGAAGCCACTGTGCAGCACTGTACAGAGGGGGACCTTCCTGTCACACTGTGGGACTCTGTGGTGGCTGTACAGCACTGCACAGTCACAAACTGTTTTGCTGATGCAATTTCCAGTACTCTAGTATTATTGTAGTTGGTTTTCGCTGAAAATAGGTCCATCAGGGAGATTTCTGCAGAGAACAAATTGGAGGCAACCTAGGGTATACACATACATTATACAGTAACTTGGGGTCTAAACAAGGTTGTTCTCAACTGGAAAAGGGATCAGGATTTGGAGAGAGTGTACAAATACAGTGAAAAAAAATGAAAAACAAAAACACTTAGCTGTCTGGTGGAGCCCTCTGCTCCCTGGAGCTCTCCAGCATGAATAATTCCTTGTCCCCACATCCAAGGGGGGCTTGAGAATTTGACCATACCATGCTAGTTTAGACCCCATTTGGTACATGTCAGAATATACTGACATTGTGGGGCTTCATGGGACCCCCACAGGGCATTGCAGATGATACATCTTGTTCTTTTCTTGGCTGGTGGAAAGGCCACAGTCAGAAGGAGTCAAACCAGATGGAGAACTGCCTCCTGATGGTGTGGAGGTTGCCTAAAGGTATGTACAAACCCCATGCACCTTGAACCCCTGGCACCCCCATTCCCCCTCCAGCATCCCCACTACACTGGTTTGTGGACCCATGGCACATGGTGGTCATGATTCATGGGAAGCCCTATGCATTGACCCTCTTCCCAGAAACCCGAATATTACCTTAATCATCTGTGCTCCATAAATTCAAGTTGAAAACTGCTCCATCCAGAATAACTTTGGATTTCTTATTGATGATTTTGATGTGAAAATACATTATTTTTTGTTTGATTTTTGGGCCAAAAACATTCTGCTGCATATTGCATGTTCAGCCATAAAAAAGACAGAATATTTTTCATGTGATGGGCAGCATGCAATTTATCATTTATAATTCAGTATTTTGGCAACATATATATTGGTTATTTTTTAAACTTTTTGCTAAGAAAAAAGTAGATTACTAAGTTGCAAACCATGTGAAATATATTGAAGATCTATTTACAATTTTTAACACTTATTGTACTCAAAATCACCCTGAAAAAAATTCATGATGATTTTGACTGAAAAGATTTAAGATGAATCTATACCATTTTTTGAGGCATAATTGACAATAAAAATCCTGTATTTTTCTCAAATAACTTTGGCAAAAACATCCCAAATTAAACAGTATCAGTTTCTTCTCTTTTTTTAAGATGTTTTCAGCAAAAAAACTGAGGAATGCTTGCAGTGAGGCCCATCAGGGATAGGTAAAGATTTGAGTTCGCCTGCTGGCGGCTTGTTACTAGGCTTGCTAGCTTGACACGTCTGACAGTGCTTTACGTACTCCTCGACATCGGGCTTCAAGGTAGACCATGTGAACCAGCGTGTGATCAACTCCTGAGTTCCTTTTATGCCTCGATGACCTGCTAGGGGCGAATCGTGAAGAGCAGCGAGAACCTTCTGTCTAAGCGCCTCAGGCACGAAAACTTTATCTTCGTCATACAGTAAACCATTGCGTCGGTCGAGCGTTCCAGCATCAATCTCGGCCGTTACACTGCGCAGTTCCTCTATGAAGGGACTTTCTAAGCGCACAGTGCGCACTTGTTCGGGTTTAATAAATAACGATTCCTCCGATTTGGCATTTTCGCAATTTTCTACTAAGTCTTCGCGGCGAGAGAGAGCGTCCGGTCGTCCCATCGAAACTCCTGGTTTGTGGATGATAACACAGTTAAAATGACTAAAATACTGCGCCCAACGCGCCTGGCGTGGTTGAAGCTTCTGCGACGTCATAAACCATTTAAGGTTGTGGTGATCCGTCCAAATTTCAAACTGGTACGGAGTAGCCTCAAGGTAGTGACGCCACTGCTCTAGAGCGCGAATGATGGCTAGCATCTCTTTATCGTGAACCATATAATTAAGCTCTGCTCCACTAAGCGAATGACTTGAATAGGCAACAGGTCTCCAGAGACTGTCATCGCACTCTACCGAGAGCATGGCTCTGGTTGCATAATCCGAGGCATCGGTTTCTAAACAGAATTTCCGATCCTGATCGGGGAACATAAGAATAGGTGCAGTCGTGAAGGCTTCCTTTAACGTGTCAAACGCTACTTGGCACTTGTCAGACCAGAGAAACGGAGTGTCCTTTTTAGTGAGATCATTAAGGGCACACGCGACCTGCACGAAATCCTTTATGAAACGTCGGTAAAAGTTCGCAAGGCCAAGGAAGCCTCGAACTCCACGAACGGAAGTGGGGACCGGCCAATCGCACACAGCAGCGACTTTAGCAGGGTCCATCTTAACTCCATTCGTGCCAACTATCATACCCAGAAAGTCGACCTCTTTTTGCGTAAATAAACATTTCTCTGGTTTAATGAACAAGTCGTTCTCCTTCAACCTTCTAAGCACCTCTAGCACGATCCTGTCATGCTCCTTTTCATCGTCCATTTTCATAAATATCATAAGATCATCTATATATACTACTAGAACGTCCTCCATGTCACCGAAGATGTCGTTCATCATGTTTTGAAACGTGGCAGGGAATTACATAAGCCAAAGAACATCACCAGCGGCTCGAAGGCTCCAAGGTGACAGACGAAAGCGGCTTTCCACTCGTCACCTTCCTTAATCCGGATGTTGTTATATCCCCACCTAAGGTCCATCTTTGTAAATAATTTACAGCCTTTCAACTTGTCAACAAGCTGTGAGATGAGCGGGAGCGGATACGAGTTCTTGACTGTATGCTCGTTTAAATAGCGGTAATCCTGTACCATACGCTTCTTTCCATCCTTCTTAGGGACGAAGAACACAGGAGAAGTCTGCAGCGACTTGCTAGGCCGAATATAACCCTTCTTAAGCTGTCCATCAATGAAGTTGCTAACTTCAGTTAGCTCATCAGGGCTGAGAGGGATCAACCTTCCCTTTTTCGGCACAAACGACTCCTTAAGTTCTATCACGTGATCCCAAGGTTTCCTAAGCGGCATGCGTTTGGATTCCTGGACAGAGAAGACGCTTAAATACTCGTGATATTCCTTCGGAACCAGTTCCTCAGGGGTTTTATCCCTTTTAGGAGCCTCCTGCTTGTCAGCTCTGAATATATTATGCCAGTCTTCGAGGGCCTGGACCTCCTCCTTTTCAATACATCTAACGAAGGCCGGCTTTGGCGCGAGTTGCCTGCAACTACGAGGACACCTCTTCATCGAGATTTCAGCGGTTTTCCAATTGACTTCCAGGTTGTGAGTGGCAAGCCACGTGTGACCCAAAATCATGTCGTGAGATCCCAGATCCATGACATCGGCTACTAACTCTTCAAAGTGATCTCTGAACTGAACTCTAAGTGGTACTTGGTGCGTAATCCTTCCAGTGGAGTTAAGAGTACCATCGACATTAAATACGTCCACTGCATGTGGGAGAGACAACTTTGGAAGCTTCTTTCGATCAATGAATTTAGCGTCCACGAAAACACCTGTAGCACCGGAATCCAACAAGGCCTGCACAGCGTGTGCATCACCCTTCCTAGTGCGAATAATTACGGGAACCAACACGTGATCCTTTAAGTTGAGCGTGCGAATTCAGGATTTCGGCGGTACTGTCGCCTGAGCATCGCTAACCGACTCGGATCCTTCCGAAACACGGTTTTGTGGGATTTTATTGCTTGGAGAATTAAGCGGTGCCAGTTTAACGTCCGGTCCCGAGCCCTTTCGGGACCCTCCAACAGATGGAGTAGGTACAGAGTCTGAATCATCGTCCATACTATCTACAGAGAGAGAGGAAAACATATTTACAGTTACTATATCCGAAAACGAAACCCTTTTTTGTGTTTTTGTATTATCTATTTTTGTGTTTTCTTTTGTGCTATTTTTAGAGGATGAAACTGAGACACAACGAGAAGAGAAACTAAAAGGAGAAAAAGAAACAAGTCCAGTACGAGAATTGTCTGAGACCGCAGGACCCGACTTCACTGCAGCTCCGATTCTTTTAATTTAGAAACATGAGCAACTACCTGCTCAAAAGTCATTCCGTCCATCGCGGCAAGCCGCGGATCAATGCCTTCAGAGCACACCTGGTGCCCTTTGCCTTTGTTCCTGGCCTGTGGGCAGTGTGGTCATATATGGCCTTTCTGGCCGCAAGCGTAACACTGATAATTAGAGAAGTCCTTCTTAGGGCGGCTTCCCGATCCGCCTTGCACAGCCCCAATGTCCATGGGTGCGCCTTGCCCTGACGTTACCCCAGGCGAGGGTCGTGAGAAGTTTTGTCCCCATCGAGAGGACGTGCCGCCAGTCCTGATCCTAACCACTTCCAGAGCGGCACCGAGGCACCTGGCCTCAACATCGTACTCTGCCCAGGTAGCCTTTCGTCGACCCTGGACAAAGATTTGCTGAAGGATTTCAGGACGGAGTGCCCTTTCCAGCATAAAGATGGCGTAGTCGTCGGATACCCCAGACGTGGTCCTAAGTGCATTAAACTTGGCCAAGAACTCCTCGGTCCTGGCCGTGCCCTGACGAATTTTGCTGAGCTGATCCTTAGCCCAGTCTTTGTTATGAAGCAGCCTGAAGCACGCTTCTACTTCTGCCACCAAGTCGTCATAAGAGGGCCACGCACTGGCGGTGAGACACGTGTCGATGCTCCAGCAATCGGGCCCGTCATTCTTGACCAAACCGCGAGAGTTCTCGCCCTCAGGCTGGTTGAGTTGGAAACGATAATGAAGGCCTTCATCTTGGCCCACCATTCTTCGAACTTACTAATTGACCCATCGAACATCCCTGGGTCAGCGACGCCCCGTTTCGTGGGGTCAACGTTCTGGTTGGGGTTCTGGGCGGCCCCTCCGCCTGCCAGCTGCTGCTGGGTGCCTGCCTGTGCCAAAGCGCCAGCGACGTGCTGCGCGACCTGGTTGGCGACCTGCGCCGTGATCATCGCCATCATTTGCTGCATGAAATGCAGCTGATCTTGGGTGAACTGGTCCATGTGGGCGGAAAGCTGTTAGGACCGTGGGGGTACGAGGGGGAGGGCGGACTGTGCGTCTATTCCGTAAGTTGTACGGTGCGTGAAGGATGAAGCCCAGTAGGTTGGGGTCGGGGGAGGGAGAGCGAGGAGGGAGTGGGGAAAGGCGAGGGAGAAGGGGTTTGGGGGTACCAAAAACTTGTTGCTCGAGGGGAGTAACTTCCCGAGCAAACAGGAGCGGGGGGGCGGGCGATTCTTCCTTTTTAAGGTAAGGAGAAAACCTAATACGAGGAGCCAAAGACTCCAACTTCTTGATGTGAGGAATGTTGGCGAGATTTTCCCTGCCCTCAGCGGCGGTACTCTGTCTCAACTATCATACAGTGACTAGGGATACTGGTAGTACACTTTCTACCTCCCATGACGTAGGGGAACTACTGCTAAACTATGCGCTTCCACCCCCTAATGTGGGTTGTGCCTTCACACTGCCCTTGACGGACAGCAGGACTACTAACTATGGTTTCTTCTTCGACACAACCACCAGCCAATAGGTGGACGGGACTAAAGGCGTCACCCCGTAAAGAAGAAAAACGAAGAAGGTAAAGCTCCTTAACCCTGGAGTCCGGGTATACATTGCCCTATATGCCTGGGCACAAGCGGAGTGAGGGATAACTTTGTTAATTGAGTTCAAGTGTAACACTAACAATCCAAAGACTGTTATCGGTCACTCCTTGACTGATAGAGAGCTGAGGATTATGGAACTGAGTTAATGCGCAAACGCACAAATGAACTCGATTGGAGTGTCTACGACAAGAGAGACGGTATTTATACTAACTAGAGTGTTTGTACCATAGAACGTTGTAGAACAAACCAAACAAAGAGAGATAAATGCCATTGGCTGCAGCACTCCACGCTGGGTCAATGCGGCTATGCTGATGAATCAGCTGACTAAGTAAAGTGTCTATGAGCGCGTCTAAGTAACCCTAACCAGAGAGTGAATAAATAAGGTAAACTACGCTAAGAGTACGCTACAACTAGTAGTGAAAAAGTACGGGCCATTACAAAATGATGGTCTGACAGTTCTGACAACTCTGGTGTACTGGGCAACTTATAGTCTGAAGGCTATGCCCACCTGATGTACTAAGTATCTTATGGTCTGACAATTCTGAATATCTGGAAACTGCTCTTCTGACAATGTCTGGCTGGCTGTTTGTACTGCTATGACTTATTTGACTGCTGCCAGACACGTCAGTCGCTGTAAGTGTCACCAGAAAAAATGCAGGTTTCCTGATGTGACCCTAAGATGACCCATTGGGTCAGACATAACTGCGCCATCCTGAGCCGCCGTCTTTAAGTTCTTCATGATGATGGAAACTGCATGATGGTAAACACGTGCAGTCAGGACTGCTTGGATGGGCTTTGAGACATTCAGGAACTTTGGGATTGGAAGGTAGGCGGCCAATGCAAAAGAATGAGATGTTGCTTTCATGCGTATGCCAGAGTGAATGTTGGCAATTGAGAGTAGAAGTGGGTGCATCTCCTTGTTACCTGTTCCAATCGTCAAAGGTGTCTTATCAGAAGCACCAATTACACCAAGAAGTGAATGACCAGTGGGGAGATCAGTCTGTAACGAGCTCATTCTCAGCAGAAGGTTCATACAGAATGTGCCACTCACCTGGATATTCCACGCATGGTCTGCACTCATGAATTCACTATATACACGTTGCTGACCCTGAGGCGTGTCTTCATATTCTCGATATGGGGATAAGTCGATGCATGATGCAAAGACTGGGTTACTGAAGAGATATTTGATAACTTCAAGCCCGTCTCTCCAGTACAAGATTAATGGTGACTTCGTTTTGTAGGGTCCCACTTTGATCTCTTGATACTGCCATCGCCCCACCTCAGGCAGTGACTCGATGCGTCCACGAAGGTCTTTAGCAGTATTAAATGAAACAGGAAAATCTTTGTTCTAGAAAACAATCAGTGCTGTACATATGCAGGATCATTTTCACCTACACGCTGCAGTCGTAGGTAATGATCAATCTCCTTCTGGGACAGTGCACCACTTGAGAGCCAGCTGGCTAGTTCCCACTCACTCTTTGATGCAAATGGATAGTAGATATTGTCAGTATCACGAATGTGTGCATACTCATCATGGTCCATTTGTTGAAGATGGTTCAGGCCACCTGGTTGAGAATGACCCTTATTTGGGTGATAGAGTCGGGTATGCAGCATGTTACTGGCAACACCAGGAGGTAAGGGGGCAAGGGATGATTCTGGAAATTGTGTTTGATGTACATCAGTGCTGTTGCCAATCTCCGGTGCTTGAGGGCTGTCTTCCTCGTTGTCATCAAAGGGATTATTGAAATTATGATCGTTGTCAACTGTGATTTTGTGCTTAGACGAAGAGATTGATATAGGGGGTTACATACCATCCTGTGCAGCCTCAGGATCATCGATATACAGTCATGGACCGGCACTTGAGCCACCCATCATCACTTGAGCCACCTCCCCTTTGTCTCTAAAATCTCGTGGTTTCAGTCAAAAACAACATTATAGATGATGATTTTATATGTGTAGAAATGTACAAGTCAACTTGTAATGAACCATGTACTGTTGAATAGTTCTTGATGTTCATTTCATGCCTGAAGTGGGTGGTTAATTCGACCATTCTCTCACTCAGCAGAGAAAAAAAGAATTCTTGAGTATTTGAATTGGTGTACATCATTAGGATGAGTGTTGGCTACCTTAATACAACATACATCTACCATCAGAGTGTACAGGAAATGTGCCAGAAGCATGCTGGTCCCTCATGTCCTTTCTGTGGTTATCACGGCTTTTTATCACTGCTAAGATGCAATGATATTCCTTATATGGTTAGGTGGTACAAATAAATAATGTACGACACAGGGAGTGTGAGCGGCACAAATGATTGATTACAAATTACAGATAACTGGTAAGCGAAGGATTTCCTTGTTTTGGGCTGGCTCAAGTGCTGGGCACACAGATAAAAAGCACGAAAATTGATTCGACTTTTAACACACGAAAACAATTCAGATGTAAGCTTAAATCCATGTAGGTGTAGCCAACATGTGTCCCAACGTATCCTGGGTGTGTGATCTACAGTAGTGTTGTGTTGTTGCATGGTGTGGGGCATTTAATTTTTGCTGGCTCAAGTGCCGGTCCATGACTGTAGTCTTCTCTGGGTCGTAGATTCATAGATTCGATGTTGGGAAGGGCCTGAGCAAGCCATTCTCCACAGAGCCCAGCCCCAGATAGATGGCAGATGATGGCATCGCCATTAGGAAATGTCCCTGAGCAGCAAGGGCAGGTAGTATCAGGGTTCACCTGAGGTGAGAGAGGTATATGGAATAGTGAGGGTGCGGCCATTATCTGAAAATTGCAGGGGTTCACTCACAAAGCCAATGAGCTGAAGTCAGTGTGCTCTTTTATGTGGATCAGCATGGGGTGACCAGAAATGTATACATTGGAGCACAGGAAATATGGAAAAGATCATTTGAGCCAGAATATGATGTATTGCTGAAGAAACTGGGATGAAACTGGGTCGCCCTGTGTGTGCATAGTTGTGGCCATGATCATAGGGTTAGGGTTACTCCATGTATTGCAACGGCCTGTCAATGCCCAGCACTTCATGCCAATGACCACCATCATGTCAACTGAAACATTCCACTCATGCGCTACAACACTACCTTCAGAGTCCATCAATACCAGCCCAGTGAAATCATCAGAAGTTCGGCCAACTAGTCCGCTGTCATCGAAACCAGAGGAGCGTTCTGTGATGGGACCCCCCTTCAAACACCCTGCAAGTACACCTCAGAAGTGACCACGCTTGCAATTCTCTCTACCATCAGCTGATGCAGATGATAATCGACCACACAAAATGGCAAAGATTATTGTCACTACTGTATGTACATTATATGATTCGCTTTCTTTGTGATTGATAGATTCATGCATTAGATGTCGGCCACAAGACCTCGAGAAGTCGAAGATCTGCATGTGCTCCATATGCTAGAACTTGCACAGGCAAGCCGTGATGCTTTTCTTGCCAGTGAGAAGTATCACCATCTACATGTCCGTGAACTCGATATCATGCGTACAATCGCAGTGGATGAGCTCGAAGAGGCGGTGGTGCTTCGGAAGAAGGCTGAAAAGCAGGTTGGAGAGGTGAGACACATACTAAGCAGTAGTGGAATGGGCACTCTGGGCGAGCAGGTCAAGTTCTTTTCAGCCAATGTGCATTGGGAGGACAACAGTACTTCAGAATTTAGTGTTGAGTCTGATTCCCCTTCTCCCTCCCCCTCTCCGTCCCCTCCCCCCACGTCCATTGTCAATGAATCATCGCTTTGTAGCAAGTAGATTTGCTATATAATGTATGTTCACACTGTATCTGTAGTGAATATATCGCAGTCTATTCTATGCATTTACTACTGTACTGAGGAGTGGGAACGCAAAGCTGTGCCAAATTCTGGTGCTTCTCATCGCAACTACATCCCAAACCCCTGCAGCCAATCACCACAACCTCATTCAACCTATGCAACACACTGCCTATGGGCTGATCTTAACCCCTGAATGGACATTAAAATCTTGAGACAGGACTCGAAATTGTGACCATGGTATGGTGTTCTTTTGTGCAAGTACTCGTGCATCTGTTGAATGACCCTTCAGATTCAGGATCACAACTCTGTTGGTTCTCTCATGGGACAGCCGGCTCTGAGCTGAATAAAAAGCATAGCACTAGAAGGTATAGGGTGTCCACTAACAAGCTCATTTCCTTCCCAGTATCCTGTCAGTGAATGGCTTCAACTCGCATGTACCATCCTTGAACATTTGTATAACAAAGTGACTAACTGAAAGGTGTAGGTGCTCGGAGTCGTGGGAGGGGAAGCAGTCATGGCCACTGTGAGTCGACATGTGGATCTATGGCGAAAACACCAAAAAACCCAACACAAAGACAAATGCTGAGTCGGTGGTTTACCTACGTGGACTTTGGCTCGAGGGATCGGTTACAGCAAAATGGGGGAGGGGTTCTGCACACCTAGAAGGCTAGGGCAGAAGGGAATAGTGCTCCTGATGAGAGGGGAGCAGGGGGACAACAGAAAAGTGAAGATATTTAGGCTACTCGGAGCCCAGAAGCGATGTAAAGTGATGAAGAAGGACAGTAAATAGACCCTGAATGGAGCCCCAGATACTGCAAGAATAAAGAAGATAATGAAGGGCCTTAAAGCGATGACAATAAGGCAGATAACATCGATAATGATTGGGCAATAGTCTCTCTACACAGGGGATGGTATCCTATGTGGGGGGGCTACTTGCTTTTTGCTTGCTGCGATGTATTGGTACTTATATACAAAAGGTAGCGCAGCCTGAAGTAAATAGAGGGAAACACTTTGTAAAGGGTTTGTAAGCGATTGGTAAGAGGATTGGTAAAGGATTGGTAAGGCTGAGCAAGGCTGAGTAAGGACAGTAAGCGATTGGTAAGTAAAATCAGTCAGCATGACGAAGAATATCACAAATCATTTGAAATAGAATGAGTCATTAAGGAACGGATGAATAATGCGACAGAAAGGGGGATGAGTAAGCGCACTGGTCACTGCTGAATAAGGGGTATGACTGCAAATGAATCATTCTGACTCCTAGATCTGAGATCCAGATTCATTGGGGCAATTTGCTGTGCATCCAAAAGAAGAACTGTGGGGATTTCTGCCAGGGGCCAATTTTGGGGGTCTCCAGGGTAGTCAGGGCTTAGGATTTTGCAACTTTCCCCCCTCTCTCCTCTCTGCAAAGCGACCTGTATCAGGTGCAACTAGTGTTCTGGAGGGCATGAGGAGGAGGAGGGGACATCTTCTCCAATGAGGGCAGGGAGAACTGCCTCAAATTCATCATGAATGCAATCAGATAGAGTAGATGAGAGTAATTGGTACTGGAGCTGTCGCAATTTTGGGAGAACGAAAGATGAGATTGAGAGATAGATGTTGCAGGGGGCAGGAAGGAAAAATCCGTAATCCTTTTCGACTGGAGAGACCGAAACAACCACATAAGACCTTTCAAGCCTGATGACAGACTTGAGGCAACCAAAGAACGTCTTCCTCAATATCAGACTGACGAGAAGAACTCGCTGTCCCAAAGCAATAGGATGGGAGGTCGTGGACAAAGGAGGGACGAACCAGGAGGCCTCGGGGCGAGAGCTGGTAGGGATTCCTGGCAAGTACTCGTAGTTATTCTCCCTGGCCAAGGACACGAGCGAAGAGACAGTCGAGGAGGTGGCCATTATGATAAATATTGGCGAAATGGGCGTTTGTTGGTAGAAATGATGCAGAAAATCGTGGAGTGCGCGGATCGTTACCAAATTTGGTATGCAGGATGGCGTGGTCGAGAGCTGTCTGTGAGCGTGGGAATGGTGTCGATATCTTTAAAATTGATGGAGATATTCGAAAAATCGGAATGCCGTAAACTGGCGCTCAAAAGTTTTTTTTCGGGTGCTTGAGCAGTTTCTTCCCTAACATTAAGGATGGTTCTCATGCGATGGATGACTGCTGGCCATATCAGTCATTCTTCACATTAGGGCTAGGCTTCTCCGTTCTTCATCATTCAGCTTCTGAGTCCATGCTCACATCGCCAAACACCTTTGGTGCGTGACACCGCGCTGGTACGGTTGGAAGTCATCCATTACCCCCATTTCAACCACTTCCATATTGTGGCCCACCAGCATCTGTCAACAGTCAGAATCCTCCATATGCCCCGGGTCCTCTGTCATTCAACGTTGAGCCTGAAGAAGAAGCACCATTTATGGATCAGGTCTACAGTGATGTGAACGGTAGGATTTTCTTTGCCCTGTTTCTCAACTGTACTGATTCGTATCAGGCAGTCAAGCGACTTGCACGTCCCAGAATTGGGCCCCCTCAGCTGGTGATCATGATCCATTTGCATCCAGCCAGCCCAATGGGGCCTCCTATCTATATCAGCCACCACCCCTGCCTCAACCGTCACAAACTCAAGAATACTTCTTACCTCAGTTGCCCACAGGACCTCTACCCACTGAGGACAATGTCTCAGCAAGACTCCGTGCGGCAGCAGCAATGATCCAGGTGTGGCATACTCTACATACACTATGTCTGTGTGCATACTAAAATCCAGTGATCGTGTGATAGGCATCTGGTAATCAGATGGATATTCTTGAACAACACCAAAGCCGACGTGGCGCTTCGAGACTACTGTCTCAGACTCGACTCTGCCTATTCCGTGACACCCCTTACTCGGCAAGCCACTCCTCTCGTACCATGTCTGTTCACACAAGCAGCCAAGTGTCTCAAAGTGCCTATGGCGATACGTTCGAGATGATGACAACAACAACACTGTCTCATTGTCGCTCGCAAAGAGAACCCGTGTGCATCGTGGCACTCATCGACAAGGTATTGCCTATGCCTGCGCTTCCATTGTTGACGATATGTTCCACAAGGTTGGATGGTGTGCTGGAAAAAAAGGACGTGCTACACGCATTGAGTCGGCAAACGAATGTTTCTCACAGGCGGTCATAGCACTTGGTAAAGGTGACAAGGGTGAGTTGTGTCCTCCTTACAGGTGTCTCTCTGAATTTTTGTATCTCGCAGATATTGAGTGCACCAAGGAAATGGCGAATGCGGTAAGACCTTGTAGCTTTGTGGTGCTACAACTAATGAGATTTTCTCTCCAGATAGAGAGAATATTATCCACTGTTCAAGGGAAACTGGCTCAGGCTGCCGAATCCTATGCAAGGAAGTATCTGGAAACAGACCGACGTGACCTTCTGGAATCATCCAAGCACTATATGGAATGGATGCAGGAACATGTGAGCGAGATATCCAATCCGAAAGTCAAGAATAACTTCTTCCTTCATGAGTATGACGGTGCAGTAAGAGACCCTCTCGAGCTAAGTAACATCATTACTAATCTTACCAGGGAGAGGTCCTTTGTTGGTTTGGAAACAAAATCTTCGAAGATTTTCACCTCGAGTTTTGGTATACACATAGTCTCTCCCCAGTAGATTTGTTCCGCAATAATTACTCGACGACTCCACTCCATGGGTATTCGATGTCAGCTACTGCAGTAAGTCATTACTACTGTTCTATCCATTATTCAATGAACCACATTCGTCCCCTTCTTCAGCTTCTTTGTGCCCTCCACCGCGTATCCACAGGGCATGTCCACCTCACAAACGGTGTCATCAAGTTCAGTGGCAAAGCCTATGGGCCTCAAAATACTATTTACTATGATAGCATGCAAGATGCATTGCGGCATCCAAATATTGGTACTGCTTTCCAGTCTCATCTAGACTGGATAAATACCAAAGGATTGTAAGTAATGGTTTGGGGAAGACATATTACTGACATTTGTTTAATAGGCAAATGTTAGACCAGCTGAAAGCTAGGCCCGCATCTCCTCAAAAACTCGAACATGTTTACCTTCCACCTCCGGTTGAGGCTGCAAACCATGAGTATCCACCCCCACCAGCATTCTCTGCCATGCCATATACCACTTACAGTGCAAACTGCGATGAAGGTGTTCAGTTTACAGAGTCTCAAGCTGGTCCCTCTATCAATTACTACTACATGATGGGGAACTAATCCTTGATGGCCCATCTCGCTCCCACCCATTAGACTATATAGTCGCAGTGTCTTATCTAGTAGCTCCCTTTTGTTTGTGTATTCTCAAATTGCTATGTCGTTGTCATAATCAAGAGTCTGATTACCTTTGATCAGCGCATGCAAAGATAATCAAAGATGATAATCATAAGGATCAAGCATGCTATAATAATTTTTGCTAGCTGATGCTACAGTATGCTACAACAGTGTTCCATAGCAAAGGATTGGTTTGTGTAGCAGCTTTTTGCTAACTGTGTTTTTGGTTGCTACAAACCACTCCTAACAACATTTCAGACAGCTGATGTTGTTCCTTTCACCTCAGTGACTTCCATTCGTCCTGAGGTGAGCATACTTACATTCCACTTGTTACCTACTTCATACTGACCTACTGTAGACTCATTCCTGCATTAGGTACAGAATATAGTGACTTCCATTCATCCTGAGACTCATTCCTGCATTAGGTTATGAGCCCCAGCCTTGCGCCTTAATACCGGAAGAAAATTTGATCTGCACACCTCTTTGTATCACTGCACATTCCCACTATGGCAAAAGATGACTACTTCCTGCAGGTACCCACCTTAAATGCAGATGGTAGCAACTGGCTATACTATATGAAGGCTTGAGTTGAATGGGCTGTCAGCTCGAAAGGGCTAGCAGGCCACCTAACCAGTCTGGAAGCCAAGCCAGAGGATCTGACACATGGAAAAGACCCCTCTTGGAAGCCAAAGACCACCAAGCAAAAACTTATCAGTGAATACCTGGAAAAGCTAAAACAGTGGATGTGTAAGGAGGGCAAGCCCCTCCTTACTGACTGTAAATAGATACTTAGAAACTGCAAGGTGTGTTGCCCCTATGTGGCCTAGGGGCCAGTGCAGAGTCCATTGGACTCTGGTACTGTATAGGTATTACAAAATGGTGAGTGCTGGCACATAGCAGGTGCTCAATATAAATAGAGGGTTTTCTCAACTTCTATTCTACCCTACTTCAACACTTGAATATAACACTGGTTGTGTTCATATCGAGTGACCAGTAACTAAGTGGAACAGAAGGACAAGACTTTACATTTTTTGAACATCCGAACGTGTTATGGCACCCAAGTCGAACAAGGGATCTGCGCTGCAGAAAAAGAGTTCTCGCAGTGCATCAAAACCTCTCAAGCCCGATAAGGATCGAGAGGATTTGTATGGTGATACCAAAAAGCATCCCAAGCCACCCACTTTCCCCAACTTTGTCCAAGAACTCAAAGATATCCTGGAGGAGCGCACCTCCCAGTGGGAGCACTTTGGTGACCACACCAAATGGGGTCACCAGCTACGCACCTTCAGAAAACTATATGACCTAGTGGACAGGCCTGACATCGAGAGCACGCATGATGGAACTGGCGAAGACGGCTGAGCCCTTGAACATGCAACACAATGGGAAGTCCACTATGAAGGCGAGCCTGCAAGGTACAACCGCAGATGCGAAGACACTCCACGAGGAGAGAACCCTCATGGAGTGGGCACAGCTAGGAGCTGATCAGCTACTGAATGGCCGGATCGAGATGTCCCACCTCACATGGAAAGGGGCCTCAAGCAAGAGGAAACCAATGCCTGGGGGACTGCCACTGGGCATCCAGGCGACAACCTGGATGATGACCCAGATGACAACCCAGATGACAACCCAGACGACGATCCGGACGACTATTACCATCGAAGAAACAATCACAATAATCATGACGATGATCATGGGAGAAGAGGACCCCCGGTGCCTACTCGTCAAGCCCAGAGAGATGAGGAGGAACGTGATTGCCAACTCCGAGGGCAATCGCAAGGGATTCACTCACACCAGGGAATGACGCCCAGCATGAGTGGCTACATGGAGTTGCTCCTGGAAAAATATCATCAGAGAATATATGAAGCGGTGGGCTGCCACATGGCTCCTGCAGGTCCAGAAGTAAAAGCAATAAAAATCGCACAACCTAAATATTATAAAGGCCAGGACGACATCGACGCCTTCGATGAATGGGTCAACCAGATACTATGCTGGTTGAAGATATATAAGGTGACGGGCCTGGCTGCACAGTGGTTCGATCAAGAGGTTGATGGCCCAGATCACACAATACATGACTGGACTTTCAAGGACTTCGTGTGTGCCATGTTCACCCGATTCATACACGAGGCATCCACACAGAATGCTGTGGAACGATACGACAACACCAAGTACTCCCCAGCCAAGGGAGTACTTGCCTTCTATAATGACCTGAAGTGCAGGGCATCCAGGATGGTCCAACCACCAGAGGAATATTCCATGAGAAGGAAATTCATCAATGGACTCCCTCTGCCTATTGCAGAAGGAGTCCTCAAATCGAGAGGTGTATTGGCAGAGCATATGCCGATGGACCAAATCCTGATTGAAGTACAGAGGATGGAGAGTGCATTGAAGCTGATTAACAATCATACCCAGGTTCAGCAGGCGAGACAGCCTGGGACGCAACCCGTCAACTCGGACAACCGAGTTGGCAATAGACAATACATCGATGACAAGTACAGGTACACCCAGAAGGGGAATGTACTGTACAGGAAGGTGATAGACAACGCATGCTTCCAGAAAGGGGAACTGTCCAAACTGCAAGGGCAACATGTGGCTGTAACCAGTCACGAGAAGAGGAATGCACCCATAGGCCAGAGCCCAAGGAAGGACCCTGGCCCGCTGCAGCATGGGATCAAGTGTTACCACTGCAGGAAAGAGGGGCACTATGCCAACGAGTGCAACCAGAAAATTAATCCCTCAAAAGACACTCTGGAAATGCCAGACTATTTGCTGCCGAGGTGATCGAGGATGGTGACGCCAACACGACCCCCGATACCCAGGAAGCTGAAGTGCCTCCCCACGAAGAAGTCCAGGACCAGAGTTATGAGGAGGAAGCAGATGCTGATGACGAGGTCATCGACATCTACAGCAAATACTATGACAGCGAGGACGATGGGGAACCCATTGCATACCTTGGGTCGATGGACGTGGGCAGTGACATCGAGGATGAACCAATTTGTTATGCATGAATGGACGTCAAGGAATCCATTGTAGAGGGAGACCCCACAGAGGATGGGCCAGATGATGATGAGGCATCGGCTGGTGAAAGTGCAGTCAAAGGAGTCATGGGCAATCCATGGGGGGTAGTGAATGCAATTGAAAATGAGGCCATGCCGCCTAGCACGGATGACCACAGCTGGCACTACTCGGAACGATTCGGCCTGACCCACATAGATGATTGCCAGACGTGCCAGTGTAGGGAGGGCATCCTCCCTACCATGGGATTTACTATATTTCTTTGTCTTTACTTTAGTTTTTGTTTCTATACTTTTATTCTATCTTTTTACTTAGTGTTTGGACGAGTTTGGCTTATGTAAGCCAGACTCGTACTTACATTGTACTGTACATACTTAGAATAATAATAGACAGCCACCTCAGACAGAGTAAGACGGAATTTGAAGGCCGGAAGCTTTGATTCATTAGTTCTTCCTTATCAGACTCTTCCTAGATGTTATCTCGACCATCTCTTGGATTTATTGGGCGTGTTTTCTGTCTTTTCCACCAGCCTCTGACTCTGTACCAGGCAACTCTAGTCCCCTTGGGTCGAACTGACCCCTCTCATCACCCCAGGAGGCCTCAGGTAAACCCCCCAGGTCTCCATTATCTAACTTTACACTGGATCCACCAAGCTCACATTATAAGAGATGAGCTTGCCGAGGTACCATCCCTGCTGGTCGCTCGGGCGGTCCCTCAGCAACTGAGGCACAGGGCATACAATGAAGGGTGGGATGCCCAAGAAGAAGTGGCCAGTGAAATGCTAGGCCCCTGCATAGGATATGTACTGTCAGAGATGAATGCTGCTGAGAGTATAATTGACCTCGCCCTTGAACATCTGGAAGGTGCGATGGAAGGGAACCGGCCAACAGTCAGTGTCGAGGGGATGAGCCAGACACTCCTCAGCTTGAGGCGACTGGCAGTAAGAACGTGCCAGGCAGTACATCCCAGAGAGGATGAAGCCCAGTGAAAACTGGTTATAACGTGGTGTGACTCTAGCTGACGAGATATGAAACCAATATGAAAAATATGACATGGTTGAAAATGTTTATGACGGTTTCCTTTTTTGGACTGCACTATGTAGTGTTGCATGTCGCAATTTGTAGCATTGACTGCATCGACAGCACAGCACACCTGTGCAGTGCTACACAGTGTACGTAACGCAGCCTCATGTTCTTCTCCTTGACCTCCATGGCTTCGAATGTGGATGAACATGAATCTATGCCACACTACAAATGCACCTGCAGCAAGTACAATTTCGGCCGGCCTCATGCAGTCTCGAAAGCGACTTTTTACCGCATATCAATGAGGCAGACACTGAGGAAGAGCGAGCACGCTTACGATCCACAGCTCGTGAAGGACTTGATTCGGGCAAGCGATCCGGGGCTCAAAGTCGCCATGCAGCCATTCTTCAGGCCATGGCAAAAAGGTGCTTTGAAACAGTCAATAATGCCTGGCAGCATGTTCGGCATCAGAAGCATACTCATAGCCCAGATATTGTGAGTTACCTTCTTTTTCATGACGCAGTGCTTGCTTACATTATCATAGGATATACCCACACATCAGCCAGATCTGCCTGAGACAGAGCATGGTCTGCTGGATGACGAGGCAGATGAGCGGTGTGAGCAACTCTTCTTGAGAGAGCACAAAGGGAAAGGGGGGAAAGCTGTAGGCTAGGCCTAGGCTCGTCCCAAGGGGTCGTGAGTCGGAAAGGAAGTAGAGGGGGTGACTAGGCAGTGAAGGGGAAGGTTTCCCTGTGTTGGAAGGGTACTGGCGGTGTAGAACTTGAACTGCCGCCACAGAGAGGCAGGAGGGGATTAGTTCCTGTGGTTGGATAGTCGGGGGGGGGGGGGGGCTTAGAACTCGATAGGCGGTGATGTAGGACTCTTGTGGACTGTCAGAGGGCTCGTAGACTCGAAGGGGCGACTCTGAAGGCAGCAGGAAAATTTTATATCTCAAAGCGGTCACGAATTGGGCAGTGGAACTCGGTGGGGAACCCTGTGGACGCAAAGGGGACTCAAAAGACTCGAAGAAATGCAAGAAAACGGCTCTGGGGACTCAAGGGGACTCTCAGACACACAGATGGTGATGCCAGAAAAGTGGGTATATTTTTCCTAAGTACAGCGGTGTTTTGTATCGTAGAGGAGGCTGTCACAAAGGAGTATTTCGGCAAATTTCGGAGATGTCATATGTCAGAAAAATTTTGAAGGGAAAAGTGCTGATGTAAGGCACTACAGGTCATAGATATGAAAGACAGGTAAAAGAAGGCAAAGAAAAGCGGAAAGAAAGGGCAAAGCAGCGAGAGGGACATGCCTAGAATGTCTGTGTTACTGACCGACACTGCAGCGACTCATCAGGGTGGTCTGGTGCGGAGTGGCAGTACTACTGGTGGTGGTGGGCATCGGTGCCTCGAGTCGGGCTACAGGTACCGAGTAGCCGACGTCACAAGTGATGGGGTAGACTCCTGACGGTCAGTAGACACTTGATAGGCGTGCAAAGGGCCAAAGGCCGATGCAGATAGGGGGCGGACGATGATCAGGGGTCGAAGACAGGGGCTAGCGGTGACTTGCAGTGGCGATGAGTGTCAGTGACAGGGGATTTCCCGATTAGGTGGTGGCGGCATTAGTAAGCGAGGGAAGCGCTCGTAGAAGCCGAGTTAGCCGACAGTGGAGCAGCGGCAATGTTTCCGAGGGACGGTAGACCCGTGGAGAGTGGCTAGGGCGATAGGAGAAATGGTAGACTGTGATGGTATTGGGCCCTAGGGAGTATGGACTCCCTACAGTGGGAGGTGCTTCCGACACCTGATCTTAATGGGCCGATCGACGAGGTAAGCACTTACGTGCATGTTCTCAGTATGCACTGACACCAAATATCTTTATAGGATGCGTTGCCTTTCGTTCCGGATCGTTCAGATGCAGAAATCGACACCCAACTCGACGAGGTAAGTAGCCGTGGCTCATTTCTGGCGTTCCCAACCGCTGACGCTATATCTTTTTTACAGAACTTTCCTCCGCACGTCCACAATACATCTGATGCAGTCCAACATCTCCCAGATGAAGAGGTAAGTTGACTTCTAGTTCTAGGTTCGTATGTTGAATTGATCTCGATGTATGTTGCAGCCAGCCACTCAGCGCACGGATAACCATCCAGCCAAGGAGGTCCAAACCGAGCAGGCTGGTCCCTTGCGCACCCCTGGCAGCATACAGTTCCAGCACAGGACACGCCCTGTCGTTGATATAGAGGCCCTCGCAGCAACTGCCACACTCCCATCTATGAAACAAACCATGTGCTTCATCAAAAAGCTCAAGGACGCATCCCTGGATGACCCAGTTGCCAAGCTCAGTGGAGAATCCCTCGAGAGGTTATGGAATCCCCAGACCCAACCAATATCCATTGAGAGCGTTGGCACACAGTACTCTATAGCGACCTACTGTCAAGACCGGTTCCCTTCGGTCTCCGAGAAAATCCGAGGTCAGAGATTAACACTGGGACGGAAGTCCAGACTATCGGAGTTTCGTATACAACTAGTATGCCTTTACTTGCCGAGTTCCAGAGGTCGGAGCGATCCAGATGTAACTGGAGTCGAGTGAGAACGAAGAGTATCTTAGTTGATATTTGAACTGAAGTGCTATGACGTATGTACAAGGCTTTTATACTATGGAGAACGGTGTAAAGCAATGTCCGGGGTGTATCGACTACCGGAGCACAGTACAGATGACTGAAGAGATTAGTAAGGGATTAGTAAGCTAAGCCAGTAGTTGCCGGATAACCGGTAGGTAGAGTGATTAGTCATAAAAGGCCAGAACGGTAACTAAGAACGACGTGAGGGAAACTATTACTAAATACAGAAACCTATATATGAAGTAACAGATAAGAACGAGAATAGAATGGAGTTCCGAGAGTCTAGAACAGAGATAATAATATCTGGAGTTTGTACCAGAGTGTAGGCACATGTCACAGATGTGACAGTATCCCCCTCTTAGGGCCGAGCCCTCGAGGCACTAAGGTGATTATTGTACGCGTGGAGTTTTCGAAGTCCGTGTTGTCTGAGTCCGAAAAATTTCACAAAGTGAAGACTTAATGGATTCTTCCCCAAGTCCAACCCATCATTAAGTAACCATGTTGTTGTCAATTTCCGGTAGCCAAGGTATTGTTCCATGGACCACTGTCCCTCTCCAGGAGCTGGAAGATAAGCCCGGAGATAGTGCCGCTGTGAAGATGGCGAAATTCGACGAGCGCCAGCGCTGCCAACGCCTGGCGCTTCAGCAAGAGCTCGAGGCTGAATAACGGAGGATGGATGAAGAGGCCAAGAGGGTCCGGAGGGAGAAGGAGGCCAAGGCTCGGAAGAAGGCCGAGCAAAAACGTCTCAGAGAGCTGGAGGCCGAGAAGAGGAGGCTTGAAGAGGAGATGAGGCATGCACAGCAGTCTGTGGGGTCTTCGGTGAGTACCAGAAAAATTTGCATAAAAGTCCGTGTTGACACTCCATAAGTCCCAGCAGCCCTCGGCTTCGACGAGCCAGGCCATCGATATGCCGTCCGGATGCAGTACGTGCATCAAGGCTGGCGAGGAGTGCAAGATGGGCACTGGGCGCAGCAAGTCGTGCGTCCGGTGTCAGAAATTGAAGGCCAAATGTGACCTGGCGACTCGGACTACCGACATGGAGAAGCAGCCCATCGATCTGACATCCCCCCATGGTGGAGAAAAGAGGAAGCGTCACCGGAAGTCGAAGGCATCGGTGGAGGTGGTGGACATGGACAATGGAGATGACAAGGGGATGGAGGATACCCCAGAGACCGAGGTCATGAACTGGCCTCGTGTCTTGAGGATGCTACCACCCCATAAAGCCTCCGTGGCTGAGGTCCTCGATAGGAGACTAGGTGAGATCGTCGATCTTCTCAAGAAAAACAATGCCACCGTCGAGTCCCTCACCAGCGAAGTCCGGGACTTCACCAGAATTTTAGAGGAGTCGTTTGAGGCCGTCAAAACCGTGACGATGACGTTGATAAGCCAGGCTGGTAACCAGGACGATGATTAGCTTGTTCTTCTTTTATCTGTATCTTTCCCTAGCATGTTTTTTTCTTCCCCCCCTCCCTCAATAGATTTCTCTTTTTTTTTATAAGTTGTCTGATTTGTACGACAGAGTTTGTACACGTGACTGGGTAGTGCTGACCCCTAGTAAGACCGAGTGAAAGACTCCAACGGTCCGGGTTTGTCTGGGTAAGCGTTATGAAAGTCCGTTACGAGGTCAACGGCATGCTCTAACTCCGTAGCTACTAGCCAGGATGTTTCTTCGTCCGTGCCTTCGTAGCCTGCCCATTTGACCAAGTATAACAACGGACATTGCCGCCTATGACAGTCCAGCTTGGAATCTAAGATTTGTTCGATTTCATACTCGGGTTCTCCATCGACTTCGACGGGTGGGGGTGGTGGTTGAGTGCGATTGGGAATGATGTTCGGAGTTGTTGGCTCCAGTTGTGAGATGTGGAATACAGGGTGCACGGACTTCATGGACTCGGGTAAACGGATTGTAAACGATAAGGAACCAACACATGCGATGATGGGATATGGGCCTAGCTGATTCTTTTTGGAAAGTTTCTTAGATGGTCTGGTAGACCTGAAGTATTTAGCCTTAACGTAGACCAAATCTCCGATGTTAAAGTCCGGTGGTGGAGATCTCTTGGCATCAGCTGGACCTTGGTATCTTTTCTGAGCTTCTGCCATTTCCTCACGCAAGTACGCATGTAGTGAATCTAAGTCCACTGCATAGTCTCTTGCTCGTGAAGAGGTAAGATCTCGTTCTGGATGAACGGTTATATTTGGGTGATATCCCTTGTTGGCAAAGAATGGGGAAACTCCGGTAGTGGCGCTCGGAGCATTGTTATATGCAAACTCCGCGAGTGGTAGTAGTTCGGACCAGTTGTCTTGTTGGTAGTTGCAATATACCCGGAGGTACTGCTCAAGTGTCTGATTAGTCCGTTCTGTCTGACCGTCGCCTTCAGGGTGGTATCCTGACGTGAAATGGAGCTTCATGTCCAATGCCTTGCCTAGGGATCGGAAGAAGTGTGACACAAACTCCGTGCCTCAGTTTGAGGTCACATGGGATGGGACTCCGTGCTTAGAAAACACATGGAGTAGGAAGAGCTGTGCCAACTGAGGGGAAGTGATGGTGTCGTTGGTAGGGATGAATATGGCTTGCTTCGAGAGTCGATCCACGATTTCTCCGGAACTGGTAACTGCTTTAGCATACCATACGGTCTGTGTCTCGGAGTTTTTGCTCGTGCGCAAGCAGTGCAAGACTTGACATAGTCTTTGATGAACGTACGGACACTTGGCCAGGTGTACTCACGACGGACGAGCTCGAGTGTGCGGTTTTGTCCGAAGTGACCAGCCAGGGGGTGGTTGTGCTTGTACCGGAGTACTCGTAGATGCAGGTCGTTGATGTCCGGGACATAGATGCGACCATCTAGCCGTAGTAGTCCGTTGTCATTGACTTGCCAGCGAGGGTTGGAACGGTCTGCGAGGTGAAGTTTCAATATGGTGTCCGATTGTAGGGCAGACTTACTGTCTATTTCAGGCAACTTGGCCACGTGACCAATTTATGAATAAAATACCCAACCTCGGTCGGCCCATATCTCCTCGATGCTCACTCAGATTTCGATAAAAAAGATACTGTCTGACTCGGAAAAATTCAGAGAACATGCCTAGGGTTGGCCGATTGTTCAAACGTGAGGTTTTTTGAACTGGTATTTTGGAACTGTCGGCGTTTCTTCCATATCATGTTTACAGCTGCCTCTGCATTGTGGGACATGTGACGGGGGCGGAAAGCCACCCCAAACTGCAGTGGACATATGGATGATCAATGCCAGAACCCCCCTGCAAGTTTCCGATTGGTATCCCATATGTGCAGCACAACTTTAGATCTACATACATCATGTTGCTGCTAAAATTCAAGAATTCCTTATCTCATTTTTCAGTCTCGGTCACGCTGGGACATCTTCGGCAGTTTCTTCCGAGTTGGATGGTATTTTTTTCAGTGAATTCCGACTGTGAGTTCAGGAGATATAAGTGGCCAAAGTTGAGAGTTTTTTATTTGATAAATATGTCACATGGCCAACTTGCCTGAAATAGACAGTAATGTCATGATGGAGTTGTTCAACATCCATGATCATGCTGGCGCATAGCACAGGAGTTGTGAGATAAGTGGCCCTCAGCGAATTGGAGAGCTGTTCTGAGGTAAAAATGGGACGGAGATTCTGCGGATTGGCTCGGGCGAAGTCCCTATCCCCCTCTTTGGGGTAGATGTCCCATCGTCTAGTTAGGGCATCGGGCTTAGCCCCAAGTTTACCAGGGCGGAAACGAATGATCATATTGAATTGGGAAAGGTACTCGGACCAGCATGCTTGACGTCTGGTCAAGACCTTGGAAGTGGAGAAGTACTTGAGATTTTTGTGGTCCATGACAACGTCCACCAGAAATGCAGGTCCTTCGAGGTAGTGACGCCAAGTCCGGAAGGCTTCATGAATAGCCAACAGCTCCTTGTCATGTGTGTCGTAGTTCAACTCCGGGGTGGTCAAAGTCCGTGAATAGAATGCTACAGGACGAATCTCACTGACCGAGCATGTAATGGACAGGATACCAGCTATTGCATAGTCCGAGGCATCTGTTTCGACCATTATGGGAAGTCCAGGTTGGAAGTGGGTAAGGATTGGAGCTGTGGAAAAAGCATCCTTGAGTCGATTGAAGGACTTTTGGCATTCCTCGGAGAAGTTCCAAGGGGCATTCTTCCGAGTGAGACGTGCAAGGGGTACCACAATGTCCGAGTAATTATGGATAAATCGATGGTAAAAGTTGGCAAAGCCGAGGAAAGATTGGATGTCTTTCACTTTACGGGGTTCAGGCCAGTCTCGGATGGCCTTAACCTTGTCCTCGGACATTGTTAAACTGTCGGGGGAGAGATAAAATCCGAGGTACTCGATGGACTCGGAGTGGAACTCGCACTTCTCTGGTTTGGCATAGAGACTGTGCTTCTGGAGTCTGCGAAGAACCTCATGAACATGTTTTTTATGATTTTCTATATTATCGGAGTAGATGAGAATGTCCTCTAGGTAGACCACGATGCATACATCGAGTAAGTCTGCGAAGATTGAATTGACGAAGTGTTGGAATGCTGCAGGGGCATTGGTTAGTCCGAATGGCATAACAAGCCACTCATAAGATCCGTAATGAGTCTGGAACGCAGTTTTCCATTCATCTCCATCGGCAATGTGCACCAAGTGATAGGCATGGCGCAGGTCGATTTTGGTGTAGACTTTGGCATGGCTGGGCGAGTCGAGCAAGTCCGAGATGAGAGGGAGTGGGTAGCGATCCTTCTTCGTGATCTTGTTAAGACCCCTGAAGTCCATGCATAAGTGGAGTGATCCATCCTTCTTCTTGACGAAGAGGACAGGGGTGGCGTAAGGCGAAGACGTAGGACGGATAAAGCCAGTTGCAAGGTTCTCGTCTATGAAAGTCCAGAGAGCAGCAAGCTCGACCGGTGATAGGGAGTATAGTGTTCCCAGCGGTGGGGTAGTTCCTTCCTCTAGATCTATCTTCAAATTGAATTCCCGGTGGGGCGCAAGGGTCGAGGCCTTGGCCTTACTAAACACATCAGCGAAGTCGTGATAGTCTGGAGGAACCGATGATAAGTCTGGCGTGTCTTGTACAGATACAGCTCGGAGTTTCCTGGAGTCCTGAGGACAAACTTGGAGGGAGAACCAGAGTGAGCCATCCAACTTACAAGCACGGACATATGCAGCCACATTGATAAGCGAGATGTGGGGTGCTCTAAGGCCGGGTGGAGTGGAGGAGTCAACCGAATCAAGGGGTGTGGGTGGGGGAGATGGGGAGTCCGGAGGGGACTCTATGGAGTTTCTAGGAGAAGACTCCATGTCGAAGGGTGACGTCGGCGCTGGCAAACGAGGTGCAAGGTCTCGGAATTTAATACTGCTCAATACCCAATCAATCGACGGATTGTAACGGGTGAGCCAGTTATGCCCAAGTACTATCTTGCACTCCGAATCTAACGGAGTTACATAGCAAGTCATATCGGTGACATCTCCAGAAGGGAAACGAATGACAAGGTTGCAGGCTTTGGTGATAGAAGTCATAGTTGTACAGTCGAACAGACGGAGAGTGAGCGGTTGGACACTTCAGTCAACCCCCTACGGGGACCTATTAGGTTCATATATTCTTATAGATGTTATGACCTAATAGGTATCAACTGGTTGGGAATCCCCAACCTCTGGAGATTCTCCACATCATGGCTGGGGAATCTCCAGGCCTGCCATTTGACAGGTGTTGGAGAATGTTGGAGAAATACATTTCCCCCCAGTAAATACACTTTTGGTGTCAATATACTGGGGTGGCTGGGGTCCAGACAGGATTTTCCCCAACAAATAACCTGCATATTCTGGGCTTTTCCCAAGGTAAATAGACCCCCTTGCTGAGCTAAATTGGGCATTCTCCATGCTAAATTGACCTGGAACAAGTGGTAGCTGGGTCTTCTCCAGCCTGAATTGACCCCCTTGCTGAGCTAAATTGGGCATTCTCCATGCTAATTGACCTGGAACAAGTGGTAGCTGGGTCTTCTCCAGCCTGAATTGACCCACTTCTCAGCCCACCCTGGACATTCTCCATGCCAAATTGACCTGGAACAAGTGGTAGCTGGGTCTTCTCCAGCCTGAATTGACCCACTTCTCAGCCCAATCCTGGGCATTCTGCATGCTCATTTGACCTATCTAGGGTGGCATTGGGGATTCTCCAGCATAAATTGACCCATTTTTAGGGCTGAACCCAAGTGAAATTGACCTTCCCTGATGACAACTGGGTTTTCTCCAGGGTAAATGTGGGCACTCCCAAGCTAAATTGACCTACCCCCTTGGTCAGGAGAGTGGAAGGATCAAAAATAGTGAAGCTGAATGGCTCCTTGTTGGCCAATTGGTGGGAGTGGCAAGCAAGGCTGATGAATCCAAAGTCCTTGGTCTATGAAAGGGGTTTGGTCTATTTCTTCCAGCCTAAAGCAATCATCTGTAGTGTCCATAGGAAACCACTTTACCCAGGTCACAGGGTGGTGAGTGGATGCTTCCAATGAAGTATAAACAATGCAGCTTGGGCACTGTACTGGGTGACAATGAGGATCTGTCTCATTCAAGCAATGCTTTCCTGTCTGCAATGCCACACCTTCAACATCTACTTCTTTGCTGCACTCAGATGCTGGCAATGACCTCATCACTCCCACCATGCCAATTTCCAGCACAATGCTGTACCAGATCCATTGGAGACTTGCTAAAGGGGCATGGAGATTCCCCATGTGAGGTTGGAGATTCTCCAAGGGGGGACGGAGATTCTCCAAGGGGGGACAGAGATTCTCCAAGGGGGGACGGAGATTCTCCAAGGGGGGACGGAGATTCCCCATGCCATGCTGGAGATTCTCCAAGGGGGGATGGAGATTCCCAAACTATCTGTAAAAAAAAGGCAGTGATACATAGTACTCTATGTAGTATGGGTAGCACTGGTAGCACCTGTGGGCTTTCCCCCCTTATGTAGTACAATATAGGAAGAAGCAGGTCTGTCACCATACTATGTCAAATGATGTAGTAAAGGCTTACAAAAGGAGCCACAATTTAACCACACTATGTAGCATGATGTAGACAACATCATCATTAATCATATTCATAGTTCTATGAACAAAACAACTACTATGACAAGAATGAAATCCAGTTTCCATCAGGCCCCTTACAACCAATCCCAAGTCCATAGCATGAGTCACTGTGATGATAGAGTGATTGACCAACTAGCAGCACCATTCACATTGTGACCACCAGAAGCATGAACTTGGAGCAAATGAGAGCTTCCATTGGTAATAGAAAGAGGAGTGGCATGCACTGATCTCATTGCTGAAAAACTCTGAAGAGCCCCTGCAGGAGAACTCCTGCAAGATGGGGGTGCTGGACCAACTGATTCAAGGGTCATCTGTGGATGCTGGTTGACGAACAGCATGGATGTTCTGGAAACTACAGTAGACAATCTGGCACCAAAATCCAGAGGTGATGATGCCAGGGGAACATGGAGATTCCCCATGCCATTCCGGAGATTTTCCAAGGGGGGATGGAGATTCTCCAAGGGGGGTGGAGATTCCCCAAGGGGGGACGGAGATTCCCCAAGGGGGGGGTGGAGATTCTCCAAGGGGGCATGGAGATTCCCCATGTGAGGTTGGAGATTCTCCAAGGGGGGGTGGAGATTCCCCAAGGGGGGATGGAGATTCTCCAAGGGGGGATGGAGATTCCCCATGTGAGGTTGGAGATTCTCCAAGGGGGGATGGAGATTCCCCATGCCATTCTGGAGATTCCCCAAGGGGGGATGGAGATTCCCCATGCCATTCTGGAGATTCCCCAAGGGCGGATGGAGATTCCCCATGTGAGATTGGAGATTCCCCATGTGAGGTTGGAGATTCTCCAAGGGGGGTGGAGATTCCCCAAGGGGGGGTGGAGATTCTCCAAGGGGGGATGGAGATTCCCCATGTGAGGTTGGAGATTCCCCATGGGGGGGTGGAGATTCTCCAAGGGGGCATGGAGATTCCCCATGTGAGGTTGGAGATTCTCCAAGGGGGGATGGAGATTCCCCATGCCATTCTGGAGATTCCCCAAGGGGGGATGGAGATTCCCCATGCCATTCTGGAGATTCCCCAAGGGCGGATGGAGATTCCCCATGTGAGATTGGAGATTCCCCATGCCATTCTGGAGATTCCCCAAGGGGGGATGGAGATTCCCCATGCCATTCTGGAGATTCCCCAAGGGCGGATGGAGATTCCCCATGCCATTCTGGAGATTCCCCAAGGGCAGATGGAGATTCCCCATGTGAGATTGGAGATTCCCCATGTGAGGTTGGAGATTCCCCATGCCATTCTGGAGATTCCCCAAGGGGGGATGGAGATTCCCCATGTGAGGTTGGAGATTCTCCAAGGGGGGATGGAGATTCCCCATGCCATGCTGGAGATTCTCCAGGGGGGGACGGAGATTCCCCAACTATCTGTAAAAAAAAAGGCAGTGATACATAGTACTCTATGTAGTATGGGTAGCACTGGTAGCACCTGTAGGCTTTCCCCCCTTATGTAGTACAATATAGGAAGAAGCAGGTCTGTCACCATACTATGTCAAATGATGTAGTACAGGCTTACAAAAGGAGCCACAATTTAACCACACTATGTAGCATGATGTAGACAACATCATCATTAATCATATTCATAGTTCTATGAACAAAACAACTACTATGACAAGAATGAAATCCAGTTTCCATCAGGCCCCTTACAACCAATCCCAAGTCCATAGCATGAGTCACTGTGATGATAGAGTGATTGACCAACTAGCAGCACCATTCACATTGTGACCACCAGAAGCATGAACTTGGAGCAAATGAGAGCTTCCATTGGTAATAGAAAGAGGAGTGGCATGCACTGATCTCATTGCTGAAAAACTCTGAAGAGCCCCTGCAGGAGAACTCCTGCAAGATGGGGGTGCTGGACCAACTGATTCAAGGGTCATCTGTAGATGCTGGTTGATGAGCAGCATGGATGTTGGAAATTACACTAGACAATCTGGCACCAAGATCCAGAGGTGATGATGTAAGTCAAACTGTCTGACAGTGCTGTGTGAGGCAAGGCCTTCTGGAATGTGAGGATTGCCAGTAAACTGTGGCCACTCAGACAGCTTGTTGTGGCCTGTGAATGAATTGTGTGGGGAAGTTTGTGGACCAGTGGCAAGATCCAAGGCAACAGATGAAGTTGATATCAGTAGCTGCATCATGGCAAAAAAAGCATTCTGCACCCAACTGTGATCACAGCCACATCCTCACAATGTCACCAGACACCAGTCAGCTGGAAGTGGAGCAACAATATCCCTGGTAAAAAAAGTGCTTCACTACAGTTGGCAAAGGATGTGATATCAACATTCAGGTACGGATTCTTAGTGGAGATTCCCCACAGGGGCATGGAGATTCCCCACAGGGGCATGGAGATTCCCCACAGGGGCATGGAGATTCCCCATGTGAGGTTGGAGATTCCCCATGGGGGGGTGGAGATTCTCCAAGGGGACATGGAGAATCCCCAAGGGGGGATGGGGATTCTCCAAGGGGACATGGAGATTCCCCATGCCATGCTGGAGATTCCCCAAGGGGGGATGGAGATTCTCCATATCATGCTGGAGATTCCCCATACCATGCTGGCGATTCCCCAAGGGGACATGGAGATTCTCCATGCCATTCTGGAGATTCCCCAAGGGGGGATGGAGATTCTCCATGCCATTCAGGAGATTCCCCAAAGGGGATGGAGAATCCCCAAGGGGGGATGGGGATTCTCCAAGAAGGGATGGAGATTCTCCATATCATGTTGGAGATTCCCCATACCATGCTGGTGATTCCCCAAGGGGACATGGAGATTCTCCATGCCATTCAGGAGATTCCCCAAAGGGGATGGAGAATCCCCAAGGGGGGATGGGGATTCTCCAAGGAGGGATGGAGATTCCCCATGCCATTCTGGAGATTCCCCAAGGGGGGATGGAGATTCTCCATATCATGTTGGAGATTCCCCATACCATGCTGGCGATTCCCCAAGGGGACATGGAGATTTCCCAACATGTCATGCTGGAACCTCTCCAGGGGAACATGGGGATTCCCCAAGGGGCATTGGTGATTTCCCCATGTGGGCATTGGTGATTTCCCCATGTGGGCATTGGTGATTTCCCCATGTGGGCACTGGTGATTCCCCTAGGGGGGTTGGAGATTCTCTGGAGGGCATGGAGATTCTCCCTGTGCATTTGGAGATTCTCCATGGGAGGTTGGAGATTCCCCAAGGTGGGTTGGAGATCCTCCAGGGGTGTGTGGAGATAGTCAGGTTGAGATTTCCAGAGGGCTATGGAAATTTTCCAACATTGGAGATACAAGTCAATGCCTCATATCATGTGGCATCCACATCCAAACAGGATGCAAGTTAGAGCCTCATTTCTTGTGGCATCCATGTCCAATCTGGATGTAAGGTAGAGCCTCATATCATGTGGCATCCATGTTCAATCTGGACATAACCTGCAGCCTCATATCATGTGGCATTCATGTCCAAAAGACATACTAAGAATGTGACAAATATTGTCTTATTCATAGCTAAACTACTGCCAACATTTTAGCTAAGAGAGTAAGCTAAACCCGTGCCAAACAGGGTAAAGAGTAGGGACCATCTCAAAGGAAATAGGGTTGGTTGAGCAACCCGGGTATTATGTCTCACAGGCTATACAGCTGCTCGACACAGAAGGAGTGTATACGAGTTGAGTCAGTAACAGGTCCTTAGCTTAATTGACAAAAGTATTGTGTATTATGCTGGCCAAGGGATAAACGGGAAGCAAGAAAGAGGACAGGGTATCATCAAGAAACACTGTGTCCGTGTATCGTCAGTGATGATGGGGGTTAACAAAGTGTATGTCATAACGTACCTCAGTAGCGGATGTGATGCTTGTAGGGATAGTCGTCTTCATCAGACGGGTAGTGGTGACGCCTCTTACGAGGTGGGCTGCGATAGACATACTCCACCACGCTGCATTATATTAGCTACAACGTAGGATGGTCATAGCGACAACATACCTGTGGTGGGTCCTTCTCTCCGGAACCTGGGCGCCGGTTTCACTTACATCCTCCCGATACTCCCTGTGGCGCTTTTGCGGCTGACGATGGTAATGGTGGCGGGAGCGTGGCACTGGAGAGCGGCTACGGGAGGTAGGATATCTTGGGCGATGTGTTACTGAAGATAAGTGACGTGTATCTTGTGGAGAGGACTGGGGGGAGTCTTCAGGAGGTGGTGAGGAGGGAGGGAGAGGCGAGTTGTGGGATACCGAAGTGGGATGGCCAGTACGGCGGCCCCGTAATGGTGCACGCCCCCGTGCTGGTAATTGCTGCAATACCTCGGCTGGGGGTGACGATGGAGTGGGAGTTGGGGTGGACACTCTTTCATCATTTGTATCCTCACGGCGCATACCTCTGGGGACCACTTTAAGAAATGCCTGCGAGTCGGAGAGAAGGCGAAGGGGTTGACCAAGGGTATCAATCACCAATGGAATGTCGAAGGCACCTGGGTCCATCACACGTACCAGTGCAAGCTGGTCTGAGCACTGTGTTAGCCAACCAGCATAGTCATGCGACATCAATACCACTCACCAGTGGTCCATGGCTTGAGACGAAATGACGACGCAGGCTCCGGGACAATGTAATCACCACGGTCATCTTCACCCTCAACCGCAGCCTCTACGTGGTAATCATTACCCATTTGCTCTTTCAGGAATGGGACAGTGAGCGCACGAAGCTCATCAGCGGTGAGGCGTTTAACATTGAAGTTCTGATTAATAGCAGGAACCCCGGCTGGCCAGTCAACAATTGTGTGCTTGTGGGCAAAAAGCAGATCCAATAGGGTCTTCCACGGAACATTCCTCTGTCCACGTGTGATTTCAACTTCATCTGCAAAGACTCTGGGTAAAGAGACTAATTAGAAAAACTTGAATAGACTTACGGAGTTTGTGCATGACTACCAAAGGTAAGACTCGCCGATTCCTATCACGTGTGGATTCCTGGGGTTTGAGTGCAAGAACATGGTCGTACGGAACGCCTGATAGCATTGCAAAAGTGGGAAGGGGAATAGTAGCGGTAGAGTCGAGAATTCTATATCTAGAGGAGGTCATCGGTGTGCACCCCACCCACAGTAATCATACTCACTTGATAATGGTAGCGAGATAATCTAACAATCTCGCGACATCTGTCTGCCTCTCGGCCGCAAGTTGCGTGCAGAGTGAAGAGCCCGAAAAAATACCTTGAGCTTGGCGTGCAGCTTCGTCATTTCCACTATAAATGACACATCCAAAGACGTGAATATTCTCCACATTGCACCAGGTTTGTGCCTGCCATCCATGGATGTAGTTAACAAATAATTGACGAAGGGAGGATCACATACAGCTTGTGTGAAGGAGTCTCTACAAGTCATCACCCGACCAACCATTGCCTTCGAGCTGACATCCTTCGTGCCGCTGACACTCTCGCTCCAGAACTTGCGAATTTCTACCCACAGGTCGGGGAATTCTTCTTCGTCCTTGTGAGTCTCATAGTGCCTCATTTGGCGGCAGTAATAGTCTTTCATGTTCTCTAAGACCGAGTCAGGACCTAGCAGAACCCCTTCAAAAACATGAAGTTGCTTACCGTCAGATGTTTTAGGGTTGGTACCCGCATACCAAGCCTGATGCATGTTCCAAACCGACTCCGCCCGTGTCGCCCTCGTCGTCAGCCCAGCAGCAGCCATAATGGATGCCAGAGTCTTGCCATATTCATCTGCAATGGCTTGGGCCTCCTTAGCGGTGCGCATGCCCAGTTCCTGGGCCTTCTTTATGGCTGCTAAGGGCAGTCTACCACGTTTGTGAGCATACAATTTACTCTCCGTACCCGGTCCATCTTCTTGGCCCAAGTCAGGAACTTCCCTGGCCTTAGTACGGACATGATCAGATTTCCTCTTGGGCTTCCTATATTGATCAGAGTCTTCGACATCCGTAGTATCCTCGGAGGATGTAGGATATTCAAGAGGAGGGGAAGGGTGAGTCTCGATGTCATAGTTTCCAGCACGGATTTCTCTCGCAGTCTGCTCGCGTTTAAGTCTGCGCCTCTCAGTAACGGACCAGTCACTGTCACTCGATTCATCAGTAGCACTAACTAAAGTGAATGTACGGGTTAGAGATATGTCACAAAGATTAGATGAATTTAAACAACACACCTGCACACTCGTCCGCAGCATCGCCAGCATGATTGCCCTCTTCCTGGTCAGGGTCATCTGCATGTTCACTCTGCATAACACTTTCCACCACCTGTTCATCTTCTTCACTCTGCGCAGACCCATCATTGGACGCTTTCCCTGAAGGGAAATTGGGAGAGGCTGCCAGTGGTGACCTTGAGAAGGAGTATGATTGCATGGGATACATACTTACATTCATGGTTGTCGTCGTCATCGGATGGGTGAGCGTCCGAAGACGTATCAAAGGGAGCAGCTAGTAGGACCATTGAGAGGAAATAACACCAGATAGAATGGACACTTACATTGTTTGCGACCATCCTCTTCGTCTATATCCTTTATAGTTATATCGCCCTTACGCAGCAGCTCGAGAGCTGTACGGTTATCTAATTTTGTGCCGTCCTTGAGCACCACTACCTTGGTGCGAAAGGAGTTGAGGTACTCTTCTTCACGTTCTTCTTCAGTTAAACCTTGCGAGGAACGCCGTGGGCGAGGCTTGATAATGGAAGTTCGAGCAACCGAGATAGATTGATCATTCTTCAACAAGGGTCAGCGAGCCGAAAAAAAAGGAAGGCTTGTTTTTAACCTCAGGAGCGGTACCATGGCTTCCAGTTTCCACTGCTAAGGAAGGCTCAGAACATACAAGGGAGACTCGGTGAATAGGGGGACGTACCGGGTTGGTTTGCGGGACAGCGTGCTTTTGCGCTATGGCTGGATTGGGTTTTTCTCGGTGATGGCAAGGTGGCCCCGATCCTCTTCGACCTCCTAACGCCAACGGGGGGACCAATCTTCGCGGGGGGATTAGAGGGGGATTTCCGCCGGGGCATAACTCCACTGTAGACACACAGTCACGCAGTGGGGTGCTTCTTTGGGAACACGCAGTTACCCAGTTCCTTGCTGATACGAAATCAAGCGGGAACGAAAAGGAAAAAAAAAGCGAAGGGCAAGCGCTAGGATTCCGAAGGACGAGGGTTAGCGGTCTATTCATTTTTCAGTCAACAGGCTTACGCACATAATCTACACTTGCTTGAAACGAAGAGCGACGATGGGAGGTTTAGCAAATGACAGAAACGGGGGAGATGATAAAAGCTGGTTAGTGGGCAATCATGATTTCGGCCAGGATGTTCACGCACCGAGTTCTCACTAGAAATGAAGGGCAACAGTGGGAGGATCAAGGAGTGACTGGAGTAGAAAGAGACGAGAGGACGAAAGTTGGTTGGTGGCCTATTTATATTTTCTGCTAACAAGGTTACTCACCTTATTTGTACTGGCTCCGCCTGCTTGTTCCTAAGCGCCTCGCGGACAAAAAGCTCACGGCGATTGAGAACAGTGACTAGTTAAATGCAGTCGGCTGCACAGAGTTCAGTTACCATTGTTTCGGGACAGGGAAAGGGGTCAGTCAAGAATACGACAGCAGAAAAACTGATCAGTACGTGGATAGTAAGGTTCAGGGAAACGGTAGGTTGGTAGACCATGATTTTGATCCTAAAAAGAAGTCAAAGTCAATAAATCAAGATAGAAAGCAAGAAAAAAATAAAAAGTAACAGAGGACTCCGTTGAAGGACTTACCAAGACGTGGTACGACGGGCTATGGAGGGGAACAGTGAAAGTTTCTAAACAAATGGCAGTACACGTCGGATCCGTTACTTGTTCCTATCTCGCGAAATGGAACCTTACGGCCATTGATGGAAGCATCAAGGCAGGGTCGACGGAACAAATTTAGCGACTTGACATTTTAGACGGGGAATCTACACCCATATACTTTGAAATTCTACGTAGCACGCAGGCTGATAGAATGTATATTTCGTGCTTAGGGAAAGTGAAGTTCAAAAGAAAGGTAACGGGGAATCCACTCGAAGGACTTACCTGTGCAAAATACAGAAGGCTACGCATAAATAAAAATGAAACGAAACGAAAAGCGCACGAAGAACCCAGTTGCACAAACTTACCAGGATGCGAATACGACAGATCGGACAGGGGAACGATGATCAAATACTTCTTCTGAACAGACCTTCCGCTTGGTGGTATATAGAGTTATTACATCGCTTGCTACTAAACTAGACCAAAATGTAGTCGCGCTGAAGCTTATTTTTGACGCCGGTCGGTAAGTAACATTTGATGACAGATCAAGGACCCGACGAACGGGAGCTACGATGTAAAGTATATAGATATCAATCGACACATACGAAGATATAAACACGTACCGCAGACTGCGATATGAGATGGTATGGATACGATGAAACATGATGAGGACTGACTAAAGCAAAAGGAACATTCGTAGGAGATTAGAAACGATAGTAGCACAAAAGAGTAGGAGACTCACCTCTTCTGGATCGACGTAGGAATGATACCATCCAACGGTAATAGCACTGAGCGGTAGGGAGATAAGGAACCCAGTACCGCTGAGACGAGACAACGCACATCTGGAGTATATCAGCACGGGTGGGGAAGAGTAGAAGAGTGGAAACGTAGCTAGATACGACGAGATGCCGGAACAATCGTACCTATCATGAACCACAGATCAAAAAAAAAAAAACAAAGGCGAACGAGCTGGCATACCTTTCGAACGACTAAATACCACGATGGTAGCGTAGGACTTTATCCAATCAGAGGCAACCTCTGTGACGCAAAGTCAACAGAGTTTGAAGCGACACAGAGTCAACTTCAAATCACTGAGCGGCACGAAGCCAGCTCTCGATCCACAAAGTAGGGGCTCGGTAACCATATTCAACGATCGACGGACTACGGCAGGCGGCGGAGGAAACGGTGGGGTCGAAAGGCGTAGGTAGAATAAAAGCGACGTTGAGGAGCAGTACACGTTGAACGATGCAACGTGGAGGGTGGTACGCACGACGTCGACGAGATCCCGTGACTTAGGTATTTTTTCCTGGGAATTCCCAACCATGTGACAAAGTAGACTTGTGACCCGTCACGTTTATGACGATTTTGGTAATAGTTCTACTTACATAACTAGTACATTCCGACTACGTCCACGTCACTTGCAGGTCACGTGCACCGCCACCTGCAAATTTCTCGCACTAAGTCAGTTCATTCGTCCTACACGTCACTTACATACTGATTCTTCGTCGTCGCCGTCGCCCCGCCGTCGTAACTTCCTGCCTCGTCGTCGCCGCCGCCGTCGCCATTACATCCAACCTTTTCCTGGATTTTGAGTTGGCTTCGTGCCGCTCGTCGACTTGAAGCTAACTTCGTGTTGCTTCTGTCTCCTCTCAGTTGACTCTGTGTCGCTGAGATTTCCAGTTGCCGTGTCCGTCGTTCGTCCGATTTTCCTACCGCATTGGTGCGTGATTTTGTCCTTCTTGCTATTTCTTAATGCTTTTTTCCAGCTAGCACGACCCGGACCTTCGAAATCCCTCTTCGTTTTTTCTATGGCGTTCGAATCATCTCGTTTCAAACCGTTCCTTCGAGCTGGAGATCGTACGTCCATTTTTTTCTTATCTTTTTTGTTCGGGAACTTACATCTGCAGATAAAATTTCGTCGCTCGATGCACTGGCGGTTGCGTGCAAAGGGAACGTCATTATAACGTCCCCTAATGTAGATTATGTACCAGAACCGTTCATATTTGAGGAGGAGGATATGTGTTGCCGCGCTGATGGTCGCTTCGGGGTAGTAGACTGCTTTCAATGGCCACAGATGCACGAACGGCAATATGAATATTCTGTTTGCATCCCCCGGAAGGGTTCCATTCCTACTCTTCATTCTGCATGGTACACACCAACCCTTGACGACTTCGTTATTCCAACTGGCTCCCGGTTCGCAGTAGGCACACTCCATGCCACGAAGGTCACAGCCTTTTCAGGGGCGCTTCAGACTCTGCGCAGCCGTCGTCACACTCTGCGAGACCGACCTGTTGGTCAGGATGCGCTGCGCGTCCTGATACGTTTGGCCGAGCATGAAGTTATGCGCCTTCAACACCATCCCCTTCCTTTCCGAGACCTCATCGTTTTTGTTGCCCAGCTTCAGCGCAAGCTACTTGACATCCATGCGCTGCTTGACTACATCGAATTTGTCCATCCGCTTCTTAGGAATCCTCCCTCACGTCCTCCGAGCGTCAACGGGATCTGGATGGGTTGTTTTACTAAGAGTACAGAAGTATGTGAGGCCTTGTACTTTGCAGGGGTACCAGTTTGGCTCGTTCGTAGCGAAGCATACATTTCCCCGACTATGAATGTGGTACATTCCGTACGACTCACATGCCCTGATGACATCGTCAGGGCTATGTATACGGAAAACGGCGTCGCCAAGCCCTTCCCTTCCATTTGGCGTGGGCCGAGCAATGTCCTGCGTCACTACCATACACGCAGTGGTTATGAAGGTACCCTTGCCGACGCTCCTGAACCCCTACCTATTGCATATCCTTCCGCGTCGCGCCCATCTTCCAGTAGCGGGAAGCAGCCCAGCAAAAGGTCTTGAGAGGAAGCTGTAGGCAGCCCTCAGTAGTGACACAACTACTAATGATATTAGTATACCTGTAGGCAGCCTACAGGACTTCAGTAAGTAAGTACTGGAAATGAATATGTGCACTTACCCTCAGTAGTGACACAACTACTGAGGGAACAGTGGGAAAACACACTACTAAGTGCGCTCTAAGCACTTATGTAAGCAGCCTAAACTCGCACACAAAGTCAGGTGTACCACAGTGGTGGTTTATGCCACAACACACCCCCTTAAACACCACTGTGTAATAAGTAGACTTTGCAGAAACAAAGACCTCAAAAGAATATATACCAAATACTTCAATTAGTCGAGTTTATGTTCTGCAATGGGAGTTTCGAGTCCTCTTCTGTGCGAGGTGCCGCGTTGTGGCTGTGGCTGTGCCGCACGTCCCGTTTTGGCAAGTAACGCTGATTCGCGCCCACCTCTCGCCTTCGCAGTCTCGTACCACTGCTACGAGACTGCCGCTCGACCATAGGGTAAGTTCGTCGACACGGGAGTCGACCTACGAGGCACCCCCTGCCACCAGTACCTACTGGTGGCGTTCCAGGGCGGTTTCAGGCGCTTCGACACTCGTCGAAGTGGCTGTAGAATACCAGCACTGGCATGTGTCTGACTACCATGCCAGTGCCCTCTCGTCTCGACGATTCCAGCACCTCCAACCTCACAGTAGTGTACCCATACTATCCAGGTCCCTCTCGCACTCATTTTGTATGATCCGAGAGACTTCGAGTTGAGTCGGAGTGGCCACATGGCCACAGCTTGGACACGGTACATGTCCCACCTCGTGCTAGTGTCCCTGACAACCTCAGCACGCATTTTGACTCTTCCACGTCGATGCGAGACCTTGTAGGGTCGAGGGGGATGCTCGGAATAGATCGGAGGTGGTTCTGGCAGTGCAGGTAAGCCGTTCAACCACTCCTCCAGAATCTGGTACCCGGAGTGCTGACCCCCACTGCTAGCTAGCAGTGTCTTCTCTCCTCCGCACGAGCAGATGGTGCTGCTGCTCGTTGCATTGCCATTCCATCCCATGACTTCCTCGGGCCGTGACACCATACCAGGTAGGTTCCATGGTATCACCGGTGTGCCATGACTTTCGAGCCATGCACACCTGCTGTCTCGCTCTTCCAGGTGGTCCCCAAGCTTGGTACCCAGGTCTTCGACACATGGTCCCTTTGTCCCCACCTGCTCGAGGGCCTCAGTGCCGCTTGCAGGTGTATTTTGCCCTGATGCAGCCTCGCTAACCCAGCACTCGCTGCTTTCAGCAGATAGTGCACCTAGCACACTGCTCGTGCAGCCGCTTGCCATGACCAGGTCAATACTTTTGGGCTCGTCCCCCCCCACTGTGGCTCCGACACCCACAGGCTGACCATGCCGGTCAGATGCCTCCTGCCAGGTTTGTCTCGGATGTTGGTCCGACTGCATTTCCTCTGCAGTCCCAACTACATCAGCTGGTGGGAGGCCATCCTCTGCCAGCTGCATGCCTTCCGCCTCAGTCTCGGGCACTTGACACCCATTTGTGACCTCTGTCCAGTCACTCGGACAGGCTAGAGCATCCAGATGACCACTCGGTGGATCATCTGGCCTGTTTTCACTCTCACCGGTCATCTGAGCAGTCTCACTGGTCACACACTGCTCAGGTTGTGCGACTCTCGGCTGTATGGCTTCCCCAGCAGCCTTCCAGCCTGCTGGTCTCGGAATTCGACCATACCGGTTCTCGAGGTAAGAGAACACGTCGTGAGGATCCTCCAGATGCATACAGAGCATCAGGATCGAGTCGGGTATGCCGCAGATAATTAGGTAGTGGGCCTCTGCAGCCCGTTGTTGCCACACAGTGTCAGCGGCTTGCCAAGCCCTGACACTGTCTCGTTCCTTGCCAGTGTGTGGTGCACGTTCGTCACCAACACTGTGTAGTACCTCTGGATACAAAGGTCGTTCTCCTGACCCATCCAGATACCCTTTCAAGCCGTCCTCAGCTACGGCCTCTAGCACCCAACCTCCATAGGTTTGCCAGTTCCTGCCGTCTGCTGCGAGCTCGGGTATGTCCATGGTTGCAGTATCCTATTACTTCCGCAAGTAGTCGAGATCCAGTAGCTTCTTGAGTAGTCTTGTATCGAGTCGAACACGAGTTGCCTACAATGAAAAATTTTCTCCGCTATGCGGGGCTCATAACCTCTTGAGAGGAAGCTGTAGGCAGCCCTCAGTAGTGACACAACTACTAATGATATTAGTATACCTGTAGGCAGCCTACAGGACTTCAGTAAGTAAGTACTGGAAATGAATATGTGCACTTACCCTCAGTAGTGACACAACTACTGAGGGAACAGTGGGAAAACACACTACTAAGTGCGCTCTAAGCGCTTATGTAAGCAGCCTAAACTCGCACACAAAGTCAGGTGTACCACAGTGGTGGTTTATGCCACAACAAAAGGCAGTCTAGGACTGCAAGGGAAAGAGCCTCTGCGGGCCCCTCTCGAGGTATTTAGTTATTGCGCATCTAATCTTGTGATTTTAACATTCTGCAGTATCGCCATCAGCTGGGCAGTCGAAATGGGAGGAACCCAACCTTCCGGATATGCCGAAGCCCCACATCCTATTCGCGACAGCCTGGCGGGAAGCTGACACCGACTCGCAGAGAATCAAGTCTGGTGTTGTGGACCCAGGCTATCGCTTCCCGAAGCCAACGCTCTTTGTTAATGTGTCTACGCCAGAGAGAAAGAAGACTTACCTCCTCAACTGGCTGTCTGCTCGTCCGCTTTGGATCAGTCAGGTCGACATTCGCCCACCATCAAAGTTCCCGTCCCCTCAGATGTGGAGGGATTTCCTCAATACCATCGACACTGACCCCCTTCCCTCGACAAAGACTGCGTCAACAAAATTGGCCGTGCGGGATATTTTGGGGGAAGCTATTATTAACTCGGCCCAGGGTTCGGTAGGGGCACCACAGGAAATTACTTGGCGAGGAATGCAGGGGAGTATTACCTTGTTTTTTCCCTCTGTGTCTTTGTATTCATGTATTACGCAGGTTCCAGTTTCATCCCTTTCAGATCCCCCCCTCTCGTTCATGCGGTCCCTTCTGTGGGACATCACAAAAGTTCCCGAAACAGGATATTACCTGATATAGTCGACGCGGCGTGACAGCCTCCGGCACTTCCCGTCACATCGTGGGAAAGCAGTGGCGATGATGTTGCTGTCAGCTCTGGTGACGAGTGCAGCGACACATCACATGTCAGCTAGATAAATTATCTCACAGAGCGCTGTCATACAGACACATACCAGACATTAGCAGATATTAGCAGATTTAAGGGATGTCATGCTTGATAATATCAATGGAAATACTTCCATAGCATCATACTAAGGCATGTCGTACCCCTCCGCTTCGAATATATCATAGTCCAAGACCTCCCCCTCATCGGCAACAACGCGTACGTCGTCGTCTTCATCCTCTGACTCGTCACCGGGTCTTTCCTCACCCTCACCACCGTCAGAGCCATCGTCAAGTTCATCCACCTCGTCTTCTGATGCAACTTCCTCGTATGGTTCATCTGAGTCATGATCATCTTCGTTGTCATGTGCCTGCCCATTGCCTCTGACGCCATGCCCCTCACGCTGCAAAAATTCGTCCCAATTCCTCATCGCCTTGTGTCCGACCGCACCACCTCGGAACCGCATGAACATGTCGCGGTCAACAAAACTAGTGCAGGAGATGATTAGTAACAGACCATTGCTGTGTTTGTGTACCTTACCAATTAACGTAGTAGTAACGCCAATCGTGATCAGTATCTTTACTGTCCTTGTCCCACTCCCGCACAAAGGATGTCCCAAGAAGTTTGTCAGTGGTGCTGTATGCAAATGCTGGAATCAAATGCGCGCCTCTGATTACGCAGTCTGGGTCGAGGAACCCAAAGGCGTCGGCCAAGTTATCTTGATCGAAGAATTCGAGGCGCTGTAAGCGCTTGGCCGCCCAACCAGCTGGTGAGCTATCACGTTGAAACCATCGCACAAACAGAAAATTCATGCGGGTTGGGGACATACAGACGTGGGTCATGGGGTCACGGTACTCGACATTGACATGGAAAATGCGAATGACGCGGGCGTACCAGTATGGGTGGGTTCGCTCGTCTTCATGCGCTAGCACCATGATGTCGCGATGCGTTCGTGGTGTGATTGTGTCTTGTTCACGGCGCTTGTCATATGTGGTGTAGTTTACACGGAGCGTCGCATGCTCGTAAAGTTTGTTGTCGCTTATAAGCACACAGTCCCGATCGTTGTCACTGAATTCATTTTCATCGCCTTCGTATGGCAAATCCCGGAGACGTGCAAGCAGGTGGTCTTTGAGTCGCACGACAAAATTCTGTAAAAAAAGTGTAAGACAAGCTGGTCAAACGCGTTCCTAAACATGCCATACCTCAACTGCAGGATCACCTGCATGCTCTGCTAACCAAACGAATAGGTCATGCGTTTTTCGGGCTTCCTTCGCGATATGGTAATGGTCCCAGGGGGATGTCCGGCTGCGACGTGGATGGCAAAATTGTGTTGGATACTGCGTCTCGAGCTTGTTTCGTGCATCAGTTACTTTCCTGATGAATCGTTCAATCGCCTCTTGATTTGCGATGCTTGAAACCATGCGGTGGTACTGTTTCCCTGAGCGTGGATACCGCCGCTTGGATCGGCGGTGTTCGAGTTCACCCTTTAACCAGATACAGTGTTATATACACACCCATCAGAGTGATGTACACACGTACAATTTGCGTACTGTAGTTGTCAGTTGTCCCCATTTGCCGGATAGTGTTTGGATAGTCAGCAAGCGCGTGATACTTGTAGGTGTGCAGATTTAGGTACTTCGGCTTACGTTGCGATATAGTGCCGCTAGGTCCTCCTTGGTCCTCGTTTGGCGCTTGGGCAGCTTGACGAGCTTGACGGCGGCCACGAGCAGCGTGCTCCTGGGGTAGCTCGTTTGTGGTGTAAAGTGGACAAACCTTGTCTCGGAATGTTCGAACAGACCTCCCCAATGCGATAGTTGCCGTGTCAAAAAAATTGAGGGTATCATCAGTATGTAGCCGTAATTTGGCGTATGCATGCCAGACCGCCAAATCAAAGAGCAGGTCCATAATGATCTTGTCATGCCCAGGGTTTCCGAACACACCCTCGAATGCAGGAATAGCGCACTAGTCAAAAGGATATCAGTTTGATGAGGAAACGGTATGTGTGAATGGTAGACCTGTAGGAGGTCTTCAAAGTCGCGTGCGGCAAGGCGCTTCATGGCAGCGACATCCTTATGGAACCGCCGGATTGTTCCCCGACCGAACGTCGGCACTTGGCGATACCTGTTCACTAAGTCATAGGCGGCCCTGGAAGTCTCAATCCGGAACTTACCTCCAATTAACTTCCACTACAGCCATTCCACCTATGGCGATGAGGATGCGCAGAAGGTGAGTAAATATTGCCTTCCAGACACCAAGTTCAAACTCGTGGAGCAAGTCCACCAGGAAGAGCAAAAAAAAATTGACCAAAAATCCAGCCAAACGAGTTGAGAACGCATTCTATTAAGATGAGGTTATAAAGAGCGGGTTAAACTAGCCTTGAAACTATTGCTGGACTAACCCGAGTTGGCACTAGTGACTCGTCGTACAATAGATCTTTGATACGCTGACCATTGAGGCCAGCCCCATGCTGAAACAGGTGTCTTCGGGCTGCCTCTACTTTGTGACGCCGGTGATCATCGTCGAGTCGTTGTTTCTTCTTGCGACGCATCATATCACGCTTCATACCCATTTTCGGGATATCCCTCTTCTTGACGAGGCAACGTGGACATGGACATTCGCCAAGGAACTTGATGCAAGCGAGAAGGATCCTGAAACAATAGACTTAGTACGGACACCTATGCACGAGCGAATGACTCACTTCTCGGGGTAATCAGCAGAATAAGAGAAAAACCGGGGAAAGATCCGGCGAGTGATCCCATCCCCACAGCATACTACGACACCATTCTCGTATGCGTCCATGAACTTCTCATCGAGCAGAAGTTCCCATATAGCATGTATCAGTTCCCGTTTGCAATGGGTATACACTTCTCCTGTTGATGCCTTCCCATAAAACGCCGTGTACACGTCCTGAAAGTTGTCTGGTAACTAAGCAGAGCAATTAGTACAAGGTGTATGTAGATAGTTGGAATGACTTGGTACCGTGGGTATATACGCGACGTGGTGGCAGGCAGATGCAGTGGGGCGGCCTCTTGTATATTTCGACTGATTCCCAAAGTAAAGGTAAATAGGCCAGAGGGATGCGTCTCCAAAGTTCGCAAGCTGCGTCGCATCTGACCACAGCATAAGGGAAGCGACGGTCCGTTCGAGATCATCGCTGGCTTCTCGCGGAAGGGAATGGACGTCTTGATATACTCGCAACATCTCTGGTGATGAGTAGACCTCAGAATAGACTTTTACCGTGCGCCCATCTGACTTCTCCCAGTACTCCTCGAAGGGGGTCATGTAAAAATTTGATGCGGCTGCGTCAGCAAAAGCAGATTTGATGATGTCTGTGAGCAGACGATGGTGGACATCGACCTTGATGGTCCCGATAGATGGATCCATCTCGGAAGTAAACTTCATCTTCTCCTTCGGCAACCGGACCTGAACCGTTGACCGATACCACCCGTGGTTAGCATGGAACGGGTTAGAGTCATTTTGGAGGAAGTCCCCGAGCAATCTTCGTTCACGCTCATGGGAGAAGCGGCCGCTCTCAGCCGGATTGAACAGCGCATCAGAGGTAAAACTCGTGAGTCTAGTAAGCTCCGCAACAGATTTCTCATTCGAGCCAGAATAGTGCCAGCACATGAGGAGGCCAGCCGTTGGACTGCTGAATGCTGAAAAGAGGTCTTTGCTTGTGAGTACCATGTCTGGAATATGCAGTCGGGAGTTGACTTCCACTCCCGTCGTCTGCGCAGCGGAGACATGCGTTTCAAATGTGGGGGAATCCGATATTGAGTTGATTGCCCTGTCATGAGGGATGAGTGTCGGACGCGTAGCATAGACCCTAAAAATTCCCAGAACATCTGGGTCTGTTCGATAGGGTATAAGAGGAGATGGCAAAGGAAGTCGTGGGGGAGATGGGTCGTCTGCAGCTATACTGTCATCGAGCTCGGGCGCTAAGATATTTTCGTTTACTGGACGACGGCTGGTAGATGATAGGTGTGATAGATGAGTATATCGTGTTGCCGGCACGTAATCCATAAAGCGACTAGGCACACGAATGCGTCGGCCTGACCGCACAGAGAATGGCACGGCTATTTCCCCATTGGACCCAGGAGAATGGGTGGCTGATGCGCCAGACGGTCCTACAGCATCATCATGATACTGTTGAAGTCCTCAGTAGTACTTCCACTGCAACGCAAGATTGATTGAATTATTTACCTCGTCTAACATGTCGCCCAGAGGAACATCTGGGATGTCCAAAGGATCATCCTGCTGGACAGGTTCAGGCGTATCTGGGGGTCGATAAACACGCTTTCTTTTGTCCCTGTGTTCATGTAGATCGTACTGTTGCTTGTAGATGTTAGTAGTGACGCCTCTTTTCGCTCGACATTGGTGTTCGTGGCTGCTGAGCTTCTTCTGTGTCGCGAACGCTTTCCCGCAACCTATACAGCTCAAGACCGAGTCCATAGTTCTTATAGTCAGGCAGCGCGGCACGAAATTGGGAGGGCATCCGAATGTTTCATTGCAGCAACGCCTCGGTAGCTAATATATAGCAAGATATTGGATAATGCTAGAGTGAAAAATCGTCTGGGAGGTTGGTTAGATCTAGTGGGGACTCAATAAAAAGAGATATATCTGCGCTCACCGTGGATCCATCCTAGAAATTGGGGCACCAGGCAGCAATGCAAACTTCGGCCCACAACGGTCGGTAGTACTTAGTACGGAAGGAATCAAGAACAGTATTGACATAGTGTGTTATAGTGATTACCAAATATTCTCTCACGGCTCAACCCTGCAAAGCACCTAAGTCTCTCGCCCCTCCTCCTTACCTCTTACCACTATGATGCGTCGCCGCAGGACCAGGTCGTCGACCGATAGTGATGCTGCTTCTGTACACGAGTCTCCTCCGCCTCGGAAGAAGCTAAAGAAGGGGTCCGGAAAACGGTAAGACGATTCGATCCTATTCGCAGACAGATAAGCTGATCGCAGTCAGGCCTGAAAATAAGGAAAAGAATAAGCTATCCTCGCAAACAGATCCACAAGAAATCGCGGAATATGCAGCGGCTGCACGAACCATTGCGAGATGCCACGACATCTTTTGTGAAGTCGGCAGACTCCTCGACATCGGACTCCTCCTCCAGCAAGAGGAACTGGCTGCGAACGGAGATCTGTCGGAGGATGAGGACGCTGCGACCGCACGGGAGAGGGCTCTCTCGAAATTGTGAGTCCGTATTTACGTATGCAGTGGCATTCACCTAAGCCTATCCACAGATCACCTACATCACGCGAGCGGTACAAGCGCACCTACAGCGCTCTTTTGCGGTATGCCCCGGGCCTCAAGCAACTCCTGAACAACCGCAAGAAGAAGGATACCCTTCGTGAAGTCATCACTGAGGCAAGTTGTTCATTTCTTTGCGCATATATGCGATCCCATTTCACAATTCCGCATCTTTTGACTGGTTTTTAGATGAACAAAGCAATTTCTGGGGCACGTTCGGATGACGCGACACGTCTGAAGGTACATGTTGGGGTTTATGCTGCGCCGAATCCCTTGAAGGCGGGTCTCGAGCCACCGCTGTCCACCACTGGGACAAGATCAGTATTCGGCCTGAACCACCCGTTTCTTACGAAATTACTCTGCCCTTCCTCAGCACGGAAAGAGTGTGCCAGTAACCCAGAGCGGTGCGTGTGTTCTTACGTGGTTATCTGTGCTAGTATCTATTCAAGTTCCAGAACCCGCCAAGAACTCTTAGAAGGGAGGATCGCCATGACCGCCAATGACTTACCGCTCTTTCTGTGGAGCGGGGATACCCCAGGATGCAACATTGACGATGACAACGAATACGAAGATCTCTTTCAAGGATATTATTTGGAAAGGGTCAGTCCGTTCACCGTCGGGAAGTTTGGATGTGACTTTGTTGTAGGTTATGCGCCATATCTTCACAGGGCCGTCGACCGCTCTAGGCGAGGTATCGCGATCAACCCGCCCACCAAACGCAATACTTCACCAAATGACTACCGTCGAAGCCGAACACATTGCTTACGGCTGTCTGCAGGTACGTGAAGCGCGCACGCGATCCAAGCAATCATTAATTATACTATCGAGGCGCGCTTTGCTATTTCATCCCGGACTAAATGGACTGAGACGGACGGGACGTTCAACTATCGCACGTTTTACTATAATATTGTCGACATTATCCGAGAGTCTCCTGATAAGGAGTGGGTGGAACAGTTGAAAAAATGGTGGAACATGTAAGTGTGCATGCATGCCATTCTCATTACTGAGTTGCAACACCTCAAGCAGGTCCCTTTTCAAGAGTGAGATGGGGCGCGAGGCTGGTGCCGGTGCCATGGAGCCGCGGCAAGACTCGGACGACATCGTATCATCCACGTCGAACGATTCGTTAAGCCGAATTCAGGCCCAGATGGCCGCACGTGTGGCCAGACGTACTGGTCCACCTGATGCGTCCAGTTCTTCTTCGAGCCGCGGACCATTGCCGTCAGCTGATCCTCCCTTACAGTCATCTCGTCCATCAACCTCACGCGGGCCGAATATCCCACCTTCAGAATCCCGTCCCCACTCACCTTCGGAGTCCCGTCCTCGCTCACCTTCGGAATCGCGGCCAATCCAACGTCTGTCAACTCCGCGTAGGGAGTTCGATTCGCGTCCAGAAGCACATGGCCACACTCCGGAATCAGGACAGCCATTAGTATCGCCGGTGGGAAGTATACTAACGCCACTGAGGAATAACTCACAAGAAATCGCTCCCAAGGAGGTGCCAGTGGTGCCGTCGAGCCGGCGTAAGGCGAAGAAGGCTAGCAAAGGAGGCAAAGGTCGTCAAGCGGTATTATCGGATGGCGAGGATGAGCCGAGTCTGGTTCGGCGCTCCCCGCGCAAGGCAGCAGCCGCTAATGGTGGTAGCACGAGGGCACGGGTCGAGCCCAACCCTCGGCGTTCTCCTCGCAAATCCCGCAGATAGAATATCTCCCAGGTGCGTATGTCTGATCTACTACCCATCGGTCGCTTTCATTGTCTTTAAGGCTGCTATCTTCCGCTCCGCCGGTATCGCTGTGTTGAAGTGACGTCTTCCAATCGTATCACCCTCTCATTCCATCGCAGATCATTTTCCTTTCGCTATCATTCGCGCTCAGAATTCCATCGCAGACCGTTTTCGTTTCCGCTATCATTCGCGCTCTGGTTTCGTGCTCGTGTCCTGGACCTGGATGCAGGTATTCGTATACCTGATCATACATAACAATACTTTGTATGTTTTAGTACATGTGCAATGTATTGAACGACAGTTGGCATCGAAGCACATCTGAAATGTCTGATAGATAGAGGGCATCCGGACTACCCTTAAACTTGGTTCATACTGGTGATTCGCATTTCCTAACTTTGCCAGATATTCAAGCCTGAAACATGACAGATCAGGATACCTCCGACAGCACAGAGACACTTGACATATGCCATATCTGGTAATATATTCTCAGATCTGGTTTAGGGAATTTTTGTGATGGAACTGTATGAACTTAACTTCCGCTATGAACTCTATGCGCTTGATCGGGCCCTCGTCCCTGATCGTTGGACTGCATCCGACGAAGAGCGGTTAACCCGCCAGGGTCTCCTCTATGGCATCTTCCCTGGTGCATCCGGTCTTGTGATGTGGTCGGAGTCTTTACCATGCCACCCGCGCGAGTTAGGTTTATGTGCTACTGACATGCCAACCTCACTGCCGTATTTCAGGAACTTTTGTCAGTTGTTGTCTGCATGGCCCGGAGCTCCCGCACGTTTGCAGTCCCCCATTGAGTTGAAAGGTCGGGACGATACGGAAGTGTACAAGGTTTTTTCTCTGGCGTGCCATTTTTATGTCCAAACCGCATTTGATTTTCTTGGACGGCAACCCTCCCTCCCCCGCATATTTCAATTTGTCTAAATCTGTCTCGCGTCCTGTGGTTTTGTTGTTGCTATGTCTTAGCACCAAAAATAATTAATCAATACAGTGAATACGCTTTTGGCCGTTGAATCTTAAAAGATTCGGGACTCCGATAGATATTCTCACCCTTCCTTGATAGCAGAAACGCGATCACCTCTTGTGGACCTAAAGGGCCCCTCAGTTCTTGTCGCTGCTCATTGTATTCTTGTCTGTGTCGTTGATTATCCTGACATCGAACCTCATTTCAGCTGCGTAGCCATTCCCTCTGTTGCACTGACCCGTAGTCTGGTGACTTCGTGTCTCAGATCCTTTGTGGTGACTTTGAGTCCTGCATATAAACCGTTGACTTCGTGTCCCGGTACTCAGCTACTGAATGGCAGTCCGGCGCCCGAAGCCTCGGAGGCAACGCGATGCTCACCCTTCTGTGCACCATGCTTCAGATAACCTGACTATTGTGAGTTTTTCTCGTCGCGGGCTTCCTTGCATCCATAGCGACTTATCTTCCTACAGAGTTCTTCTCCCCCATCTCTGGCTGCTCGGCTGCCCAGTGCAACTGCGAATCCCTCCTTGGTCTCATCTGACAATCACACACTGGTTCGTATGCCCCACCCTACGGTATGTCGGGTTTTGTCCAGGAAATATTTTTCGAATCAGCTTACTTATCTTCGTTGCAGGATCCCTCTGCTGTGTCGGCTTCAACAAATCAGCTACCCAATGTAGCTGTGAATGCTCCCTCATTGCATAATAAGGCATCACTTCGTATTCCTAGCACTGCAGTATGTAGTCTTGATCTGTGAAACATATTCCAGATCAGATTATTCTCCACGCAGGGTCTTAACGAGCCAGCTTCTGCTACGACTAGTCAGGTCACTAATGTGCCATCGAGCATCCCCTCGTCGTCATCGGGTATTCAGGGGGAACCTGGTCTTCCGGTATGTCCCCTCTTTCTAAAAGAAATTACACGTTCCCACATGCTGGCTAGGGTTCTCAGTCGTTGTTTGTTCCACCTCCGTTGGCTCGACAGCGCCGCCCACCTCGTACGAAAGGACTTTACCTCCCTGCACCCCCACCTGTCTTCATCCTTCCAGGCCGCCAGCGTCTTGCTCAGGATCCAAAGGCTACACCACGTTATCATCACCACTCAGTCGCTAGCGAGCCCGACATTTTTGATCATGTGAATGAGCTTCAGTTTAATGATGACGTTGGCCTCCCTTCAGGTACAAGTGCCGTGCAGAAGCGAGAAATTCAATGGCAGAGGTGGTCACGAGATATTATCCCTGAGCTTCTCAAACCCTATCTGCAGTACCTTCAGGCATCAGAAAGCCTTCGGGTGGTGGTAGACTCCCCAGTTGATCATCGAAGTCAATGTCTCACTTGTGTAGTACATCCACTTACCATATGCTGTCTGTTCTTCAATCGTATGTGATCCTACCATTGTGCACACGCATTTTGTGTTAATGCAGACCAGGTTTGGAGGAGGTTGAGATAACCTACTGTGCTTGCACCCCAGCTCCTATACACCTCATGGAACGTGGGCTGTTTGCATGCTCCCCTGTTGCTCCAAGTCTTGCAGTTGATCTTCGTGTATTGGAGTTTATGAGGAGACTCTTTGTACGGTTGACACCCAACACAACTGCTTGGTGTGAAGCACTTGAAAGTTTTCTTGATGCCCAAGGGTACCAGCTAAAGTCAAAGGTATGTTGCATTCATGAAACTTTCACTATATTATTTGTCACCCCATGTATGTTCCTGTATCATACATCTCCCTTCTATGCTTTCCACTAGTGGTTTATACACATCTATATTAGCAACATAAGAAGTGCTTACTATGCAATCAGGATAACCTCCGACGACGGTTCAGCAATGCATATCATTGGTATACTGTGTTGACAATACATGCAGAGGACCATATTACTGGCCTAGTTCACCCCCCACAAGTCTCTGAGCAACAAGGAGCCAGGCTTCAACCAAGTGACTACCTATGTGCCCGATGTCCCCTATGTTTTGGTGGAGATGGGTCCCAGAGGGCTAATGCTGATCAGGAAGAGTAAGCCAATGACAAATTTATTGCTGGTTGATTCTTACCTTAAATGGTTACAGTCTTGACTGCATTGTTTGCTTGGATGCATGTTTCACCCAGAAGCGAACAAAGAATCCTCGGAACTCTGCTACCCATGACCCTCCCAATCCTATCAGCACTGTATTCATTCCTGAATCAGAGGTGAAGGCTATGGAACTCTTCATTGAGAAACAGCGATCCCTCCCACCTAGCCACCATGATTCTTCACATAAACCACAAGGAGACAGCTTTGAGGATGGGATGAGGGTGCCTATGTCTGTGTTGGATGGATGTGGAGACTCCTTCCATGCAGCAGATGAAAAGCGAAAGAAAGCAAGCACCAACTTTTTTGCAGACACAGGGCTTATGGCTTTGCTTTGTCGCCATGATCATGTTCTCTGGCTAGTCAATATGACATCAGCAGGAGAAAAACAGCACTATGCTCTGGTACTATTGAAATATCTCTTTGAACACCTGCCTAAAACCACAACTGTTGGTCTCTTATATGACATTGGTTGTCAACTGGAGCGCAGTTGCCGCAAGTGGAGGCTGCTTGATGAAGAGATACTCTCCAGGTTGAAGTTTGGCATCTCTGTTTTCCATGCTTATGGTCATCAGTGGCCATGCCAGATAATATATCACCCACGTAAATGTGTAGGCTTTGGCTTGTCTGATGGTGAGGGGTGTGAGCGCCTATGGAGTTCTCTGAAGATGTTAATTCCCATTCTCCGAGTGTCTGGTGTAAGCATTGATCTTCCTGTAATTTAATCCAGTGCTAATTCCTACTTAGTATCACCAGAGGCTGTTTGTTCTTGACAAGCAGATACGTCACTTTGACAGGAAAGCTTTTGCTGCTCTTGGCCAATGGTTGAACAAGAAGTGGACCCTCTGTAGAAGCAAGAAAATGGTGGCTTTGGAGTCCCTCCATGCATTGCATATTGACATGAAGACCCTTCGAGAGGAGTGGGCTGCACAGGTACACTCACAAACTCAACCCTTACCCCGTCAGTCATATCTTTCATGTTTTCCATCATATTGCTGAGTCCTGACCATACCACATAGGGCAGTCAAAGACCAATGGTGCTAAATTATTGGCACATATACTTTCCCTGGAAAAATCTGTTCAGGACTACCAGAGCCGTGTGGATCAGCTGGAAATGGAACTTGTCAATGATCGTGTCAATGATATCATGGACTTTGATTTACAGCGCACTGCAGCAAGAAGTTTGCTCTCAAAGGCAACTAAGGCTCTCCAACAGAAAAAAAGTGCACTAGGAGTCTCAGCACAAACTGACCTATATCTCCTGAGGAACAACAAGTGGCTTCAAACACAAACCAATGCACAGGCATTGAAGGTTCGAATCAGGGAGCGCCTTAGGCAGCGCAAGTTTGAATTGGAACGCTTAGAAGGGTCATCCAGGAACTCTGTCAATGGTAAGTAAAAGGTAATCTTGCTGGTTGTATTGTCAAATAACATGTGTTGCAGGAAATCATTTACAGTCACATGTGGAGTCATCCATAAAACGAAGGGAGCCTGCAATATCACACCTTATCACCACATACAACACCCTCTGTGATGAATTATTAGGAATGATACGACTTCAAAAAGCACCACCTGGTGCTATTCCTCCTCTCCCAATACCTACCAAGGGTATTTTCCAACTGGATGTTGACAGTGATATTTGGCAGGACAGTGGATCTGGAGAGGGTTCTTCTGAACCTCCAAAGTGGCTTGTTGATGCAGGTGTGCGTAAGGGCATCAGGTTGATGTTAGAAGTTGATCGGTGTAATGAAGAAGAAAGGAGATTGTCAAGAGAGCGGTCTGTCCTGCAAGAATGGTTTTCTATGGAATGGCAGAACCTCCAAAAAACCTTGGAAAATGCAGGTCAGTGCAGATATAAATTTCATGGCAAAATCTCACACAATTTGCAGCTGAATATTACAAGTATCACCTGCAATTGCACAGCCATGCCCTTCTGGCAGTATATTTGGATTGGGAGGCCAAAGTCCAACATATTCCACATGCATGGGTGCCATCCAGAAATTGGGGGCCCACAGGGGAAGATGTTGCCAAATTTGTGGCTGCAGCAAGTCATGACCCTGGTGTAAAGGAAGGTGCAGAGCACCCAACAGACAATCTATCTGAAGACTATGAGTCTGATGCAGTGGGGATATTATCAGAAGGTGATGATGAACTGTTGCTTGGAATGGAAGAGATGTTACTTGAAGGGGAGTGTAATATGGGAGAATCAGGTGAAGAGGAAATTACTGATGATGAGGAATGGCTGGAGGACATTGGAAATGGTTATTTACCATCTTCACCAGTAAAATTGCCAACAAAAAGATGTAGGCACTAAAGAGGGCATATGCATGCAAAGGGTATTCTAACAGTTGTTCAATAAAGTTGTCTGTGAGTAGGTGTAGGAATGTTCATACTTCCTCAGGAAATGCCAATATTTACATAAGGAATATCCATATCATCTCAGGAGTTGCTAACCAGGCATGAGCATACACATGTCCATGTCCCCTTGGGGAATCTCCAACATGGCATGGAGAATCTCCATCCCCCCTTGGAGAATCTCCATCCCCCCTTGGAGAATCTCCATCCCCCCTTGGAGAATCTCCATCCCCCCTTGGAGAATCTCCATCCCCCCTTGGAGAATCTCCATCCCCCCTTGGGGAATCTCCAACATGGCATGGAGAATCTCCATCCCCCCTTGGGGAATCTCCAACATGGCATGGAGAATCTCCATCCCCCCTTGGGGAATCTCCAACATGGCATGGAGAATCTCCATCCCCCCTTGGGGAATCTCCAACATGGCATGGAGAATCTCCATCCCCCCTTGGGGAATCTCCAACATGGCATGGAGAATCTCCATCCCCCCTTGGGGAATCTCCAACATGGCATGGAGAATCTCCATCCCCCCTTGGGGAATCTCCAACGTGGCATGGAGAATCTCCATCCCCCCTTGGAGAATCTCCAACCCCCCCTTGGGGAATCTCCATCCCCCCTTGGAGAATCTCCAACCCCCCCTTGGGGAATGTCCACCCCCCTTGGAGAATCTCCAACCTCACATGGGGAATCTCCAATCTCACATGGGGAATGTCCACCCCCCTTGGAGAATCTCCAACCTCACATGGGGAATCTCCAATCTCACATGGGGAATCTCCATCCGCCCTTGGGGAATCTCCAATCTCACATGGGGAATCTCCATCCGCCCTTGGGGAATCTCCAGAATGGCATGGGGAATCTCCGTCCCCCCTTGGAGAATCTCCACCCCCCCTTGGGGAATCTCCACCCCCCTTGGAGAATCTCCAACCTCACATGGGGAATCTCCAATCTCACATGGGGAATCTCCACCCCCCATGGGGAATCTCCAACCTCACATGGGGAATCTCCAACCTCACATGGGGAATCTCCATCCCCCCTTGGAGAATCTCCAACCTCACATGGGGAATCTCCACCCCCCCCTTGGGGAATCTCCGTCCCCCCTTGGTGAATCTCCGTCCCCCCTTGGGGAATCTCCACCCCCCTTGGAGAATCTCCATCCCCCCTTGGAAAATCTCCGGAATGGCATGGGGAATCTCCATGTTCCCCTGGCATCATCACCTCTGGATTTTGGTGCCAGATTGTCTACTGTAGTTTCCAGAACATCCATGCTGTTCGTCAACCAGCATCCACAGATGACCCTTGAATCAGTTGGTCCAGCACCCCCATCTTGCAGGAGTTCTCCTGCAGGGGCTCTTCAGAGTTTTTCAGCAATGAGATCAGTGCATGCCACTCCTCTTTCTATTACCAATGGAAGCTCTCATTTGCTCCAAGTTCATGCTTCTGGTGGTCACAATGTGAATGGTGCTGCTAGTTGGTCAATCACTCTATCATCACAGTGACTCATGCTATGGACTTGGGATTGGTTGTAAGGGGCCTGATGGAAACTGGATTTCATTCTTGTCATAGTAGTTGTTTTGTTCATAGAACTATGAATATGATTAATGATGATGTTGTCTACATCATGCTACATAGTGTGGTTAAATTGTGGCTCCTTTTGTAAGCCTTTACTACATCATTTGACATAGTATGGTGACAGACCTGCTTCTTCCTATATTGTACTACATAAGGGGGGAAAGCCCACAGGTGCTACCAGTGCTACCCATACTACATAGAGTACTATGTATCACTGCCTTTTTTTTACAGATAGTTTGGGAATCTCCATCCCCCCTTGGAGAATCTCCAGCATGGCATGGGGAATCTCCGTCCCCCCTTGGAGAATCTCCGTCCCCCCTTGGAGAATCTCCAACCTCACATGGGGAATCTCCATGCCCCTTTAGCAAGTCTCCAATGGATCTGGTACAGCATTGTGCTGGAAATTGGCATGGTGGGAGTGATGAGGTCATTGCCAGCATCTGAGTGCAGCAAAGAAGTAGATGTTGAAGGTGTGGCATTGCAGACAGGAAAGCATTGCTTGAATGAGACAGATCCTCATTGTCACCCAGTACAGTGCCCAAGCTGCATTGTTTATACTTCATTGGAAGCATCCACTCACCACCCTGTGACCTGGGTAAAGTGGTTTCCTATGGACACTACAGATGATTGCTTTAGGCTGGAAGAAATAGACCAAACCCCTTTCATAGACCAAGGACTTTGGATTCATCAGCCTTGCTTGCCACTCCCACCAATTGGCCAACAAGGAGCCATTCAGCTTCACTATTTTTGATCCTTCCACTCTCCTGACCAAGGGGGTAGGTCAATTCAGCTTGGGAGTGCCCACATTTACCCTGGAGAAAACCCAGTTGTCATCAGGGAAGGTCAATTTCACTTGGGTTTAGCCCTAAAAATGGGTCAATTTATGCTGGAGAATCCCCAATGCCACCCTAGATAGGTCAAATGAGCATGCAGAATGCCCAGGATTGGGCTGAGAAGTGGGTCAATTCAGGCTGGAGAAGACCCAGCTACCACTTGTTCCAGGTCAATTTGGCATGGAGAATGTCCAGGGTGGGCTGAGAAGTGGGTCAATTCAGGCTGGAGAAGACCCAGCTACCACTTGTTCCAGGTCAATTAGCATGGAGAATGCCCAATTTAGCTCAGCAAGGGGGTCAATTCAGGCTGGAGAAGACCCAGCTACCACTTGTTCCAGGTCAATTTAGCATGGAGAATGCCCAATTTAGCTCAGCAAGGGGGTCTATTTACCTTGGGAAAAGCCCAGAATATGCAGGTTATTTGTTGGGGAAAATCCTGTCTGGACCCCAGCCACCCCAGTATATTGACACCAAAAGTGTATTTACTGGGGGGAAATGTATTTCTCCAACATTCTCCAACACCTGTCAAATGGCAGGCCTGGAGATTCCCCAGCCATGATGTGGAGAATCTCCAGAGGTTGGGGATTCCCAACCAGTTGATACCTATTAGGTCATAACATCTATAAGAATATATGAACCTAATAGGTCCCCGTAGGGGGTTGACTGAAGTGGGTTGGACTGGATACATGGAAAGATCGTGTTTATTGACAAAGTCTGAGTCTACAAAACAATGTGTTGACCCAGAGTCTATTAAAGCTGGAAAGTCCGGAGTACTGTAGGTGTCAAGGGATACGAGAGGCTTTAGGGAATTAGGATTCGAAAGAGCGGATGCGTTGAAGCATGCCTCCACAGATGCACAGTCGGAATCAACGCAACTCCCAGGCTGTGCAGAGTTCTGAGAGTTGCACTCTATTTTTTTGCCTCAGCAGAGGCAGTCGGTTTGGCTTCCGACTCGGTTGCCGTAGCTGCTCGAGCCTTGGCTGCACGGGAGGTCGATCTGGGACACTCCTTGGCCTTATGTCCGGCGTTTCCACAGAACATACACAGGTTCTGCTCGAAGCGTCTCTTCCTTTCGGCTGGGGTTAACTTCCCATCTTTGCCGAGCTTATTGGACAGACCGGTGGATTGTCCAGAGCCTTGCTGATTCTGGGGCTTAGAGGTCGAAGTGGACGGAGCGGGGGTACTGGTACTAGCTGGAGCGTTACCTCTGGACTTCTGCTTGTCTCCTTTGTTGGAGTTAGCCTTATTTCCGGAGTTATTACTGGAGCTCGCTCCAGAGGACTTGGCCTGGCGAGCGACCTCGTCCTTTCATTCCCAGTAGCGCGTGTCTATTTCCTGGGCTAGAGCATGCAGCCCATTCAGAGTATTGGGTTTACCAACCCTACTGATCTCATCCTTGATTCGATCAGGGAGTCCGGAGTAGAAGAGATGACGGAGTGCACCATCTCCATAGCCTCGGACTTGGGAGGCTAACCTATTGAAATCCACCACATAGCGGTTGATGCAGTGGGTTTCCTTCATGTGGAGGTGGTCCAATTGATGTTCTGCATTGGCAACGGGATCGTGTGGTCCAAAGGTGGTTTGGAGTTCTGCGACGAAGTCCAGCCAACTGTCCATCCAAAGTGGACGGTCAGCCAGATCTCCGGTGTTCAGGAGATCGGGTTCAAACCACTCCAGAGCCATACCCTTTAGGTACGACTGGGCGAATGTTACTTTGTTGCGATCCTGACGGAAGGCCCAAGGGCGGTCCTGGAAACACAACTCACACTGGACCAAGAAGGTCCGGAGTTTTCGTGGATCCGTACCATCAAAGGTATCGGGTTCTCGGACCTTGGCCTGGGAGGACGCATTGTTGTCGGGACGGCGAGTAGAACGAGAGAGATGGTCGACAGCCATGGCCAGGTTCTGTAAGACTGCCAACTGGGGGTCTAACTCTTCTGGGGCATCGACAAAGGGGTTGTCGTCGTCTTCATCGTCATCATCGTCATTATTGTCGGGGTTGTCGCCACCAGGGTCGTCTCCTCTGGGATTGTTCCCTGCGGGGGTGAAACGTCCGGGAGTATCCGGGGTACGACGGGTCGCAGTGGTCGATTGTCTGCTGGACGACCCAGCTCTAGGAGTGACTGGAGAAATGGGGTCTCCCCTGGCGGAGAAACTTCAGAATTGGCTTACTGATGGTGGAGGCCATCTGTTGCTAGCCAGTGCAATACGAGCACTTGATTGATGAAGGTCGCTTACGGCAGCCTGCTCCGAGGCCTCCGCTGCGAGAGAGCGAGAGCGAAGTCGAGTTGTCATAGTCATGGCGATGTAGGGTAAGGAACTCGTGCAAGCTTGAGTTCGAATATACTGTCAAGACCGGTTCCCTTCAGTCTCCGAGAAGGTCTGAGGTCAGAGATTAACACTGGGACGGAAGTCCGGACTATTGGAGTTTCGTATACAACTAGTATACCTTTACTTGCCGAGTTCCAGAGGTCAGAGCGATCCAGATGTAACTGGAGTCAAGTGAGAATGAAGAGTATCTTAGTTGATATTCGAACTGAAGTGCTATGATGTATGTACAAGGCTTTTATACTATGGAGAACGTTGTAAAGCAATGTCCGGGGTGTATCGACTACCGGAGCGCAGTACGGATGACTGAAGAGATTAGTAAGGGATTAGTAAGCTAAGCCGGTAGTTGCCGGATAACCGGTAGGTAGAGTGATTAGTCATAAAAGGCTGGAACGGTAACTAAGAACGATGTGAGGGAAACTATTACTAAATACAGAAACCTATATATGAAGTAACAGATAAGAACGAGAATAGAACGGAGTTCCAAGAGTCTAGAACAGAGATAATAATATCTGGAGTTCGTACCAGAGTGTAGGCGCGTGTCACGGATGTGACACCTACCTAGCCCTGGAGAATGCATCTCAAAATGCATACAATTGTGTCTGTCAAGCAGCCTGCCGCAGCTTTTCTGGCTCCCTAGGTGCAGATGATATTTTAAGTTTCCATGCTGTTGAAAACACTGCAGGCATTTCTCAATTTTACATGCCAAAATATGTTGAAAAAATTGAAAGAAGAGATACTCTGTTATTTGGGCTGTTTTCAAAGAAAAAATGCAAATATAATATGTTGTTTTATTTGTCTTTTCTGTGTAAAAACCTGAATTGATGGTAGTGCTGACTACCTTCTATGCTAATGGGTATTACCATCAATCAATGTTTTGTTGCAAGTCAAGCAAAGAAAAGAAAATATAATTTTTGCCTTTTCTCTTTGAAAACACCTGTCAAAAAAGAGTATCACTTTCTTCAATTTTTTCAGCATGTTTTCTGAAGAAAAATTGTGAAATGCTTGCAGTGAAAGCTTATCGCATCCTACACTGGTGTTGTATCTGTCGAACATGACATGTGTCGCAATACATGTATTGCATACACTGGTCCATTCTCCCAACTCGAAGCTTGTCCTATGTGTAGCATGTCTCATTGGAAGGAGGAAAGGTTGCAGGGCACTTGTGGGCGATCCAAAGTGGCAGCCCAAATGTTCACCACGATTCCGATTGGGCCTCAGCTGCAGGCTTTGTATCAGAACAGAGACAGTGCCGAGGACATGGATTACTTACGCAGACGCACTGAAGAAGTCCTTCAGCAAATACAAGAAACAGGAAGCATCTCCGTTGTTGACGACATTGCCATGGGCTGGGACTATCTCGGTGCTGTTCTCGACGGTGATATCAAGCCAAATGACATCGTTCTCATGGTTTCCCTTGATGGAGCACAGTTGAATGAAAGCAAGGAGTCCGACTGCTGGATCTACATATGGATCGTTGTCAACCTACCTCTGGACAAGTGGTATCCAAGCTTCACATTCGACCAGGAGGTTTTATCCCTGGGCCGAATAAACCCAAGCATCTCGACTCCTTCTTATTCCCAGGTCTACACCACCTGTCTGCTCTTCAAGCCAAAGGGCTCCCCATCTGGAATGCCTGTATGGAAACAAACTATTTATCCAATCTCTATCTCTTATTCACCACCGCAGATGGCCCTGGTCTCGTCTATTGGAGTGGCATGGTGGGTCACAGTGGCAAGAACAGTTGTCGCATGTATTGCGGCATTCTCAGCAGGCGTAAGACCCAGGGCAAACATTATTACCTGGCTCTACTCAAACCTTGTGACTGCTGCATCAGTGGGAGCGACCACCCTGATGTCAATGTCTTCAATCTTCCACTTGGTGGCTGTGCTGATTATATTAACAACCTCAAGATTATTGTTGCTGTGTGCAATCAAACTCAATGGGACAAAAAGAAGACTGAAACAGGCCTAACGAAGCCTAGTCCCCTCCTTCTGGCACTGCACCCAGATCGATGTCTCGGCATTCCCCTCTGCATAACCACCGATATCATGCATCTTGCCAGTAATATTAGCGATCTTCTCATCTCCCTTTGGTGTGGAACCATAGATCACGGTATCAGTGATGACCTGGAGCGCTGGCCTTGGGCGGTCCTTGCTGACGAAGACGTTTGGCACGCTCATGGGGATGCTGTTGAGCGTGCCGGGTATCACCTCCCCGGCTCTTATGATCGCAAGCCACGCAACATTGCTGAGAAGATTACTGTAACACCCAGTACAAGACCTGGGAGTTCCAGCTATACATATTTGCGCTCGCCCCGATCCTACTCTATTCCATCCTACCTGCAAAATATTGGGAAAACTACTGTAAGCTCATCCGCGGTTTTCAAATTATGTGCCAATGCATGTTAACAAAGGACGAGCTTGTTGATGCTCATGCACATCAGCAAAACCATCAGTCACTGTACGGCACTGTACAGCTCGCCACAGCCCACTACAGCGCCCACAGTGCCACAGGAAAGTCCCCCCCTGTACAGTGCTGTCACAGTGCTGTACAGTCCTGTCCAACTACTACGCTTTTTTGTAATCCCACTACCATTTTTTACTAATGCCACTACTACGCTTTTTTCCTAATCCCATTACCATTTTTTGCTAATACCACTACTACGCTTTTTTCCTAATTCCACTACCATTTTTTGCTAATACCACTACTACGCTTTTTTCCTAATTCCACTACTGTTTTTTTGCTAATACCACTACTACGCTTTTTTCCTAATCCCACTACCGTTTTTTGCTAATACTACTACTATGCTTTTTTCCTAATCCCACTACACTTTCAAGCTAATAGAACTATCACTCCATCACACAGAAATCAAATCAAATGTAGTAGTATATTCAAAGTCAAGTACTACCACATAATAGACTAATAGTACTACGCTTTTTTGCTAATAACACTACCTACTACACTTTTTACTAATAGTACTACGCTTTTTCCTAATACTACTATGCTTTTTACTAATACTACTACGCTTTTTCCTAATACTACTACGCTTTTTACTAATAGTACTACGCTTTTTCCTAATACTACTACGCTTTTCCTAATAGTACTACGCTTTTTTCTACTACCACTACACTTGTGGGTAATCAAATGTGTGGTAGTAGTGGGCTAGTGGCATACACTACCCTATAGTAGGAATTGGCCATTGTTTGGTCGGCTTTGGCCGCTTGCGCGAAAGGCGTGAGTTTTGGTGTCCACTATATCGCGTTTTTGGGTATTTTTGTGACTTTGCAAAATTTCGAGGCATTAGTGGCTGTGCCCACTACACAACAATCCTAATCATGACTACGCTTTTTTGCTAATCAACACTACTGTACATTTCCTAGTCACACTACAAATATTTGGTAGTCCAGAAAAGCGAACTTTTACTACACTTTTGGTAATCAAAACTGTAAACATTTCACTAGTCAAACACTAATCAACACTACACTTATTTGGTAGTCAAAAATGCGGACTTTACTACACTTTTGGTAATCAAAAGTGTACACAACATTTAGCTACTCAAACACTAATCAACACTACACTTAATTGGTAATCAAAAAAGCGCCACAACACTACACTTTTGGTAATCAAAAGTGTACACAACATTTAGCTACTCAAACACTAATCAACACTACTCATAATTGGTAATCAAAAAAGCGCCACAACACTACACTTTTGGTAATACACATCTACACTACACTTTGTTAATCAAACATCACAAAACACTACACTAATTAGGTAGTCAAAAAAGCGCAGTTTACTACACTTTTGCTAATCAATGGACTACACAACAATTTGCTAATCAAACACTACATAACACTACTCTTATTTAGTAGTCAAAAATGCGCCACATCACTACACTTTTGGTAATACACACCTACACTACACTTTGCTAATCAAACATCACAAAACACTACACTTATTTGGTAGTCAAAAATGCGGACTTTACTACACTTTTGGTAATCAATAGTCTACACAACACTTTGCTAATCAAACACTACAAAACACTACACTTATTTGGTAGTCAAAAAAGCGGAGTTTACTACACTTTTGCTAATCAATAGACTACACTACACTTTGCTAATCAAACACTACAAAACACTACACTTATTTGGTAGTCAAAAAAGCGCACTTTACTACACTTTTGGTAATACACATCTACACTACATCTTGCTAATCAAACACTACAAAACACTACACTCATTTGGTAGTCAAAAAAGCGCACTTTACTACACTTTTGGTAATACACATCTACACTACACTTTGCTAATCAAAACACTAATCAACACTACACTTATTTGGTAGTCAAAAAAGCGGACTTTTACTACACTTTTGGTAATACACATCTACACTACACTTTGCTAATCAAACATTACAAAACACTACACTTATTTGGTAGTCAAAAAAGCGCACATTACTACACTTTTGCTAATCAAAACAACTACACTGATTAGGTAATCAAAAATGCGCCACAACTCTTCACTTTTGGTAATAAAATGTACACTACACTACACTAATTGTATATTGCCTATATCTCAGCCATTTTTGCATGGATGGATGACATAAGCATACCTCTGGGGTCCTCTAGTCAGGCACTACAACTCTCATTATGACATCTTTGAAATTTAATTTTTGAGACATCCAATTTTTTCAGTATTTTGTATTTTTCTCACCCATTTTTGGCCATATTGATGAGATAAGCATATTCCCACAATCCTGTGATCCAGCCCCACAACTTTCATTATGACATTGTGGCTGTACAGTGACATCTGTGAGATGCCCCTATCTCTGTAGCACTGTGTGTCTGTAGGCCTGTAGCTCTGTGGGAGCCTGTGGGGAACTGTGACATGGTAATGTCACACAATTGTCACACTGTACCTGACTGTGCACTGTCACACTGTCACACTGTGGCACTGTGGGACACTGTGACATCACTGTGGCACTGTGGCCTCTGTGCCAAAAAGGTGGTTTTGCTGATGCACTACTGTGCAGCTGGGAGCGTGAATTCGAGCAGATATACTACAAACTTCTCGAGTCCCATATTCATTTTGTGCGCCCTTGCATTCATCAAGTCGTTCACCTCGCCTCTGAGGCCGTTCACAAAGGACCTCCTATTTGCTATGCTCAGTGGACTATGGAGCGCACAATCGGAAATCTTGGCGAGCAAATCTGACAGCCCTCGAAACTGTTCGCAAATTTAGCTCATGAGGGTGTCAGGCGTTGTCAAGTGAACTCCCTGCTCTCTGTCATGCCTGAGCTCGATGACTTGGCAAATGGACTTCCTTTCGGTTCCATCAATCTTAATGACGGGTACGTTTTACTTGGCAAGTGTGCCAAGGACTCCATAACTCCCCGCAGTGCCGAAGCGGCCACTATTTCTCTATTTCTCGGCCCTGGGCGTGTCGTTCCACACTCCAAGAAGTGGGCCCGGTTGCGCCTACCAAATGGACAGATCGCACGATCTGCTTGGAGAGAGATGCTTTATGCGCCAGAGCAAATCCGTGTTTCACGCAATGTAAAGGTCAGTCGGTTCACACTACGAACATTTTAATAAGGCTAAATGTACATTCTGTAGTTTCTTAACGATGGAGACACTCGATGTGGAGAAGTACAATATTTTACTAGGTTGGCCTCCACAGTAGATGACCGGAACTGGGAATACACCGACGTCGCTATAATCTGCAACTATTCGCTGCCCGATGAAGACTTACTTCGCCTTTCAAATCACGTCGTTTTGGCTTCCTGCCTACTCGACATGATATCAATAATTCATGTCAAGCAGATCATTGGCATTGTCACAATGATCCCTTGGCACATGGTGTTGCCATCAGGCATCGAACAAGACATGCATTGTATGATGGAACGACCAGGGTTCGACGTGTCTACATGGGGTGTACCATATAATGTGTATTGTGAGAGGGACTACGACAACGATGGCGACGATGTCGAGTAGGGTACTGCTGCTGTATATGCATCAATACATTTCAATTGCTCAGGTTACAGACAATCAACGGGTACAAAAAGGTATCAAAAAGGTCAATACAGGCACATGCAGTTACAAGTGATCGAAGTGCAGGTCAAGACGCAAAATGGTATTAAAATGTTCAAACTAGCCTACGGCATTTTTGCTCTCTCTCAAGCCTATCCTTGTGCTTCTCCATTGCTTCCTTCCTGCGAGTGATTTCAACGGGAGAATCGAAGGATTGAAAGAACGAAGGTAGTACTTCCAAGGCTCCAAGGGCTTGTCCTCCTCGGCCTGAGGATTTCCCACGCACCGTGTGAGGAGGGTGCAGGGAAAAAGAGCTATGCTAGTAACTGTAACGCTTATAATCACAAGGACTATACTCGGTTACTCCTGACTGATAGAGAGTAGAGGACTGAGGAAAGAGTTAATGCGCAAGAGCACAAATGAACTCGATTGGAGTGTCTACGACAAGAGAGGCGGTATTTATACTAACTAGAGTGTTTGTACCGAGGAACGTCGTAGAACAAACCAAACAAGCGAGAGATAAACGCCATTGGCTGCAGCGCTCCACGCTGAGTCAATGCGGCTACGCTGACGAATCAGCTGACTAAGTAAAGCGTCCATGAGCGCGTCTAAGTAACCCTAACCAGAGAGTGGATAAATAAGGAAAACTACGCTAGACTACGCTACAACAAGTAGTGAAAAAGATACGGGCTGTTACAGTAACCTGCCTGTGTACTGATCACTGGATGCAATCGAATGATTGAACAATTGCACTTACAACCCGTTTTTGCCATCAGTTGAGTCCTCTAAATTGTTGCTATCACACCCACTGGCTTCTTCGAGCTTCAGAGCATAGGGACACTCGCCTGCTTCTTCAAGCTTCGAAGTGGTCGGGGCCTGGCTACCCTCCTCTGACTTGATTGGTTTCTCGTTTTCAAATGTGACATTTTTGACTTGCACAGGTTGTGTGTATGGTTCACTCACTCGAGGGCGGCCATGCTTGTGAAATTCGGGGTGTTTGACGTGCAATACAATTCTCTAACACGTTGAGTAAGATTAGCAAAGTCAGAAATGATATGAGAGCAACTTACTTTTGTGCCAGGTGAGGATATGTTTAGAGAAAAAGTATACGCATCCCAATCAGAAGAAAAACCATTGGCATCGATGAGAATGACGTTATCTACCATGGTAATGGTGGGGGCAGGAGCAAAAGTCAGATTAGTCGGTCCTGTCAGCATTTTTAATGACGTGTTGACAGGTGGCAGGGAGAGCCTAAATAATGGTAGTAGGAAGGTTGTAAGAGCCTAATTGTTCCTTGGTGATCTTCACCTCTTATCTTCGCTTTCTCTCTTCTACATGGTCTCTTACTTACTACCATTTGATTCCCCTTTGAATTTGCTACTTACTACTTCTTTTCCCAGCCTTCTAGGCCTATTCCTAGTGTTGTGGCGCATTAGCCACTCTTTGTTTACCTTTGTTTACCTTGAAGCGCACTTGGTGTAGCTAAGTCCAGTGCTGAGCCCTTTGGTTGCTCACACTGGACTCTAGGTACTGTGTACCCTCATATCTCTCTTCAATCTATGGTTGCTCACACTGGACTCTAGTCTGGTAATTTCCCAAGCTCCTTAGAGCTATTAGAGTCGATTAGGCGCCCTTTGGACGCCCCTACCCTTCTCTGTTGCTAACAGGTTATGAGCCCCGCGCTCTAAGCCTCATTCCGCAACAACCACTGCTCCGATCGACCTCAAACCTTCACCATCGCATTCTCCGACCTCGAGAACCCTAGTCGGCCTATTTTGATCTTCGGAATCGGCTTAGATCGCGACCAACAGCCTTATCGCATTTTTGCACCCCCATATCCCAACATCGCCCTCTCCAACCTTCCACATCGCATCCTTCGCTCTCAAAACACATCGCTGCGACTCAGAAGGCCCTGGGCGGTTCGTGTATCGAGTTTCAAGCCAATCCATTGGGTAGAAAGCGAGATATCACACTGGGGAGCTAAAGGGGGCATCAGTGCGCATATACCAGTTTTTTGTCGCTTCATATCTCATCATCCAACCCTCCGATCTTCCTAAATCGACTCTCGCCGAGCTCCCCACATCGAGTACTTTCCATCGGTACCCATTAGAAAATTTTTTATTGACTCGATCCCTTGCCATCGACGCATATTTGCGCACGGACCAAGTCTGCGATATCTCGAGTTCCTGCCTATTGATCTCCCTCGAATCTTATACCATTCGACTCCTCTCGACTCCCTGAGTCTATCTATGTCATTGCCATCACTTCCCATCGCCATCTGAGCTCGCCATCATCGATACTTCAATCCTAAACATCGCCCATGTCCTCTGACCAAACACCTCGCATCAAACCCCTTAATGGGACCAACTACTCGACCTGGAGCGAGGAAATGAAGGCCCTCCTTCGTTCTAAAGGCCTCTGGAGGCTTGTGGATGGCAAGGAGACTCGTCCCACCGCTGCTGGAGACGACCAGAACAAGTGGGATGCGAAGGCAGACAAGGCTGCAGGTGAACTCATGCTTGCTTTGGAGGCTGACCAGAGAGTGCACATTAGGACTGTCCAAGACGACCCAGTGGCTGCCTGGAAGGCCCTGGCGACCCTCTATGTCCAACAGCGCCCTGGAGCTCGATTTGCGGCCTATGACGAGTTCTTCAGCATCAGAAAGCGAGAGGACGAGTCCCTGACCTCCCTGACAGCCAGGATCGAGCTAGCCATGCTCAAGATCCAGGAATTGCGCTCCCAGAACTTCACACTCGCCTCTTTGGACGATGAGCTTGTGTGTATGGCCATGGTTCGCGCTCTACCCCCTGAATACTCGCATTTCACCTCGTCCCTGCTCCTACTCTCGTCCCTAGACAAGGCTACCATCAAATCTGCGTTCATGGCCGAAGATATCATCAGAAGACCTCGTCCTGAAGTGTCTGGCGCATCTGGGGACTCTGCACTCGCTGCTGGCGGTGCTAGGACCTGTGGATGTGCCCCTGGCGACCCCTGCTCCTTCTGCGAGAAGCCTGGCCACTGCGAGCACATGTGCTTCGCTAGGCAGCGAGCCAAGGACGCCCACAAGGCCTCTAGGCGCAAAGGGAAAGGTAGGAAGGCAAACCAAGCCCAGGAGTTGACCTCTGGCTCTACTGCTTCGCCTCCTAGCTCTAACACTCCAGACCCAGCCTCTGCGACCGCCAAGGCTGCCATTGCGCACTGCGCTGCGCTCGAGGACCCCTCTGAAGGCGCTGGAAATGCAAGTCTTCGCCTCGTGATCACTGGACTGCAGACACTGGGGCCACTTCTCATATGACTCCCCATCGCCACTGGCTGCGAAATTATACCCCAAAACGCGTCCCAATCCGCCTGGCTGACAATACCATCGTCTATTCAGCTGGGGTCGGGTCTGTAGTCTTTCATCCAGTCATAGAGGGCAAGGGAGTGAGGGCAGTCGAGTTTAGATGCGTCCTACATGTCCCTGACCTTAAATCAAATCTCCTCTCAGTCCTGTACTTAACTCGCCACTCTGGCTTCGTAGTAAACATCGATTGTGTGCGTATGGCCTTCTGTCGCCCTCCTGGGGCTCCCCTCTTCGTCGCCAGCATCTCAGACAGCAACACTGCGCTCCTGGACGGCACCACCATTCCCTTTGCTCACTCAGCCTCGCCTGCAATGACCCTACCTCTCGATTTGAGCCTGTGGCATCGTCGCCTTGCGCATCACCATGTAGAGGGAGTGAAGGCCCTCATACAGCGCAACCTAGTCACTGGGCTGAAGCTGGATGTCAAGACTCGTCCTGATCCTGTCTGTGAACCATGCTTGGCTGGCAAGATGCATGCCAATCCATTCCCTAGCTCAGAATGGTGCGCCTCTCGTCCTCTAGAGCTTGTGCACACTGATCTCCACTATGTGCCCTACAGGACCTTCTCTGGCTTTCGCTATTGGGTCACTTTCATCGATGACTACTCCAGATACCGCTTCGTCATTCCCCTGCGCGCGAAATCCGATGTTTTCGATGCTTTCAAGCGATTCAAGGCCTTTGCAGAGAACCAGACCGAGCGGTGCATCAAAACTCTTCGAGATGACAAGGGAGGCGAGTACATGAGCAATGCGATGCTCAAGTTCACTACCCAGGCCGGTATAGAGCGCCAGCACACTGTCCGAGCTCGTCCCCAGCAAAATGGAGTTGCAGAGCACGCAAATAGGCTCCTGGCAGAGTGGATTACCGCCATGTTGGACGAGTCTGGGCTGGCCAAGTCTTTCTGGGGTGAGGCACTCGCTGCTCTTGTCCATGTCTGGAACAGATGCCCTACTGATGCTGTGGATGGCGCCACGCCCTATGAGCTATGGCGTGGCCGAAAACCCGATGTTTCACACCTCAGGGTGTGGGGGTGCACTGCCTATGTCCACCTGCAGAAGGATCAGCGCCCTGCGCTTGGCTCTCACATGCAGAAATGCATCTTTATAGGTTACCCAGATGGCTACAAGGGCTGGAAGTTCTACAACCCTCTCACAAGGCGCACTGTTATCTCAGAGCGAGCTGACTTCGATGAGCGCCATTTCCTGGCCTCCAAGCGACCCCCCCATCACTCCTGGTGCGCCCCAGTTCACTTCTACCAACCCTACTGATGCTCCGAGTTCTACTCGCATCGATTTCGACTCTGACAGTGATTCTGAGGACGAGTATCATCCCCTGCACCGGTACAGGGTCAGGGGGGAGCTGGTGCACCTCCAGTCGCTTATCCCCTCCAGATCCTCAAGCAGTCGCTCCTGAAGGTCCAGATCTTGCCCCTGCACCTGCTGCAGACGACTTCCACACCCCTCCAGCCTCTCCTGCGCCTCAACCTCGCCCAGTTACTCCAGTAGGCATTGGTGCTCGACTCCCAGCTCGAAATCGACGACCCCCTCGCAGTTGGTGGCAGCTCAGCCCCCAGCAATTGGAGGATGACATCGATGACGAAGAAGAGGACGCAGATCTCGCCCTATCGACCTCTACTGCAGAACCTAGGACCTATGCCGAGTCTACTCGCCGCCCTGATGCCCAGCACTGGCACCAAGCTGCCTTGGACGAGTTAGCTGCCCATGAGAGTAATGGGACCTGGTCTTTGGTCGAAAGGCCTGCAGATCGCAAGGTGATTGGTTCTAAGTGGGTCTTTAAGCTGAAGCGCAATGCAGATGGCTCCATCGACCGCTACAAGGCTCGACTCGTTGCCAAGGGCTATAACCAGCGACCTGGCTTTGATTTCCTCGAGATCTTTGCCCCCACTGTGCGCATGCCCACCATTCAAGTCGTCCTCGCCTTAGCAGCTCTCCACGACCTCCACCTGCGCTCTGTCGATGTCTCCAATGCCTACCTCAATGGGGAGATGGACTGCGACGTCTACATGGAGCAGCCTGAGGGTTTTGCCCAGAAGGACTCCAGGAAGTATGTCTGTCTGCTCCAGAAGGCGCTCTATGGGACGAAACAAGGTGGCAATCGCTGGAACCGAAAAATGCGGTCTGTACTTGAGTCCCTTGGCTTTCAGCAGACCTATTCCGATGCAGCCATCTATATCCTGACCAAAGGTGATGTGCGCATCATTCTACCGGTTTTTGTCGATGATATGACCTTCGCATCGAAATCTCTCTCTGCCATCAAGGAGATGATCGCTGCGCTGCGCAAACACTTCAAATTGCGTGACCTAGGCCCTACTACTCAGCTTCTAGGTATCAAAATCGACCGAGACCGTGCCAATCGCTCCATCACCCTCTCCCAGCGCCAGTACTGTCTCGACATCCTCGATCGCTTCGGCATGGCTGATTGCAAGCCAGTTTCGACTCCTATGGACCCCAGACTGCGCCTAACTCGTGACCACAGCCCCCAGACTCGAGAGGAGGCTGCCCAGATGCGTTCCATTGACTATCAGGGAGCTGTTGGCGCACTGATGTACCTTGCCACCACTACCAGACCAGACATTGCCTATACTGTGGGTGTTTTGGCTCGCTTCAACTCTAATCCTGGCCCAGCGCATTGGGCTGCTGTCAAGCACCTCCTGCACTATCTGAAGGGCACTGCGAGCCTCTCCCTCACCTATTCTCCTGATGCTTCGACTCCTGAGCTATTCACGACCTACTCCGACGCAGATCATGGCGGTTGCAAGGACACTGGTCGCTCTACTGGCGCATATCTCATCAAAATGGGTACTGGCGCCATTTCTTGGAGTTCTAAGCTGCAGGGCATCGTCGCCTTGTCCTCAACTGAGGCAGAGTACATCGCTGCTGTGGAGGCTGGCAAGGAGGTGGGTCTGGCTGCACAAACTGCTTCAGGAGGTGGGCTTCTCTTTCCCTCAGCCATCTGTGCTTCGCATCGACAACCAATCTGCGATCCAAGTGGCGAAACACCCAGAGCATCATGGGAGGATGAAGCAGCTGGATTTGCAGTGGTTCTGGCTGTGAGATATGGTGGATAGGGAGGTGATTTCGCCCCAGTTTGTGCCCACTGACCAGATGCCTGCTGATCTGCTCACCAAGCCTCTGGCTCGAGTCAAGGTGCAGCAATTTTGCGAGATGATGGGACTGGCACCCTTAGGGGGGAGCTGAGCTGGCAGAGGTGTGCAATCAGGGGGGAGTGATCCTTGGTGATCTTCACCTCTTATCTTCGCTTTCTCTCTTCTACATGGTCTCTTACTTACTACCATTTGATTCCCCTCTTAATTTGCTACTTACTACTTCTTTTCCCAGCCTTCTAGGCCTATTCCTAGTGTTGTGGCGCATTAGCCACTCTTTGTTTACCTTTGTTTACCTTGAAGCGCACTTAGTGTAGCTAAGTCCAGTGCTGAGCCCTTTGGTTGCTCACACTGGACTCTAGGTACTGTGTACCCTCATATCTCTCTTCAATCTATGGTTGCTCACACTGGACTCTAGTCTGGTAATTTCCCAAGCTCCTTAGAGCTATTAGAGTCGATTAGGCGCCCTTTGGACGCCCCTACCCTTCTTTGTTGCTAACACTAATACCTAAGGTATGGGAAATTTACCTTAGCCAAATTTCTACTTCGTCCACCCACCTCGCCTAGCATGTACCTGATTGGCGCCAGCAACTCCCACTTCAGCTTCAGCAGTAGTTCGTCATTGTCACTTCCAACAATGGATACGCTGCTCTCAGCAAACAACAATCGTGTTAAAGACCCACTGAACTTACCCCCTTTACAGAACACTGGCCCGGGTCTTCTCTCCTCTCAGCAGCAGTCGTTCACGCCATATGTGCGCCAGAACTCGACTAACCACATAGATGTAAGTAGAATGGAACTATTCTGAGTCATTAAACATGTCTAGGGCGCATATATGCAGGACTCCCAAGTCGCACACCTGCAAGACCGTTGCAACACCCTCGAATGCCATTTGGTCAAGGTAACATCGGAACGTGATACAATCAAGTAGATATTCTCACTTCTTATACAGTATTCTGCTGACTTCAATCCTGTAGAAACCTCTTTGACCAGCTCACCAATGCAGTCAGATCCATGATGCATAACCCATTATTCGAGACTTGCTCACCATTACAAGCCCTAATGATCACAGACGAGAAACTTCCAACATGTGAGTCACATCCGAGTGTGCGCTTTTGGACCAAGAAGAATTTTGATGACTGGCTTGACTCTGCTGAAGCCCAGGGGAGCAACCGTGGAATATATGCATACCTTGAAGATGCAAATGGCGACATTCCCTCAATGGAAACACTCAGCAATATGCGAAAGGCTCTACGTGCGGCATGGAGAGAACTTGGCCAGCGCAACATGGCCCCGGAAACCTGGGGCAAGGCGAGCACAAGTGCACGGCAATTCGTCTGGTCAACAATGGAAACTGCTTTCCCGCTTTTCAAGTTTGCAGAAAATGGTTGGAAGCTAGAGTATATTTGTACGAGAGCATACCCAGCATGGAGTAAGCGGTATTTGGATGAAAATGGCAACCTGAAGAGGGGAACACGTGATGCTATCAAAGAGGAAGCGCTTGACGATGCTGATGAAGATTTTCAGGACCACAAGCTTAGTGGCAAGAAACGGAAAGCTGATACCGAATTGGAAGGGTCGTGCAACAAGAAAGCTGTTAGCAACAGAGAAGGGTAGGGGCGTCCAAAGGGCGCCTAATCGACTCTAATAGCTCTAGGGAGCTTGGGAATTTACCAGACTAGAGTCCAGTGTGAGCAGCCATAGATTGAAGAGAGATATGAGGGTACACAGTACCTAGAGTCCAGTGTGAGCAACCAAAGGGCTCAGCACTGGACTTAGCTACACTAAGTGCGCTTCAAGGTAAACAAAGGTAAACAAAGAGTGGCTAATGCGCCACAACACTAGGAATAGGCCTAGAAGGCTGGGAAAAGAAGTAGTAAGTAGCAAATTGAAAGGGGAATCAAATGGTAGTAAGTAAGAGACCATGTAGAAGAGAGAAAGCGAAGATAAGAGGTGAAGATCACCAAGGAACAAAAGCAAATGGTGAGATGCATTACAATAACTTTTACTGATAGTCTGAGCTGTGCCCGTGCCAGCTGTGGCAGCAGCTGACTCTCCGGATGCCACTGCTGCCGGTGGTGGGCAGTCTGTTATGCCATCTGAAGCTACCCCAGCAATGCAATCGATCGTGCAAGAGGCTTTCACAGCCCCTTCCAATAAGGAGAATGTGCCAGTGGCATCGGATGTCACCCAGCCTGCCATTTCATATGACCCAATGTAAGTCTCTAATTAACTGTCTGACTTTCATTCACTCACGGTCCTTACTGGCTTCCACCGTGGCAAAAGTCAAGATCACACCCCTTCTGCCTATCCCGGAGCCCCCCATCAAAAGCGATCCAATGCCATCCCATGTCTCTGAAGGCGAGACCCTGACGGATAAGAAAACAAAGTTTCGGCCATCGGGTACAAAGAACGGACGGTCAGTACAGATGCAATACACATTTTAGTTGCTAATGTACTCACTAGAAACCCGTGTATCCTATGATGACTGAAGCAAGTCAATGCGAATGGCCAAAAAGAGGAGTTCCATGCCTACTACGAGAAGACATTGACTGTCACTCAGCAGGAGGAGGATTATGACAACGAAGCTAAGCAGCTCATAAGTGATATGTGTTGGAGTTCTTGTGACTTCCGAGTACAGCGAGCACCGCTTACATAATATACCATACTCGTAGCTTCATCTTTTTTCCCTTACACCTCAGACTTTGTCCTAACTTGAAGACTGAGGTAACGTTCCTTCTTCTATACTATAGCCTATTCTCACTTATCCGTTGGGTAGTTCACACTCCTTAGGTTCGTTAATAGATATAGACTTCGTCCTAACTCGAAGACTGAGTTCACACTCCTTAGACTCAAGGTCCCACTCTGCGAACATCCGTCAATAGGTTATGAGCCCCGCCTGTGTGGAACTATAGTCAAGAGTACAACAGTCTATCTAAGCCTACAGAATGTCCAACCCTTCTGCTTCGACTGCGATCCCTACTCGGGCATCAGCATCTACAGCACCCACCTCCACACTTACTACTGCCTCGTCAGTGAAAACCAAGCAGGCCTCGAGTCGCCTCTATGACATTCCATCACTAGAAGATGACAGCTCGAACTTCCACACATGGAAGGTCAGGATCTGCATGATACTCGACGTACGAGACCTGTGGGATGGCATTGGAGGAAACACGACTACTGCACCGGACCCGTCAACTGATCCCATAGGCCACGCCGACTGGATGATCAAAGACAAGGAAGCCCGAGCCCAGATAATACTCACATTGAAGGACAAACCCCTCACCAGAGTTCTCCATGCACCAACGGCAGCAGAGATCTGGACAAAGTTGTGTCAGCGGTACGAAGGGCACGGCAAGCAGACCATTGCCTATCTCATAGGTGAGCTCTTCCGTGGAACACTCTCGGCAGACAGTCCAATGCACAACCAGCTAAATGCTATGTGGCAAAAAGCGTGCATACTAAAGTCACTCGGTCAACCCCTCGATGACTCCCTCGTAGCCATCACTATGGTAATTTCCTTACCACCTTCCTATGCAACACTCTGTACCATCCTGATGTCCTCGAATGACAAACTTTTGATCAACTCCGTAATATCCCAAGTGCTCGTTGAAGAGAAGTCACAGCAGCTTGCCTCTGGTGGGCAAAGTGCACTCGTTGCACGAACATCTGGACATTCAAAGTCAAACATGAAAGATGATAAGAGGAAACTGAAATGCAGGTACTGCAAAAAGAAAGGGCACAGCGAAGATGAATGTCGAAAGAAGAAAGCCGACGAGGCTGGATCAAACTCAACACCTGACCACAAGGGAAAATCAGGAGACAAGGAGAAAGACGAGCACTCAGCAAATCTCGCTCACATATCCTCTGTGGACAATGCGCCACTCTGCCTCTTCGTAGCACAAACACACAGCCACATCCCTCGCATGCACTGGATACTAGACTCCAGAGCCTCTGCACGCATGTGCTGTCAATACAGTTGGTTCACCACCTTCAAACGGCTCGTACCTACACAGCCAATCACAGTTGGAAACGGAAATACTGTGTCTGCAGTCGGAGTCGGCCAAATAGTCCTCGATACAGATCTGGGGAACGAGGGAGAAGGCCACATCATCTTACATGATGTCTACTATGTGCCAAACCTTACCTTGAACTTGCTCTCGATTGCGTGCCTTGTTAGCAACAGAGAAGGGTAGGGGCGTTCAAAGGGCACCTAATCGACTCTAATAGCTCTAAGGAGCTTGGGAAATTACCAGACTAGAGTCCAGTGTGAGCAGCCATAGATTGAAGAGAGATATGAGGGTACACAGTACCTAGAGTCCAGTGTGAGCAACCAAAGGGCTCAGCACTGGACTTAGCTACACTAAGTGCGCTTCAAGGTAAACAAAGGTAAACAAAGAGTGGCTAATGCGCCACAACACTAGGAATAGGCCTAGAAGGCTGGGAAAAGAAGTAGTAAGTAGCAAATTAAGAGGGGAATCAAATGGTAGTAAGTAAGAGACCATGTAGAAGGGAGAAAGCGAAGATAAGAGGTGAAGATCACCAAGGAACACTCCCCCCTGATTGCACACCTCTGCCAGCTCAGCTCCCCCCTAAGGGTGCCAGTCCCATCATCTCGCAAAATTGCTGCACCTTGACTCGAGCCAGAGGCTTGGTGAGCAGATCAGCAGGCATCTGGTCAGTGGGCACAAACTGGGGCGAAATCACCTCCCTGTCCACCATATCTCGCAGCCGGAACCACTGCAAATCCAGCTGCTTCATCCTCCCATGATGCTCTGGGTGTTTCGCCACTTGGATCTCAGATTGGTTGTCGATGCGAAGGACAGATGGCTTGGAGACAGCGAAGCCCATCTCCTGCAGCAGTTTGTGCAGCCAGACCACCTCCTTACCAGCCTCCACAGCAGCGATGTACTCTGCTTCAGTTGAGGACAAGGCGACGATGCCCTGCAGCTTAGAACTCCAGAAAATGGCACCAGTACCCATCTTGATGAGGTATGCACCAGTAGAGCGACCAGTATCCTTGCAACCACCATGATCTGCATCAGAGTAGGTCGTGAATAGCTCAGGAGTCGAAGGATCAGGAAAATAGGTGAGGGAGAGGCTCGCAGTGCCCTTCAGATAGCGCAGGAGGTGCTTGACAGCAGCCCAATGCGCTGGGCCAGGGTTAGAGTTGAAGCGAGCCAAAACACCCACAGTATAGGCGATATCTGGTCTGGTAGTGGTGGCAAGGTACATCAGTGCGCCAACAGCTCCCTGATGATCAATGGAACGCATCTGGGCAGCCTCCTCTCGAGTCTGGGGGCTGTGGTCACGAGTTAGGCGCAGTCTGGGGTCCATAGGAGTCGAAACTGGCTTGCAATCAGCCATGCCGAAGCGATCGAGGATGTCGAGACAGTACTGGCGCTGGGAGAGGGTGATGGAGCGATTGGCACGGTCTCGGTCGATTTTGATACCTAGAAGCTGAGTAGTAGGGCCTAGGTCACGCAATTTGAAGTGTTTGCGCAGCGCAGCGATCATCTCCTTGATGGCAGAGAGAGATTTCGATGCGAAGGTCATATCATCGACAAAAACCGGTAGAATGATGCGCACATCACCTTTGGTCAGGATATAGATGGCTGCATCGGAATAGGTCTGCTGAAAGCCAAGGGACTCAAGTACAGACCGCATTTTTCGGTTCCAGCGATTGCCACCTTGTTTCGTCCCATAGAGCGCCTTCTGGAGCAGACAGACATACTTCCTGGAGTCCTTCTGGGCAAAACCCTCAGGCTGCTCCATGTAGACGTCGCAGTCCATCTCCCCATTGAGGTAGGCATTGGAGACATCGACAGAGCGCAGGTGGAGGTCGTGGAGAGCTGCTAAGGCGAGGACGACTTGAATGGTGGGCATGCGCACAGTGGGGGCAAAGATCTCGAGGAAATCAAAGCCAGGTCGCTGGTTATAGCCCTTGGCAACGAGTCGAGCCTTGTAGCGGTCGATGGAGCCATCTGCATTGCGCTTCAGCTTAAAGACCCACTTAGAACCAATCACCTTGCGATCTGCAGGCCTTTCGACCAAAGACCAGGTCCCATTACTCTCATGGGCAGCTAACTCGTCCAAGGCAGCTTGGTGCCAGTGCTGGGCATCAGGGCGGCGAGTAGACTCGGCATAGGTCCTAGGTTCTGCAGTAGAGGTCGATAGGGCGAGATCTGCGTCCTCTTCTTCGTCATCGATGTCATCCTCCAATTGCTGGGGGCTGAGCTGCCACCAACTGCGAGGGGGTCGTCGATTTCGAGCTGGGAGTCGAGCACCAATGCCTACTGGAGTAACTGGGCGAGGTTGAGGCGCAGGAGAGGCTGGAGGGGTGTGGAAGTCGTCTGCAGCAGGTGCAGGGGCAAGATCTGGACCTTCAGGAGCGACTGCTTGAGGATCTGGAGGGGATAAGCGACTGGAGGTGCACCAGCTCCCCCCTGACCCTGTACCGGTGCAGGGGATGATACTCGTCCTCAGAATCACTGTCAGAGTCGAAATCGATGCGAGTAGAACTCGGAGCATCAGTAGGGTTGGTAGAAGTGAACTGGGGCGCACCAGGAGTGATGGGGGGGTCGCTTGGAGGCCAGGAAATGGCGCTCATCGAAGTCAGCTCGCTCTGAGATAACAGTGCGCCTTGTGAGAGGGTTGTAGAACTTCCAGCCCTTGTAGCCATCTGGGTAACCTATAAAGATGCATTTCTGCATGTGAGAGCCAAGCGCAGGGCGCTGATCCTTCTGCAGGTGGACATAGGCAGTGCACCCCCACACCCTGAGGTGTGAAACATCGGGTTTTCGGCCACGCCATAGCTCATAGGGCGTGGCGCCATCCACAGCATCAGTAGGGCATCTGTTCCAGACATGGACAAGAGCAGCGAGTGCCTCACCCCAGAAAGACTTGGCCAGCCCAGACTCGTCCAACATGGCGGTAATCCACTCTGCCAGGAGCCTATTTGCGTGCTCTGCAACTCCATTTTGCTGGGGACGAGCTCGGACAGTGTGCTGGCGCTCTATACCGGCCTGGGTAGTGAACTTGAGCATCGCATTGCTCATGTACTCGCCTCCCTTGTCATCTCGAAGAGTTTTGATGCACCGCTCGGTCTGGTTCTCTGCAAAGGCCTTGAATCGCTTGAAAGCATCGAAAACATCGGATTTCGCGCGCAGGGGAATGACGAAGCGGTATCTGGAGTAGTCATCGATGAAAGTGACCCAATAGCGAAAGCCAGAGAAGGTCCTGTAGGGCACATAGTGGAGATCAGTGTGCACAAGCTCTAGAGGACGAGAGGCGCACCATTCTGAGCTAGGGAATGGATTGGCATGCATCTTGCCAGCCAAGCATGGTTCACAGACAGGATCAGGACGAGTCTTGACATCCAGCTTCAGCCCAGTGACTAGGTTGCGCTGTATGAGGGCCTTCACTCCCTCTACATGGTGATGCGCAAGGCGACGATGCCACAGGCTCAAATCGAGAGGTAGGGTCATTGCAGGCGAGGCTGAGTGAGCAAAGGGAATGGTGGTGCCGTCCAGGAGCGCAGTGTTGCTGTCTGAGATGCTGGCGACGAAGAGGGGAGCCCCAGGAGGGCGACAGAAGGCCATACGCACACAATCGATGTTTACTACGAAGCCAGAGTGGCGAGTTAAGTACAGGACTGAGAGGAGATTTGATTTAAGGTCAGGGACATGTAGGACGCATCTAAACTCGACTGCCCTCACTCCCTTGCCCTCTATGACTGGATGAAAGACTACAGACCCGACCCCAGCTGAATAGACGATGGTATTGTCAGCCAGGCGGATTGGGACGCGTTTTGGGGTATAATTTCGCAGCCAGTGGCGATGGGGAGTCATATGAGAAGTGGCCCCAGTGTCTGCAGTCCAGTGATCACGAGGCGAAGACTTGCATTTCCAGCGCCTTCAGAGGGGTCCTCGAGCGCAGCGCAGTGCGCAATGGCAGCCTTGGCGGTCGCAGAGGCTGGGTCTGGAGTGTTAGAGCTAGGAGGCGAAGCAGTAGAGCCAGAGGTCAACTCCTGGGCTTGGTTTGCCTTCCTACCTTTCCCTTTGCGCCTAGAGGCCTTGTGGGCGTCCTTGGCTCGCTGCCTAGCGAAGCACATGTGCTCGCAGTGGCCAGGCTTCTCGCAGAAGGAGCAGGGGTCGCCAGGGGCACATCCACAGGTCCTAGCACCGCCAGCAGCGAGTGCAGAGTCCCCAGATGCGCCAGACACTTCAGGACGAGGTCTTCTGATGATATCTTCGGCCATGAACGCAGATTTGATGGTAGCCTTGTCTAGGGACGAGAGTAGGAGCAGGGACGAGGTGAAATGCGAGTATTCAGGGGGTAGAGCGCGAACCATGGCCATACACACAAGCTCATCGTCCAAAGAGGCGAGTGTGAAGTTCTGGGAGTGCAATTCCTGGATCTTGAGCATGGCTAGCTCGATCCTGGCTGTCAGGGAGGTCAGGGACTCGTCCTCTCGCTTTCTGATGCTGAAGAACTCGTCATAGGCCGCAAATCGAGCTCCAGGGCGCTGTTGGACATAGAGGGTCGCCAGGGCCTTCCAGGCAGCCACTGGGTCGTCTTGGACAGTCCTAATGTGCACTCTCTGGTCAGCCTCCAAAGCAAGCATGAGTTCACCTGCAGCCTTGTCTGCCTTCGCATCCCACTTGTTCTGGTCGTCTCCAGCAGCGGTGGGACGAGTCTCCTTGCCATCCACAAGCCTCCAGAGGCCTTTAGAACGAAGGAGGGCCTTCATTTCCTCGCTCCAGGTCGAGTAGTTGGTCCCATTAAGGGGTTTGATGCGAGGTGTTTGGTCAGAGGACATGGGCGATGTTTAGGATTGAAGTATCGATGATGGCGAGCTCAGATGGCGATGGGAAGTGATGGCAATGACATAGATAGACTCAGGGAGTCGAGAGGAGTCGAATGGTATAAGATTCGAGGGAGATCAATAGGCAGGAACTCGAGATATCGCAGACTTGGTCCGTGCGCAAATATGCGTCGATGGCAAGGGATCGAGTCAATAAAAAATTTTCTAATGGGTACCGATGGAAAGTACTCGATGTGGGGAGCTCGGCGAGAGTCGATTTAGGAAGATCGGAGGGTTGGATGATGAGATATGAAGCGACAAAAAACTGGTATATGCGCACTGATGCCCCCTTTAGCTCCCCAGTGTGATATCTCGCTTTCTACCCAATGGATTGGCTTGAAACTCGATACACGAACCGCCCAGGGCCTTCTGAGTCGCAGCGATGTGTTTTGAGAGCGAAGGATGCGATGTGGAAGGTTGGAGAGGGCGATGTTGGGATATGGGGGTGCAAAAATGCGATAAGGCTGTTGGTCGCGATCTAAGCCGATTCCGAAGATCAAAATAGGCCGACTAGGGTTCTCGAGGTCGGAGAATGCGATGGTGAAGGTTTGAGGTCGATCGGAGCAGTGGTTGTTGCGGAATGAGGCTTAGAGCGCGGGGCTCATAACCTGTTAGCAACAGAGAAGGGTAGGGGCGTCCAAAGGGCGCCTAATCGACTCTAATAGCTCTAAGGAGCTTGGGAAATTACCAGACTAGAGTCCAGTGTGAGCAACCATAGATTGAAGAGAGATATGAGGGTACACAGTACCTAGAGTCCAGTGTGAGCAACCAAAGGGCTCAGCACTGGACTTAGCTACACCAAGTGCGCTTCAAGGTAAACAAAGGTAAACAAAGAGTGGCTAATGCGCCACAACACTAGGAATAGGCCTAGAAGGCTGGGAAAAGAAGTAGTAAGTAGCAAATTCAAAGGGGAATCAAATGGTAGTAAGTAAGAGACCATGTAGAAGAGAGAAAGCGAAGATAAGAGGTGAAGATCACCAAGGAAGCTCTAAAGGCCTCTGGAGGCTTGTGGATGGCAAGGAGGCTCGTCCTACTGCTGCTGGAGACGAGCAGAACAAGTGGGATGCGAAGGCAGACAAGGCAGCAGGTGAACTCATGCTAGCTTTGGAGGCTGACCAGAGAGTGCACATTAGGACTGTCCAAGACGACCCAGTGGCTGCCTGGAAGGCCCTGGCGACCCTCTATGTCCAACAGCGCCCTGGAGCTCGATTTGCGGCCTATGACGAGTTCTTCAGCATCAGAAAGCGAGAGGACGAGTCCCTGACCTCCCTGACAGCCAGGATCGAGCTAGCCATGCTCAAGATCCAGGAATTGCGCTCCCAGAACTTCACACTCGCCTCTTTGGACGATGAGCTTGTGTGTATGGCCATGGTTCGCGCTCTACCCCCTGAATACTCGCATTTCACCTCGTCCCTGCTCCTACTCTCGTCCCTAGACAAGGCTACCATCAAATCTGCGTTAATGGCCGAAGATATCATCAGAAGACCTCGTCCTGAAGTGTCTGGCGCATCTGGGGACTCTGCACTCGCTGCTGGCGGTGCTAGGACCTGTGGATGTGCCCCTGGCGACCCCTGCTCCTTCTGCGAGAAGCCTGGCCACTGCGAGCACATGTGCTTCGCTAGGCAGCGAGCCAAGGACGCCCACAAGGCCTCTAGGCGCAAAGGGAAAGGTAGGAAGGCAAACCAAGCCCAGGAGTTGACCTCTGGCTCTACTGCTTCGCCTCCTAGCTCTAACACTCCAGACCCAGCCTCTGCGACCGCCAAGGCTGCCATTGCGCACTGCGCTGCGCTCGAGGACCCCTCTGAAGGCGCTGGAAATGCAAGTCTTCGCCTCGTGATCACTGGACTGCAGACACTGGGGCCACTTCTCATATGACTCCCCATCGCCACTGGCTGCGAAATTATACCCCAAAACGCGTCCCAATCCGCCTGGCTGACAATACCATCGTCTATTCAGCTGGGGTCGGGTCGGTGGTCTTTCATCCTGTCATAGAGGGCAAGGGAGTGAGGGCAGTCGAGTTTAGATGCGTCCTGCATGTCCCAGACCTTAAATCCAATCTCCTCTCAGTCTTGTACTTAACTCGCCACTCTGGCTTCGTAGTAAACATCGATTCTGTGCGTATGGCCTTCTGTTGCCCTCCTGGGGCTCCCCTCTTCGTCGCCAGCATCTCAGACAGCAACACTGCGCTCCTGGACGGCACCACCATTCCCTTTGCTCACTCAGCCTCGCCTGCAATGACCCTACCTCTCGATTTGAGCCTGTGGCATCGTCGCCTTGCGCATCACCATGTAGAGGGAGTGAAGGCCCTCATACAGCGCAACCTAGTCACTGGGCTGAAGCTGGATGTCAAGACTCGTCCTGATCCTGTCTGTGAACCATGCTTGGCTGGCAAGATGCATGCCAATCCATTCCCTAGCTCAGAATGGTGCGCCTCTCGTCCTCTAGAGCTTGTGCACACTGATCTCCACTATGTGCCCTACAGGACCTTCTCTGGCTTTCGCTATTGGGTCACTTTCATCGATGACTACTCCAGATACCGCTTCGTCATTCCCCTGCGTGCAACATCCGATGTTTTCGACGCTTTCAAGCGATTCAAGGCCTTTGCAGAGAACCAGACCGAGCGGCGCATCAAAACTCTTCGAGATGACAAGGGAGGCGAGTACATGAGCAATGCGATGCTCAAGTTCACTACCCAGGCCGGTATAGAGCGCCAGCACACTGTCCGAGCTCGTCCCCAGCAGAATGGAGTTGCAGAGCGCGCAAATAGGCTCCTGGCAGAGCGGATTACCACCATGTTGGACGAGTCTGGGCTGGCCAAGTCTTTCTGGGGTGAGGCACTCGCTGCTCTTGTCCATGTCTGGAACAGATGCCCTACTGATGCTGTGGATGGCGCCACGCCCTATGAGCTATGGCATGGGCGAAAACCTGATGTCTCGCACCTCAGGGTGTGGGGGTGCACTGCCTATGTCCACCTGCAGAAGGATCAGCGCCCTGCGATTGGCTCTCACATGCAGAAATGCGTCTTTATAGGTTACCCTGATGGCTACAAGGGCTGGAAGTTCTACAACCCTCTCACAAAGCGCACCGTCATCTCAGAGCGAGCTGACTTCGATGAGCGCCATTTCCTGGCCTCCAAGCGTCCCCCCATCACTCCTGGTGCGCCCCAGTTAACTCCTACCGACTCTACTGATGCTCCGAGCTCTGCTCGCATCGATTTCGACTCTGACAGTGATTCTGAGGACGAGGATCATCCCCCTGCACCGGTACAGGGTCAGGGGGGAGCTGTTGCTCCTCCAGTCGCTTATCCTCCTCCAGATCCTCCAGCAGTCGCTCTTGAAGGTCCAGATCTTGCCCCTGCACCTGCTGCAGATGACTTCCACACCCCTCCAGCCTCTCCTGCGCCTAGACCTCGCCCAGTTACTCCAGTAGGCATCGGTGCTCGACTCCCAGCTCGAAATCGACGACCCCCTCACAGTTGGTGGCAACTCAGCCCCCAGCAATTGGAGGATGACATCGATGATGAAGAAGAGGACGCAGATCTCGCCCTATCGACCTCTACTGCAGAACCTAGGACCTATGCCGAGTCTACTCGCCGCCCTGATGCCCAGCACTGGCACCAAGCTGCCCTGGACGAGTTAGCTGCCCATGAGAGTAATGGGACATGGTCTTTGGTCGAAAGGCCTGTAGATCGCAAGGTGATTGGTTCTAAGTGGGTCTTTAAGCTGAAGCGCAATGCAGATGGCTCCATCGACCGCTACAAGGCTCGACTCGTCGCCAAGGGTTATAACCAGCGACCTGGCTTCGATTTCCTCGAGATCTTCGCCCCCACTGTTCGCATGCCCACCATTCGAGTCGTCCTCGCATTAGCAGCTCTCCACGACCTCCACCTGCGCTCTGTCGATATCTCCAATGCCTACCTCAATGGGGAGATGGACTGCGACGTCTACATGGAGCAGCCTGAGGGTTTTGCCCAGAAGGACTCCAGGAAGTATGTCTGTCTGCTCCAGAAAGCGCTCTATGGTACAAAGCAGGGCGGTAATCGCTGGAACCGAAAAATGCGGTCTGTACTCGAGTCTCTTGGCTTCCAGCAGACCTACTCCGATGCAGCCATCTATATCCTGACCAAAGGTGATGTGCGCATCATTCTACCGGTTTTTGTCGATGATATGACCTTCGCATCGAAATCTCCCTCTGCCATCGAGGAGATGATCCCTGCGCTGCGCAAACACTTCAAATTGCGCGACCTAGGCCCCACTACTCAGCTCCTAGGTATCAAAATCGACCGAGACCGTGCCAATCGCTCCATCACCCTCTCCCAGCGCCAGTACTGCCTCGACATCCTCGATCGCTTCGGCATGGCTGACTGCAAGCCAGTTTCGACTCCCATGGACCCAGGACTGCGCCTAACTCGTGACCACAGCCCCCAGACTCGAGAGGAGGCTGCCCAGATGCGTTCCATTGACTATCAGGGAGCTGTTGGCGCACTGATGTACCTTGCCACCACTACCAGACCAGACATTGCCTATACTGTGGGTGTTTTGGCTCGCTTCAACTCTAATCCTGGCCCAGCGCATTGGGCTGCTGTCAAGCACCTCCTGCACTATCTGAAGGGCACTGCGAGCCTCTCCCTCACCTATTCTCCTGATGCTTCGACTCCTGAGCTATTCACGACCTACTCCGACGCAGATCATGGCGGTTGCAAGGACACTGGTCGCTCTACTGGCGCATATCTCATCAAAATGGGTACTGGCGCCATTTCTTGGAGTTCTAAGCTGCAGGGCATCGTCGCCTTGTCCTCAACTGAGGCAGAGTACATCGCTGCTGTGGAGGCTGGCAAGGAGGTGGTCTGGCTGCGCAAACTGCTTCAGGAGGTGGGCTTCTCTTTCCCTCAGCCATCTGTGCTTCGCATCGACAACCAATCTGCGATCCAAGTGGCGAAACACCCAGAGCATCATGGGAGGATGAAGCAGCTGGATTTGCAGTGGTTCTGGCTGCGAGATATGGTGGATAGGGAGGTGATTTCGCCCCAGTTTGTGCCCACTGACCAGATGCCTGCTGATCTGCTCACCAAGCCTCTGGCTCGAGTCAAGGTGCAGCAATTTTGCCTCTTATCTTCGCTTTCTCTCTTCTACATGGTCTCTTACTTACTACCATTTGATTCCCCTTTGAATTTGCTACTTACTACTTCTTTTCCCAGCCTTCTAGGCCTATTCCTAGTGTTGTGGCGCATTAGCCACTCTTTGTTTACCTTTGTTTACCTTGAAGCGCACTTGGTGTAGCTAAGTCCAGTGCTGAGCCCTTTGGTTGCTCACACTGGACTCTAGGTACTGTGTACCCTCATATCTCTCTTCAATCTATGGTTGCTCACACTGGACTCTAGTCTGGTAATTTCCCAAGCTCCTTAGAGCTATTAGAGTCGATTAGGCGCCCTTTGGACGCCCCTACCCTTCTCTGTTGCTAACAGGAACACATACTGCATGGTTGGCAGCAATGGATCTCGCTGCAAAGATTGAGCCGGTGACGAAGTCATTGACACGATTGTTTCGGTATGCTATGCATATGAATAATGTAGTGGGATCCCGTCCCAAAATAAGTCCTGAGTTTCGACGTGCACAACGTTGCAAAGCGTAATTAACAGATGTACTGCGTATACGATGATAGACACCGGGAGTACGGGTAACTTCGTGAGCCCGGCATTCACCAATGTAGAGGTGGGGTCCGAACATCGTCTGGCGGTGGGGGTGGAAATGAGGCGGCCATGACCTCTTCCATCCTTTCAATCGCAGCAACTTCTGGTTCCATCGGGATAGTTGGCATGCTGGTCGTAGCCACTGGATTTGGTGGGATTGCACCTAGGCATGTTAGCATGATAATCTCATAAGACCAACTGAATATCGTACCTTCAACCTTCAACCGCAATGTTCCGATCTCCTGCGTAAGAGTGGTCACAGTCCACTGAAACTCTGCAAACTCAGATTCCAGCATACAAATCCGATTGTCTGCCAGCCCAGGGTGGGGGCTGGTGTTCTGGTGTCCAAAGTCAATATCCAGCGTTCAAGGTCATTTATGCGCGCTAAAATGAGGTCTTGTCTATCCGTCATTGCATCTACATGCATTAATAGTTTGGGGACGCTGGGTGTGGCAGTCAGAGGTAACCATTCTGGAGTGGGTGTGGACGGTGGCATGGGCCTGGATTCGTGTTCTGCTGATACTGCCCTCACCGGTGTACTTCCTGATGGTTCCACATGATGGGCAGGCAGAATCGCGTAGCTTGACATCCTCTTCAGCATAGGAATGACGACAGCTGGAGGGTGTTTCATTATAAACGCTAGGAGAGATCATACTGTGAACTTTACCAAAAGGCTGATTTTTTGGCTTTGCAGCTGAAGATCCTGATGGGCATGGAGTGTCGTCGATGGCAACAGATGTGCGGCATTTCTTTGTTGCAGGTGGCTCATTCTCAGGCTCGCCTTCGGTACTGGGAGACTCATCTCTTCGTTGGGGGATCTTTCGTGCACAGGATGGATTTCGGCATGCAGGGGTGTTTGTGGTGGCTGCCATCTTGGAGCACCTGGTGGTCAATGGTGCACGACGACGAGAGGCTTGTGTACATCCAATTTTCCTCGCCTTACATGGGTCACAAGCCCCACTACCGGCACTGTGTGTGCAGACTACCTTCCTCGAAATACAAGTCCCACATGAGTTGGGATTTGGGGGTGGGGTGGTTTGAGCGGAAAATTGGGCGCAGCCATACTTTGACCCCGTTGCAGCGTCGGGCCATCCCCTAGTAGGCCTACCAGACCTACCAATCCTATCATCCCTTTCTTCTTCTACATCGGCCGTGTGAATGCGTGAGCGAGAGTGTCCCCGTGTATCTGAGCGGTGGGTGGTTGATTGTGATCGTGCCTGTTTCTTCGACCATCCACAGGCTGGCTTCACTTCGTCGTCATTGTCATCCACCAGTTCGTCTACCTCGTGTACTTCACTCTCCCCTTCGTCATCCAGTGTCGGGATTATTGGATGGTCCGCAGTAACAGGCACCTCGCCGCCTCCTTCCTTCTGCTTCCCTTTACGATTCGATGTACTGGTTTCTCCACATTCAGCCGATGATGAGGTGCCATGGTGGAGTGAAAGATCCCTGCGATCATTATTGGACCATCGGTCGATGGCGAGTAACCATGGATGACCTGCAATGAGGTTGGCAGTGGGGAAGAGCGCACTTTTCCAGTCTGGGAATGGATGCGTGGGGGAACCAATCCTTTCAGACCAGTGCAAGAACTTGTTGACGCCGATTAGCAAGTGTGGGATACTGTCCGTCATATTGATGATCGGCCTCATGGAGTCCTGAGTGGGTCAGACAAAGGACATAAGACATGCAGTAGATGAGAAATGTACCCACGTACCAGTTCATCCATGATGGCCTTCACCACTTCCTTCCAACATTTCAGTCTTTCCGCCACCATAAGATTCATTGTAGAAACTACGCATCGGTCGAAAATTTGGAGGATGCGCTCGACGGACTTCTGGAGCTCTGGAGATTTTTGGACAGACATTGTCATAGGAGGTTGGATGCGACATTCAATTGGGGATAAGTGGGTGGGATATGCAGTTGCGGCGGCCTGAGTTAACAGAGCGTTGTGGAAGATGTGGATGTGATGTTGCGCTTTAGCAAAGTATTCCCACGCATTGATGGCATTGGGGTTATATATCTGCATACAGTGGACATCAACTACAACAAACATTTCCATTGCATGATAGAGCGTAGTATGTGTATACGCTCTTGGTTAGCATGCTAAGTGTAGCTAGGTAAACTCTTACAGGCCTATAATACCCCTGTCACGATATGGCATGTTTCTCACTTATTCACATCTATGCCATGGAGTGTTTAATATAGCCTACCCTCCCTTGTATGCATGGATAGATTTTGAGGATTGTTTCCCATGCCCTCTGTTGGCTGTTTGGAGATGCATACTGATCACATATATCGTATGTAGACGTTTTATAGAGCCCCATATACGTCATAGGGTTTCCACGGAAAGTCTGGGTCTGCTGGAGGCAAATCTTAACATGCGAGCATTAGATCGATGATGCCACATTGCGGTCTTTGCCCATGAATTGTGTAGGTCTATGACATATCGCGGCTGAGCCTTCCAAAATTGCATTATCTTGTCCAAGAATGTTGGACAGGCAATCCGTGATTTTTACTTCATCATATCAAGCTGACACTGAGGCTGTCCAATAATGCAATTATCTTGTCTCATCTGCTCAACAGGCCTGTGATGGGTTATACTGACTTATTAATTGCTGTCCGCCTTGCATTACCTCTCAGGTGGGCCTGTCCAAGAGTTCTGTTGTCCTAACTTCCGACATGTACAAGCCTGTCTATGAGTTGCTTCAACATGGGAGGGCTTGTTCAAGAGTTGTGGCGTCCTAATATTCCTGTCTGACAGGCCCGTCCATGGGTTGCGCTATTCATCATTATATCGCGGCCTCGTGAGTTATGCCCCATCATCGGGCAGTATATCATGGGAGGGCCCGTCCATGAGTTGAAGTGTCCAATCTCATCTCATGGACAGGCCCATCCATATGTTGTGTCATGGGCCAGTATATCATGGCACAGCCCGTCCATGTGTTGTGCAGTCCAGCATCATCTCATGGACAGGCCCGTCCATGTGTTGTGTCATCAGGCACCATATCACGGGAGGGCCCGTCCATGAGTTGCACAGTCCAATCTCATCTCATGGATGGGCCTGTCCATGTGTTGTGTCATGGGCCAGTGTATCACAGGATGGCCGTTCATATGTTGTATCACACGATATCTCATCGGGGGTGGGCCTTCCAACATTTGCAGTACATTCTGCAACCGAGCTTGCACAGGCCCGCTCATATGTTGGGTCCTATCTAATTGCTGGGCCCGCCCTTGTGGTGTACTCATTCACTCCTTCCCTTGATGACAGGCCCGTCCTTATGTTCCAGTATACCCCCAATCTTGGGCCCATTCACAAGTGGTGGCATATATTCTGCATTCCCGTTGCGGGCCCACTCATATGCTACTACCACTCTTCACACTCGGGCCCACTCATGTGTCACATTATATAAATTTAGACGGGCCCACCTCGGGCTGTACATAGATGATGGCATTTTGGCGCACGGGCTACTCATTTGTTGCGACTACTTGTGACTGCCATATGTGGGCATCTCCTTCGAGTTCCCAGACCACCACCCCTTCGCGAGCTCACCCCAAGGTCCTCGAGGGTCAGCTACCAGGTGCGAGAGCGACCAGACCCCCTTCGAGCCAGCCCCTGGTCCCCTCTCGAGACCAACCCATGACTTGTGAGGGTCAGATTCTGAGTGTGAAGGTAACCCAACCCCCTCCAAGCACCTCCGAGAGCCTCGAGCTCAACCGAGAGGCTAAACTCGCCTTCGAGACCCTTCAAGTCGCCTTCGAAACCCTCCGAGTCGCCTTCGAAGCCCTTCGAGCTACCTTCGAGCAACATTCGAGACCCTTTGGATAGCTTCGAGTTGTTGGTAAACCACTTCCCCTCCTCCAGCTCGCTTCGAACCCCCTTCGAGCCCTTCGAGGTAGCCTCAGACCCCTTCAAGCTGGGTCCTCCCTCTCTCGGTTTCGCAGCAAATGGTGCATGTACCACTGTGGATGATAGCTGAGTAGCCCTTTTGTTTTCTTTTATGTGGTTTCTTTCGTTTCGAGTTCGCATTTTTGCATTTTCACTTAGAGCTTTGTTTTGAGGGTCGAAACCCTATCTCGCCTTATGGTACAGCTAGGTATGAGATGACTGGGGACAGTCAAGATCCAAAGCCCCCCTCAGATGTAGGGAGAGTAAACTCCCTACTAGGTGATTTCCATTATTTCCTTGTTTCTACTTTAGTTTTTGTTCTTTTTATCTTTACTCTACTTTTTTTTACTTAGTATTTGTGCGAGTTTTGGCTTATGTAAGCCAGACTCGCACCTAGAGCATGTTGTACATACTTAGAAAAATAACAAGACAAGTTACTATAGATGAAAGATGGGTATTGAAGGCCGAGAGAAGTCTCGGATTTATATTTCTTCACTCTATCCACCTGTTAGACGAAGTCTCAGCTCTCCTGGGTCCTGGAACAGCTGTTCAGGTCCTTTTCTCCCTCTACTATCTCTGGCCCATCCAAGCAGCAGTCCCCTTGGGTCCAACTGACCACTTTTCTCACCCCAGGAGACCTCTATCATATTCACAGGTCTCCATTTCCCAACTTTACAGTGGATACCTCCAAACATGCATAGATGTAGTAGTGCAATTTCTAGTTTATCTTGTTTGCTGCTTGTGAATGCTCCTACAATCGAGAAATGAATATTCCAATCTCTGTTTGCCTCGTCATAATGCACAGGAGTGAAGTGGCTATAAATCCATTGGCCATGGCTTGGAATCAAAAGTGTCTGCTATGATGCTTCGGCACTGGGTGGTGTTTGGTGGTGACGAGCCTGGGATATACCATACGTGGTGAGTGAAACATGTGGTTCAAACACTCATGTCGTGTTATTATTTCTTTGTTCACAGCCCGTAAATCCGTTGTGGAAGATCGACACCTCCCCTGCCTCTCGCAATTGAATGTACCTCCATGGATGAAGCAAAGGTAGTCATGCAAACACTACACACTGTCTTAGATCCAATACTACCTGAACCGAGCACACATGAGTTAATTCGCATTATCAGTGCCTTGCCAGCCATACAGAACCTCCTCAACAACACAGATGGGTTCTATGCAGTGGTTGTCAGGAGACCTCCTGGTGTCCACCAGACAGAGTAAGTGTGTCTATGTCTTTTCTGCAAGGTATTTACACTATCTCTCGCTAGAGAGGGAGCCATTTGGGTGGGAGCATCGTTTTCTTGGCCAAAGTGGAAGTGGACTGACACACTTTGCGATGCACTAGCATATATGGTCGTGAAGGGTATCGAGGCTCAACTACCACCAGTGGTTATTCAAGTGCCAGCTAGTAGGTTTTCTTTTCCAAGCTGGTGAACAGGCTTTGACCACAGATAGATCCTTGTGAACCCAATGTTGACGAATTAAATGATTTATTCCAGAATGTTGTTCACATGGAACCACCTCTGGGGACGGTGTAGGGAGGGCATCCTCCCTACCATGGGATTTACTATATTTCTTTGTCTTTACTTAGTTTTTTGTTTCTATATTTTTATTCTATCTTTTTACTTAGTGTTTGGACGAGTTTGGCTTATGTAAGCCAGACTCGTACTTACATTGTACTCTACATACTTAGAATAATAAGAGACAGCCACCTCAGAGACAGAAACAGACAGAATCCGAAGACCAAGGACTCGGAAGATCAATTCTTCCTTTGTTAGACATTCAGTAGACAAATCTCGGCCATCCTTTGGACCTTCAGGGCGCATTTTGACTCTTCTCTCCACTCTCTGACCACCCTACCAAGCTCCTCCTAGCCCCCTCGGGTCGAACTGACCCACTCTCTTCACTCTAGGAGACCCCAGGTATACCCCCAGGTCTCCTATCTTATTTCTCTTCAATGGATACTACTGACACAGCTACTGCAATTCCTGGAACGGCTCGTCCATCTGTACCATCCCAACTGGGGGGGCATCCTGTCCATGGTAAGTGTCTGACACTGTTTTCCTTCGATGTCGTACACATCCTCACTTTACCATCAGCTCAGCCTCCAAGGCGACACAACGCTGATTCTATACAGCAGACAAATTTGCCAAGGCATACAAGCCAAATCATATATAGTCACGTACGAACACTTAGAGGTATCACAGAAAGTTGTTATGGCTACTCCATGAACACAGCTGTCGATACTTACTCTCAGGTGCTTGGCTCCCCTGCAGCACAGTATCTCGCTGCAAATGGCTACACACGTGAAGCCATTGAGTGTATTATCCATGCATGCAGCAGTACATCGTCTGGCCATGACTTCGCACTCCACCTTTCACAACATGGTCTTGCAATCACGGAGGGTGTGTACTTGTGGCAGTTGATTCAGTCACAATAACATGTGTTTTGTTTACTATTGAATAATTGAATGCACATGTTGAGGCCTGTAAAAATGTTGCAAGTACGAAACACCAAAGTCCCAAGTCAGGAAAGCAGTATTCCCAAATTGGAAAAATAAAACTACCATCAGCAGTACTTGAGGTCCTCATGTGCCAAACTCCCAAATCTGGAATCTCTTCCACTGAAATCCAGAATCCAGGGGAGCATGATGCTCCGGCTTTCCATATATTCATGAGCCCTGAATCATAACCTGTGAAGTCAGGATGTATACACATCCATGGGGTTGAAGGTATGAAGAGATGGTATGAAGCACTTACCAGTTTCACCAATGGGGGAGATCAGGAAAGGTTCACATTCGTGACTTGGCATCCCTTGGCCCAGGAGGCACTCAGCAGCATGGTCTCTTGTGCATGATCTGGCATAGGGGCCTGGGTACAGAGACGAGCACAGTACTCCCTCATTACAGTTGCCATGAACTCTTGAGTGAAATCATCATAGTCATGCATGTGGGGGCATCCATTGTTCTCTGTGAGCTTTTGTGCCTTCACTGGGGCAGGTGCAAGATCTTCTTTGGCCAGGCACCATTGCCTCTTTGGTTGGGTCACATAATCCCTGTAGTTACCATAGTGAAAACAACAAACACTCCACTCCTATGTGACATATGCAGTGTCCTGTGATTCAGGTCCTCTACAGTCAATGCAAACTTCCTTCCTAATAATACAAAAAAGGAAAATGCAGAATGTGGCAGCTGTCATCACACCTGGTATGTCCAGTTTTCACTGGGTCTCAAAGATGTCATAATGAAAGTTGTAGTACCATGCAAAAAGGCTGGGATACAAACACAATCATATTTGCAGTTACATGCTAACTTTCTACAAATGTACCAGTCAGGTTGGTTTCAACTGCCACACAGTAAAAGTGCATTAAAGATTTATCATAGAATTCTAAATGGCTCAAAATCTGGCTAAGGATCCTGAAAGTTCATGATACATTTATCACAGGATTATCAATGGTTCACTGAGAGTTCATTGGATGTCTGTCAAAGGCTCACCCAAGGTTCACTAAATCCATTGAGCTTGAAGCATATGAGCACTGGTCAAGAGACTATGTGACAACTCTAATGCAAAGAATTCAGACAGAAAACAATGCCTACCTGAATGTGAACATTGTCCAAAGTGACATCCATGCAGCACTTCTGGCTGTTATCTTTTTTCATATCTGATCTCCCTTGTCTTCTCTAGCCTCTAATTTTTGGGCTCTTCTGGGCCATCACCAGATGGAAGGATAAAAAAGTGGAACATAGGCCTGCAATCAATGTCAAAACCTTTCATTTCTTGTCTCAATCCCAGTAGTTTCTTGCATTGACACAGCAGAACTTGTTTGAATGGCTCAGAGTCTTATCTTGCTAGCAAAGGCACTACCCAGGCACAAAAATGAATAAGTCCCATGTACCAAAAAATGTACAAAAAGTAAAACTCTCAAATCAAGATGTGGTTCAAAGTGCAGAGGAGCATGACACTCTAATCCATACAACTGGGTACAATCACCAGGCTGGTAGATGGAGGTATTGTCACTTGTGTTAAACCAGGTATGCAGGGATGATGCTGCTCAAAATGCCACATCAACATCTAAACCTTGATAACTGAGCTTCAGGAATAACCTTCTCATGCCTGTGGTTAAGAAGGTTTTTCAAGAACTTGTAGGCCACCAGCCAGTTCTCTTCATGGCCAATATGACTCTGATGCTTTTGCCAGCCTCCACCAAGTAAAAGGGAAAGCTTTTCCTTCCCACATGCAATTGCATTGACTTTCAGCCATTCATCCAGCAATTGACCTGTCATGTGAAGTGTGCCATTGTCATAGTGAAGGGTGATCCAGGTCAATAGCCAGATAAAGGACTCTGCATTGTATTCATATGTATGTTTTATTTGACTGTTGATCCAGGTGAATACCCAGATAAAGGACTCTGCATTGTATCCATATGCATGTTTTACTTGACTGTTGATCCAGGTCAATATGCAAGCACTCCATCGAAGACTTCCCTTTGCTTATTCTTCAAGATTTTCACATTCTCTCTGAAGCAGCGACAACAGCTTCATCCTCTACTTCATAGATCTCTGCTCCAAGAAATTCATCAGCTTCTTCATGGATAACAAAATGGACAGTACTGGGGGGTTGGGTCACAACAACCAACCCCTCAGATTCCTGTCTATTTCAAAGACCATCTTGGTGAAAACAATCTATCCCATGTTTCCCAGATCTTTGTATCAGATAAAGCCCAGAAATGCTCCAATGAAAATGAGTTGGATAAAATCACCCACAATCATGACTCAATCTGTTGCTGCTCGTCTAGACTGTGGGTTGCTATCCTGGTTGATATGGGCTTGAAGTCACCTAAAGTGAAAATCAAATTCTCTGAAAATGCAAGTGGAGGTCCATGCCTTCACATCTATGCTGTGGCAATCAACACCAAAACTTTTCTTTTCTTGTCCTGAACCCAGCAGCTCCCATTGACACTCCAGAACATAATCATTCAAGAGAGCATCCCTCTGAATGGTCAACACCATATGCAAATTCTCCAGGAACAGGTGTGATGTGGGAGTAGTTGTATGACATGTCACATGAAGTGGGAGGCTGGGGTGGAGACTCCACATGGCTCACAGGGCACAGGAAGAAAAAATTGCACTAGGAATGGTTCAAACCCTAGGAGGAAAAGAAGGAGGTCATCATGCTATGCAATTACATTGTGTTGTGCTACTAATACAGTGGCATTGGATGTCAGTCTGATGTGTGAATATGTCTACAGTAATCATGAGAACATCACTAGTGAAAAACTTCATCTGTACAGATGTGGTGGCTTTGTTCCTGTAAATTTTTTGACCAGTGCTCATATGCTTCAAGCTCAATGGATTTAGTGAACCTTGGGTGAGCCTTTGACAGACATCCAATGAACTCTCAGTGAACCATTGATAATCCTGTGATAAATGTATCATGAACTTTCAGGATCCTTAGCCAGATTTTGAGCCATTTAGAATTCTATGATAAATCTTTAATGCACTTTTACTGTGTGGCAGTTGAAACCAACCTGACTGGTACATTTGTAGAAAGTTAGCATGTAACTGCAAATATGATTGTGTTTGTATCCCAGCCTTTTTGCATGGTACTACAACTTTCATTATGACATCTTTGAGACCCAGTGAAAACTGGACATACCAGGTGTGATGACAGCTGCCACATTCTGCATTTTCCTTTTTTGTATTATTAGGAATTGTTATCATTTGTTACCAGAATGATAATGCAGTTTTTACAATGCAAAGCATGTACTGCATTGTGACAATGTGATGGTCAGCATCACAAAAGGGAAGTAAGACATTGCTTCATACACCAGCATTAAAGCTTTGCATTCATGACAGTATTTCTGTGCCAATTAAGTGTGAGTGTCTGACCATTAGCTGCCCTTTTATGGTTACTACCTTTGCCCACTGTCTAATAGTACCATCTTCACCTGACATGTCTTTGGGCATCCATTCAGGTTGTGGTTGTCAAGTCCACCACACTTTCCAACACATTTAAATGTTTGTCCACATGAAGACCAGACTTCCTGTTAAAAATGATCTCCCTTCCTTCAAACAGAAGAGGATCATCAAACACCTTCACTGCAGGGGACCTTTGATGCACCATTTCTCTAAGGTGGGTAAGCTTTGCATGAAATCCTGGATCAGTGACCTGGAATGCCCTATTGATACTATGGGACAAGAGCTGGGTATTGTGGATGTAGTTCACAAATTCATTGAATTTGTGTCCACCCTTTAAAATGTCATGAGCAGGACTGGATGAGGCTAAGACAATATAAGTATAGGGTAGCAGGTGGAGAGACCATATCCATATGTACATGTTCTTTGGATCTCCCAACTGAATGCCAATACTTGGCCAAGCACAGCATACCTGCAGTTTGACCATCCCTAATAAAGTACTGTCCATTGCAGCAGTACCTGTAGCAAGGGCCATGGATGGCTTGGCTACTGCAGAGTAGGCATCTATGGTCTGATAATATGATGCCTATGAAGTGGGTTAGATCTAGCCTTAAAATAAAAATAAACAAACCTGTACATACAGCATGGTCAAGGGACAGAAAATGTGGTAAGTAATGAATGAAGCTGATCTAGAATTCTTGCCTGACCAGACATGTGAAAGGGGTTGGACAGTGTGCTGGTAACTGCCTTGGGCCCCTTCCTGAAAGTTGAAGGCTGAGAGGGTGATCGGGTGTGACATGAAGTTAGAAGGGTTAGCTTGGGAATCAGAAAGGCTTTCCTTTGTTAATGACAGAAAAAAATGGTTTTCTTGGTTATATGCTCTTCTGATATTCCTTCTGCTTCTTTTATGCACCTTGCCCCCTCCTGACACTGCCAGCATTTCACAATGTTTCTTCAGAAATCATGCTGAAAAAATGAAGGGAAGAGATACTCTTTTATTTTGCATGTTTGGCAGGGAAAAATGCAAAAAGAATATCCTGTGTTTGTCTAAAAAACATGGATTGATGTTAATGTCCATTAGCTTCAACTCTAATTGGTATTACCCTCAAATCATGTTCTGTGGAAAGAAATAAAACATTATTTTTGTATTTTTTCTTTCCAGACATCAAAAATAAAATAGTATCTCTTCCCTCCATTTTTTCAGCATGTTTTCTGATGAAAAATTGTGAAATGCTTGCTGTGTGAAATAATAGTGGTATTCAAAGTTAAATATGGCACAACTTTTATGCACCAAACCCTAACCTAAACCCTAGCATTTTGAGGTGCAAATTTCGATCTCTGAAACCATCACTCCCATATCCAAATTTGGAAGGATACCTTCGCAGCATTTCTAAGGTAGTCAATTTCACATCTACAGTAGCACCAGGATACCATCAGAATTAGCAAATATATCCCCCGATTGAACCTCAACATGCCCCGAGTGTCCCTCCACAGGGACGTACTAAGTGTTTTAGATCGTGCAGCGATTGCTGTTGCGCAGATGCAACATGAAGCCACCATGGATATGGTTGACAGCAGCGATGTCGATTGGACTGATACATCCTCCAACATTTCCTCCAATACCTCCCTATCGCTAAGCCCGATGACTGTATCCCCCTCATCCTCCATGTCCTCGATGCAGTCACTACAAGGATTGATGTCACTCGATTCTGGAACTACAAGTAGCACTGACACATTCTCAATGACCAAAGCAATCACCGCACCTTATTCCAAGTTCCTCGATGCAATCCAGGTGCTATGTGACGAGGTCGAGGCAGCGTGTGTTCTTGAGCACCTGCTAGAACCGATGCCAAGGGCGCCCCAATTGCATCTCCTCCACCACTTTGCAGAATTTTGCCCCGCTCTGTTTCGAAAACAGTTGCGGGTGGATCCATTGATATTCGACGATATTCTAGGACAGATTAGTGGGCACGCCATTTTCCAGAACCAATCAAATAATAAGCAATTACCTATCGCCATCCAGCTCACAGTCAACTGTACTCACTGTGTCATGGCCACGCTCCTAGATCAACATGACGAATTTATATACATCCCACACGTTCATTCAGAGGAAATGCATCGGGCCCGAGTGTTCACAGAGAGTCGGACTTGTCGTGCATGGCGAAATGGGATTTTTGCTGCTGATGGATCAATGGTAAATCTATATGAACGCCTGGGTATGTTTGGGGATAGCTTCTATGATTGAAAGTCCCGGTTCTTGTTGAACTGCCAGGTCAGCTTAAATCGACATATGCATGTATCAAAACTTACTGTTGAAGGCCGTCATCATGCCTCATAATCTGATGATTGTCAACTACTTTCTGGGCCACCCTGGCAGTGTACACGATGTGTATGCCTTCCAAGGGACTCGAATTTCCCAAGATCCTACCAGTTGCCTCCCTCCTCGCCACTGGATATGGGCTGACTCAGCATATCCGAGTGAGACGTGGTGTGCTGTCCCATTCAAAAGGCCATGCGGAGGAAGTCTAACGCGCAGGCAAAACATCTACAACCGATATGTTTCCAAGGTGCATACCTTGAGTTTTCATGTAGCTGGTCTTCTGATTGACTGTGAAGATCCATGTTAGAGTGGAGCATGCATTTGCTGCTCTAAAAGGTCGATTTCAATCACTCCGTGAGCTGCAGCTAAAGGTGACAAAAGATGAAGACTTGCATGTTGCGATTTACTGGATCACGTGTTGCATGTTATTGCACAACATGATCATCTGTTTTGAGTCCAATCGAAGTGACAAAGTGGAGGAATCAACAACCTGGGCGATTTGAGAAGCGGAAGGGTGGGACGAAAGCGTAGTTGACAAGATCAGGGAGGAAAGGATGGGAACCCTCAGACAATGATTCCGGGGGTTGTTGATGGAGCATCTCTTCGAACAGCATGGGATCCGAGTTTGAAAAAAAAAAGATAACTTCCATATCGATTTTTCTCACTTCAGTTGAATGTAGATGTCATAGTAACAGAACGTCTATTGGAACATGTACTCAAAACAGACATGATCGACCGAACTACTTGCAACAACAGATTTTTCTAAAGAAACAAAAGGCGTTGGGGGAGGGGATGCAGCAGGAACAGATATAGAAAGTGATAGAAAAAAGAAAAAAAACTTGTGGTCGCAGATGATTAGATGGGGGGACCAGCACAGTCAGGAGATGGAGCAGTAGAAGATGACATGCTATTGGCAGCCTGGAGTTTTGCCAGCTCCAGTTTGAGACTGAGGACCTTAGTCTCCTCCTGCAGTGCTTGGATGTCTAGTTGTTTGCTCTCCATCTGGCGACGGTGGGCCCTCTCTGCTTCTACACACTCCCTCTCCCTCTCCAAATGGGTGATCTCCTTGTCGTGTACATGAGCATGTTTTTGATCGACTTACGCTCAGTTTTAAGTAGAGAAAGCTGGTATCGAAGCTCTGATGAATTTTCACCTAACCCCTCCAGGCGGTTGTCCAGGTCGACTTTCATTTGAGCCAATGTATTCTTGCTCTTTGCGACACTCGTTTGGCGTTTGGGAGGACTCTCGGGCTGCAGCATAACATCAGCTACTGGAGGTCAGAGTGGACGAGGTGCTGGTTGTAGAGATGACTGAGGCAGGGCCCCATGGATATGGCGACATCTGGAATACTCCGCGACCATCTAAAGATGAAGCCCGCATCTTCATGTGGCTGATGGGCTTTTATATGTAGAGTGGTGTCAGTGAGGTTAGATATCTGATCGCTTTACGATTTGGACTTACCTGACATCTGCGGTCAACCTCTTGCTCCTGTCCAAATGATAGTGGGTCTTCAGGCCCTCCAGACATTGCGAAGTCATCCTCAATGCAATACCGAGATTCTTTGTCTTCTTCTTCATCTTCCTCCTCCTCCTCCTCTTCTTCTACCCCCTCTCGTCCCCGCTCGCTCATTGTCACATCGGCAGGAGGATCAGGATCATCTTGGGTGGCTCTGAGGTGGTTGACCCCAGAATCTTCTGCAGGTACTGGGATATTGTCGTGATGCTCACTCAACTCATCTTGCTGTCAAGCAGAAGTTGCTGCATGTCCAATGTTTTTGATGATCGAGAGGAAGTCACCAGTTCAATTTTTACCTGGAGCAGCGTCAAATAGCTTGGCATTGTAGCTGGGATTACCATGCCACATGAGATCGCATTGTTCCCAGAATGGGAACTCTGCAATAACTTTTTCTGAAATATGGTAAGTACAAAATCGATGTCATGCCATAAAATCCATGTACCTCAGAGGTTCTGATGGTGTGGATCATCAGGGCTGATCCCCTCCACAGTAGACTTGAATCTTGATGCTTGTTGTTGATATTTGGCCTTCAGACTGTAGAACTTATTTAGATAAATCTTGTGACAAGGGGAAAAAAGGGAGAGCATACCTAGTAAGGCGGGCATTCACAGCGGAGGCAAACTTACCAGGATTGGCAGCATATTTGTCCCCATACTTCGGATCACTGCTGAAGAGGAAGCTAGCAATGACTGCATGGATATCCTTCTTCCATCGGGCATGAGGTTTCGCAGCATTTCCCTGAGCAACTCGATCCTTCTTCTCATTGAAAAGGATTGCATGGTCAGCTGGGTTATCCAGGAGCCACAAAAGGAGTTTCTCTGTAAGGTAAGGTAATTGCTCCCATTGAACACCTTCACTTCCAGCTGAGGGGTCCTGAGCACGTTTGCCCATACGTTTTACCTGGGAAGTAGAAGTTGCTGGGTGCGATGGCTGGGTGGCTGGAGCCTGGTGATTGGACTTGAATACCGCAGCAGCCTCTCAGGATCAAGAAGGAACGAGAGGCTGGGGATCTCCATTGCCACCCATAAAACGAGGGACATCGGATGCCATGATGATCTTGGATTGGGCTTGAAGGTGGGCAGAGCATTGTATACTCAGTCAGAGGGGAGGCATGTCTTCAAGCTCCGCTTAAATCATGCCGAGTGATTCTGCATGAATTTTCAGGAAATTTGGTCAAAGCTAGCAACACTGAGTCAACTTTGAATACCATTAATACATATCACTTACTTTATCAAAAGCAGAACTTACACCCTTTTCTTCCTGTAGTGTGAATTGGTGAGACATTAAAAATGTGAAGAGTGACAATGTAACGTTACTTTTTTTGCTTGCCCTCATCATCTTCAAGATCTGACAATGGTCCATCAAAGAAAGCAGAATCTAACACTTTTGCACCCTCAGAGGTCAAGCCATCCAAAGTGCTGATGGAACAGAGTGAGGCTACCACATTATGTGCATCCATGCTAGTGAGACATACCTGATGATTTCTTTGGGTAATGACCATCAGGAAAATCATTTTGACAGGCAGCAACATGTGTCAGGTACATAGTGACATACAGCTTCCATAGCACTACATAGCATCAGGTACATTTTCCATATTGATATGAAGCTGTCACCAAGTGGTATGAAGTGCTACATAGCTACCATAGCAATGGACAATCATCTAGTAGGAAGCTGTAGACATGGTAGCACACTATGATTCCTACAAAGACAAAGCTACCTACATAGTAATGAGGCAGATTATTACATTTGACAATATCTCATTCAAGTTCAGACACAAAGTTAATAAACTGTCTTATGAGGCACATACATAGCAACAGAGAAGGATAGAGGCATCCAAAGGGTGCCTAATCAACTCTAATAGCTCTAGGGAGCTTAAAAAAATACCAGACTAGAGTCCAGTGTGAGCAACCATAGATTGAAGAGAGATATGAGGGTACACAGTACCTAGAGTCCAGTGTGAGCAACCAAGGGTCTCAGCACTGGACTCAGCTACACTAAGTGTGCTTCAAGGTAAACAAAGGTAAACAAAGAGTGGCTAATGTGCCACAACACTAGGAATGGGCCTAGAAGGCTGGGAAAAGAAGTAGTAAGTAGCAAATTTAGAGGGGAATCAAATGGTATGTAGTAAGTAAGAGACCATGTAGAACAGAGAAAGCGAAGATAAGAGGTGAAGATCACCAAGGAACACAATTTAGGGCCCAGCAATGATCTGGCCCCTGTTATGACCATAGACTCAAAGTCACAGGCTTGCTACACTGAAACTAGATGAGAGGCAAGATGAGAGAGCAGAGGAGAGTTTAGAAGCAAGTAGGGACAAAACCCAAATGAACTAGCTTGGGGCTAGCTGGGCTATTGGGCTAGGTATATATACCACTGTACATGAGGCTATGGTGAGGCATACATGAGGAACACATAAGGCATGACACCATAGTGACATCACTATGACATCATGACCCAGACTGGCCTAGCCCCAAGCCACATGGCAAGCAGAAACGGTGAAAATGTGATCAGAGGAAAGTATATACTCTAATTAAATTTGGTAACTATGCTGTGTGTGTTCGAGGCCAACAGTATTATTGATGGTATTAATTTTAATTTTATCTTTTGTTTGTTTTTATTTTTGTTTTTTCTGACTTGTCCGTTTGCTTCCGGTAGTAGTCTTCCGACTATGTTTAACCACTTAGTGGTTACCGTATGCCTATGCATACTATTTTGCCCTTCGGGGCAACTGGCATATACTCTGTATGCCCTGGAGCTCGAGGTACCTGTCGAGGGCCTGAAGCTCCTTACAGTTAGACACCAGCTCCCATGTCATGTCTCCGAGATTCCATCTCACAAGGAACTCTACCTTGTTATTCACCACCGGTGAGCCGTTATCTCATCTACTAACCACTCCTCTTCATCAGTCATACCGACATCGTAGAACACATGCACGTCATGCCTCGGGAACTGAACATCATCGTTCTGTTCGTATCTGCACAATAACCCGACATGGAACGTTGGGTGTATGTGCCGCTGGTTCAATTGTTCTGGCAGGTCCAGAGTGTAGGTGTCGTTCGCACTATCACAGCGCAACACTTTCATCAGACTGATGAATTTTGGCATGAGCTTTCATGCATGTCCCTTCGGAACGCTCAAGTTCTGAGTAGAGAGATAGACGAGGTCCCCCTCTCGAAGGCTGAAGCCTTCCTTTCGTTTCTTATTCGCATGGTACATCTGTATCACCCTGCTTTCAATGATGGTGTCATGGGCCATCTCAAGATTTTCTAACACTTGTTTTACGAAGGTCTTCACCCCTGGTGCTGTTGAGGGCATCCCCCCTCTGACTCGTTGCATTACCTCGGGCATATACCCGTAATTTAACTCGAAGGGTGCGAACCCTGTCGAGCTACTTATGCTCGAGTTAATCGCAAACTCGACCATTGGCATCTTCGATGTCCAATCCGTCTGGTCTGGTCGGACCATAGCTCATAGCATTTGCACTACATTTCTTATTGCTCGTTCAGACGCTCTGTCTGTTTGCGGATGGAACACCGTCAACATTAGGAGTTTCGCTCCCAGCATTCTGTGCATTTCGCGCCAGAAGGTCGACATGAACTTCGCGTCTTGATCTGAGACTATTGTCTCTGGTAGTCCATGTAGTCGACTTCCCATATGAACATCCCCACGAGCTCTGATGCTCGTATCGTCGTAGTCACCGGTACTAGGTGTACCATCGATGTTAGACAGCACAGGACCACCCACAGGTAGTTGTGCCCATCGCTCGGTGGGAAAGGTCCCACAAAGTCCATTGCTATCGACCCCCAGGGTCTTGTCGGCACAGGCAGGCTGTGCAATAGACCCTTCGGTCGCTGATTGTCGTTCTTTGTCGTCTGACATACTGGACATGTTTGACAAAACTTGTCCACCTCCCAGCCAAGTTTTGGCCACCAATACCATCTGCGGATATAATCCACTGTCCTCTGGGATCCAAAATGTCCCAGCGTCCTGTGTGCTTGATCAATTACCCTGGCGATAGTATCATCGCCGTCATACTTTGCATGGGGAAGGCATAGTACCTGCTCTCCTCCACAATTTTTCATGTATAGAAGGCCATCTTCCCCTTTGAATTGGGGATAGTGTGACGGCTGTGCCATCACTTTCGTGAGTACAGGATCGCTTCTATATCCTGCATGGATAGCATTCAGGAAGCCTGGTGCTTCTCCAAATGTTATTGGGGAGGCTTTAGAGGCTTCGGCAGATTCAAGTATTGTAGGGTCTTCCTGTGCACTTGCGCTAGGGGATTCCTTGTTACTCTGATCTGCGGCTGAGGCCATCTCTTTAGCCTCTTCATATCTTTTCTTGACCTTTTCTTTCAACCGGTTACTCTTGCGAGGGGTACTTCCCTCTCTCATCGCTGATAACTTCAGCTCTTGCCACCTGTCTTGAGGGAGGTCGTCCCCCTCTGGGTCCAGACGTATATCTGTGTTGGCCCATTCGACTTCATCATCGGAGGCTACATCCCCTCCTTCTTGCTCGTAATAACGAGAAAGGCAATCCGCTACGCGGTTCTCCATGCCTTTTGCATAGACGATGTTTGCGTCGAATCGTGACATGTAGTCCAACCAGCGGACTTGTTGACTCGACAGTTTTCATTGGGTTGTGAGGTACCCCAACGCCTCATGATCGGTGACGATTGTAAACTTGAAGCCAAGGAGTTTATCCTCCCATTTCAAGAGTGCTTCGATTATTGCGAGAGTTTCTCGCTCAAATGTTCGATAATTCTGTTGAGCATCGCTCAACTTTTTTGACATAAATCCTGCTGGTCGGCAGGTTTTCCAGTCGGGCCCCTGCCCATATAATGCACCCACTCCATAAAGTGATGCATCACACACGAGCCATATTGGTTCTTCTTTTCGCGGATCAATAGGCCGCAGGATCGGATACTTGCACACAAGATCCTTGATCACTTGAAAGCACCTGTCGTGGATTTCCCTCCACTGAAACGGATGTTCATTCTGTTGTATACCAGTCAGGGGCGTAGTATATGCCGATATGTCTGGCATAAATTGTGCTAGATACTCCACTAGTCCTATGAACCTTTGAACTTCGTTTAGGTTCTTTGGAGTCCTCCAGCTCCTAATTTGAGACATTTTGTCTCTGTCGGCATGGACGCCCTTAGCGTCTATGATGTGCCCTAGGCAGTCCAGTTTTTCTGCATAAAGGTAGCACTTCTCCTTCTCAAGGTAGAAGTCAGCCTTTTCTAGTGTTTCAAACACTATTCTGAGGTGTCATTCGTGATCCTCAATTGTGTCACTAAAGATGAATATATCATCGAGATAGATGTACGTGCTCACATCACCAAACACTTTGGGTGCATGACAGTGGTATTGACTCCACTCACTTTGCTGCCTTCTTCACCCCCTATGAAAATTTCACCTCTTGCTGCTCTGTCTTCTGTCACCTGGAAGTCGACCCCTAAGGAGGGGATAGTGTTATGATATGTACTCTTTTTCTCTTCTGTCCCTTTCTTTTTCATTTTACTAACCCCCCTTTATCTTATCTTGGGATCTTATCTAGTCTTATCTCTTCTCTTATCTATGGACTCACCTGGACCTTGGCTAGTCAGTAGTGGCCAGAAACGGCCACGATCACCCTCATGCTCGTTGTCCCTCGAGTGTGAGTGTTGCCAGGACAAACATTCCTGCCCATACTGGGAATGCCACCCCCAGTTTCCTTTCTTGCGCCATCATGGCACTTGTGACCATTGCGCAGCATACGCGCTTCATCTCTCTCAAGGCATGGCCTTATCCGACGCAGGTATCATGCCTGCTATTGTTACCTTGGCTGATGAGACCGCACGTCTCATCAAGCGTACACCCTACGACGAGCTACATCGTCGTATCAGCCGTCTCGAGCATGATCTCGAGGACACCTCCTATGACCTCCGTCGTGCCCTCTGGAAGATCGATGATCTGTTAGCAACAGAGAAGGGTAGGGGCGTCCAAAGGGCGCTTAATCGACTCTAATAGCTCTAGGGAGCTTGGGAAAATACCAGACTAGAGTCCGGTGTGAGCAACCATAGATTGAACAGAGATATGAGGGTACACAGTACCTAGAGTCTGGTGTGAGCAACCAAAGGGCTCAGCACTGGACTTAGCTACACTAAGTGCGCTTCAAGGTAAACAAAGGTAAACAAAGAGTGGCTAATGCGCCACAACACTAGGAATAGGCCTAGAAGGCTGGGAAAAGAAGTAGTAAGTAGCAAATTCAAAGGGGAATCAAATGGTAGTAAGTAAGAGACCATGTAGAAGAGAGAAAGCGAAGATAAGAGGTGAAGATCACCAAGGAACATGATCTTCAACACGAACCTACCCCTGCCATCCCCGCTCCCACTACGGTTGAGCAAGCTGCACGTGACTTCGAACGCGCTCGTGTCGCCTCCTTGGGGGGGCATATTTCTTCTTCAAATGCAGAGGCTAGTTCCTCCAGGCTGCCACCCCCACCAGCACCACAGCCTTCTTCTTCTTCGAGGGGGAGGGTACAGGCTAAACCTGCATCACAGGTTGAACCTGTAGTGTCGAGAAAGGGCAAGGAGAAGCAGCTCGAGGATACCCATCAGGCAATGCCTGATTACGAATTCACCGCCATGGAGGAAGATACCTCCGTTCAACAATGTTACGATGATGACATCCCTATGGTCGTCGATACTGCCTCTCAGGGAACACTCTTCCCTGAATTTATGGGAGAAGGGACCCCCCACCTGTTCCCCTCAGACGAGGAAACCTCGTCGTGTCAGTTACCAGATGGGACAGGGGGATAATGGGTCCCATTAGACTCGTTAACACTGCGGAGGAAATCCGCAAGTTGTACACCAAAGCATACGAAGAACCAGAGGAGAACGCTCCTTGCGTCCGTAGGGCACAAGATTTGATCACCTACATCAACCTGTGGAAAAAATGCAGGTTAGACATGAATGAGGTCATGAACCTCGCACTTAAGGAATGGAGGCTGCCTGTTTGGGCCTCCCAGAAAGTGTGCCAGAGGAGAGAGGCGCTAGGAGACAAGGAAAGGGCAAGGAGGGAGGAAGAAGCCCTCGCATCACAACCCACTGGTGGACAGCCGGCCTTACAACAGCGGATAGAGGGTCAACCTGCCGCTGTGGGCAACTCTTCTTGTGAGAGCACAAGGGGAAAGGGGGGGAAAGCTGTAGGCTAAACCTAGACTCGTCCCAAGGGGTCGTGAGTCGGAAGGGGGTGTCAGAAAGGCTATGGGAGGCAAGGGAAAAGATCCCCTAAGGTCTAAGAGTAGTTGGCGATGAAGAACTCGAATTACCGCCACCAGGCGGGCAGATATGGCTGTATCGGTGGCCGAAAGGCAGTGGAATCCCATAGACAACAGTGGGGATGATTACGGGAGTCATAGCGGTCGGGAATTGCCGCAATATGGCGGTCTGAGGCCCTGAGGACTGTCGGAACATTGTGGTGGCGAAGGAATTCTGAAAAGCGGCGGGTTTCAGCCCTAGGGAGTGCACACTCCCTACACCACTCCTTTGCCAGAGATGGGTCAGAGACCCATCATGCCTCTCCGCAACTTCCTGATGGTCGAAAACCCTGGGGTTCCCCAAGCCCCTGCTCATCAAGAACGACCCCCTCCAAGGGGTCGAGCATTTAATTCTAGAGGAGGAGGTTGCACCTCCGGAAAGAAGGGAAAAGGGGGGATCCCTGAACTACCACGAGAGGCACCGAGCCTCGAAGCCCCAGTCGGTGACTGGGTTAAATTTATCCACACATACCAGAATGGGTACAACTGTTCAGACGAGAGCTCCGAGCTCTCGAGAATGTTCCCTGGGGCGCTAGGTGTCAGTGAGCACCCCAACGACGACGAGTGGGAAATCAGTCCTCCCACAGCACAATTAGTACGAGGATTCCTCCTCTATGAACGACTGGCTCCAGTCCCCAGAGGGAGCTATGACTGAATGGTCTGGTTCCGGGAGCTAGTCCATCTCCTCGCAGCGAAGGGTCATTACAGAGCCCTTCTGGATTGTGCAGAGGTGGCCCCTCGTGAGGCACCCGTGTCCCCTGGGAAGGGGAGTTCACTCGCTCAGCCGGTATGGCTGATATCGCTACATACCTCGTGGCTAATGGCATCACTCCTCACGATGCTGACGATGCCCTCGTTTGGGCCAGGAGAGCAGGTAACGAGTATGTTACCTGCGCTGTCAATAATGGAGGGGAACGAGACCCCAATGTGCGAGCCACACTCGATCTTCTGAGGGCGGCAATCAACGACCCTCCAGTAATGAAGGAGAATCGCTCAAAGGAGTGGGTCGAGCACCAGGCTAGGACCCTCGGGATCGCCACCGAGCGCATTGCGGCCTACGAGGCTCGCACAATCAGCGACACAGAGCCCCTATCATTAGGGACTTCTGTGCCACTGTAGTTCTCTATGACCTGCCCAACTACCCTGGGGTGGAAGGTCGAATTTCGCGGGAGAGAACTCCCAAACAAAATGAGGAGCCCGAGGAGGGCGAGATGAGGGACAAGCCGGCTCCGATGTAGAAGGGACGCTACATCGGGTGCCGGATCATTTTCTTGAGGGCATAACCCCTCAGTTCAAGTTGTGGTATGAAGGGTTCAACACCTTTCGTACCTTGTTCTGCATTACTAAAATGAGGCGTAACCCTCGGATTGGTAGTGCTGCGAGATTCAACATCTCGCGTGAATGTACATAGGGTCTTCCCTATCCTTTTTCTTTTCTTTTCTTCTTCTTTTCTTCTTGTCTTACGAGCCTGAGTCGGCTCTAAAGGGGGAGGGTGTTAGGGGCCGTGCCCTAAATTAGATGTTCATAATCATCCACAGGCATGTGATACTCTGGTATCACATGCCTGCATGTCTTAGTATATAAAAGACCATCATAGTGACATAAGGACATTATTGTCTTAAATTTTACACTGCAAATACCATATGGTATGGTTCACAGGTGTGAACTAAGGCAAGCAACCTTACAAGGTAGCTGACTGCCTGTCTCGGTACTATGAGACAGACGGGGGAGACGACGCACAACCAGAGAACATCGAGTGGGCAATGGCCGACATTTGACTCGACCCAGAGGGGGACGACCTCCCCATCGCCAGGTTGCAAGAATTGCCCCTCGCAGCAATGCAGGACGAGACACCCAACATCAGGGAACCAGTAGAGGAGCCTCAGGTAGAGGCCGATGTGCTGAGGGAACATGCAGAGCAGAGGAGAGAAGAACCCACTCGTGCACCCATGAGTGAGGACCCCACTCTTCTTGATTCTGCAGGGGATCCAAAAACACTCGTCACCCACTTCCAGGGGGAGCATGGCTTCCTCGACTGCATAAGACAGGGATATCCAACAGACCCTGTCATAGCAAAGGTGATCCAACACCTGGACCACCACAAAGGATTCGACGTAGAGGACAGACTGGTCTACTTGAAAGCCATGACAGGAGACAGAGTACTCTGCCTCCCTTGTGTAGACTGGAGAAACGACCGACTGATGGCACAAGTGATCGAGCATGCACACAAGACACTTGGTCACTTTGGAGCATTGCACATGGGCAACTACATCCATAGGTGCTTCTGGTGGCCTGGCATGGGCAAAGATGTCGACCGATTCTGCAGATCGTGCCCAGTGTGCCAGACCACCAAGACCAACAACACTCAACGGGCAGGATTACTCCACTCCCTGCTGATCCCCAAATGGCCGTGGAACTCTATAGCGATGGACTTCATCGGCCCCTTCCCTGAAAGCAATGGCACTGACTATCTATGGGTCATCCTGTGTTGACTGACATCCCTGGTCCACCTAGTGCTGGTCAACACCACCATACAAGCGTCCGAACTCACATGGGTCTTCGTTTGGGAGATTGTGCAGCTACATGGCCTCCCTGACACGATCGTGTCTGATCGTGATGCCAAGTTCACCTCGCAGTTCTGGTGTGAGGTGCACTGGCTCCTGAATGTTGAGCAACGGTGCATGGCACAGAGGCCAGCTCCACTGGACTCACCTTAGGTTTAGAGAGATAACGAGTTGAGACGAGTTAAGAGAGGCAAAAGCGATTGTATTTTAGGGCGCCATAGGCTGCCTTTATATACTACAGGGTGAGTGTGACGTGACGTGTGACAACTACCTAAATAGTCGTAGCTATTGTCTACCGTATTTGGACTAAGTGTTGTTCTACCTATGTAGTAACTAGTTCCCACGCTGCACTGAGTAGGCGCGTGTTCAACACTGAACCTGAAGTTACTGACGTCCATGGCCTTCCATCCCCAGACCAATGGAGCTTCTGAAAGAGTGATATGGAATGTATTGCAGATACTATGAGGACTGGTCACACCAGACCAACGAGATTGGGCCGAAAAGCTACCAATGGTCGACTTCACTATTAACTCGAGCATCAGCAGCTCGATGGGGTTCGCACCATTCAAGCTGATGTACGGATACCTACCACGATCACTGCCCAACGTTGAGGAGCAGTCGATCACGACTGCCCCTGGGGTGACGTCCTTCATCTGCCAAGCAAGGGAAAACCTGGCAATGGCACACGATGCGATAATCAAAGCCCACGTGGTGCAGATGCACCATGCTAATAAACGAAGGAAGGAAGGTGTGAAGTATGCTGAGGGAGATTTAGTATACCTCTCGACGAAGAATCTCACCTTGCCAAAGGGCCATGCTTGAAAGTTACTCCCTAAGTACATTGGTCCCATGAAAATCGTCCACACCAACCCCTCCACAGACACTTATACACTGGAGCTGCCAAAGCAGCTGCAGGAAAGACGCATCCACCCCACCTTCCACACAAATCTGCTGTGTCGTCATTGGGTTCATGATGACATGATGCCCATGTCTTCTATGACGTGGGTGTACCTGATGACATGGAATGGCTGGTCGACGAAATAAATGCCCACTGTTGGGTGGGATGTCAGCTAGAATTCTTAGTCAAGTGGAGTCTAGGTGACTCCACTTGGGAACCATACCTTCACTGAAAGGAGCTCAAGGCCCTAGATAGGTACCTCGAGCTGCATGGAGTGGACGACCACCGCTGACTGCCTAAACGCAGTCGGCATCCCACGGAAGCAAATGCGTAGAGATGTAGAGACTTGCACATCGCACAAGTCTCATGCACACAACCCACACATGCCTCCACTGCCACCCTCGTTTTGGACTTGCCGTCAGTTTTTGTTTTTAGATTGTTGGCCTACGACAGGACCTTATCAGACTGATTATGCAATTGTTCCCATTTCGAAATTTTCTCATGTTCATCTCTTTTCTCTCCTTCTCACTACTCTGTAGCTACCGTACACACACAGATAGGTATGCCTTACCACGCCCACCCCTCCCGCCCTTCTGCACCATCCTCTCGCGAGGATGCTGCTGCCCCACAGGACGTTTCGATGTCCCCCGATGACAGGACGGCTCGTTGTGCCTCAAAATGGCCTGTGTGGGATGCTGCCTCCCCATGCAGGCGTTCACCTTTGTACTCGCAGTCCCCCTCCCCCTCACGCTCATGCTCACACAATGCCAAACATCATTGTGAGCATTCTGCCTCCCCTCCATGCTGACACTGGCATGCCAGTGAGTTCGGCATGATCATTCATGATGACTGTGGCCAGCCAGATGGGTGCCATGCATGCTCGCAGTATGCATGGCACATGGCCCAAGACTTGGTTCTGGGGTCCAGTGCCCTCACACATGCATGTTCTGAGTGTGTGCATGTGCTGTCCTGGCAACATGGCCTCCATGATGGCCTCACACTGCGACATGAGGTCAATCACCTTCGTGTGGACCACGACTACTGGCAGACCCATGCTCACCACTACCAGGATGAATGTGAGCACCTTGAGGACAATCACGACCTTGAATGCGCTTGTCTGGCCTCGCTGGCATCCCAACCATGCCACAACTGCCCACCCCAACCCACCGGAGTGGGGCCATCGTCATTGAGCCTCGTGGCTTGTCTTTCAGGGGGAGGGCATGGGGATGCCCCCACTATGTATCACCAATCATCCTGGACCCCACCTCGCCTGGCCACCACACCCCAAGTCGCCCCCTCTGCATCTCGTGAGGAGCCCCATGAGATGCGAAACATCGACACCGATGAGCCCGTGGAAACACGGCCTCACATGAAATGCCTCCTCCTGACTGATCGCCTCAAGGAGGCACACACCATGTTCCCCATCGGTCAAGGGGAACAACCCCAACAAGCATTCATTCTGCTGAATGGAAGGAAGTACCTGCACGTTGTAGAAATGGGAGATGGGAGGCCTGGGGGTTATACCTGGGGTCTCCCTGATGAAAGGAAAGGGTCAGTTCGACCCAAGGGGGCTTGAGGTGCTTGGCAGAGAGTCAAGGAGGAGAGAAAAGACCAGAAACGCGCCCCAAATGTCCCAAATAGGTCGAGATAACGTCTAGAGGAGAGTCTGATAAGGGAGAAACAATAATCCGAAGGCCCCGGCCTTGGATTTCCGTCTTACTTCGTCTCTATTAACTCGTCTTGTTCTTTTTCTAAGTATGTACAACATGCTCTAAGTGCGAGTCAGGCTTACATAAGCCAAAACTCGCACAAATACTAAGTAAAAAAGTAGAGTAAGGATAAAAAGAACAAAAACTAAAGTAGAAACAAAGAAATAATGGAAATCACCTAGTAGGGAGTTTACCCTCCCTACATCCGAGGGGGGCTTTGAATGTTGACTGTCCCCAGTCATCTCGTACCTAGCTGTACCATAAGGCGAGGTGAGGGGTATCATCCTCAAAACAAAACTCTAAGTAGAAACTCAAAAATGCGAACTCGAAATGAAATAGACCATGAAAACGAAACAGAAATGACTACTCAGCTGGGAGGGGACATAGCTCGAAGGTAAATCGAAGGTGTTCGAGGGGAAGAGGTGGCTCGGGGGTGGCTCGAAGGGAGCCTCGAAGCGCTCGAGGGGGCTCGAAGCGAGCTGGAGGAGGGGAAGTGGTTTACCAGCAGCTCGAAGCTACCCCAAGGGTCTCAAATGTTGCTCGAAGGAAGCTCGAAGGGCTTCGAAGGCGACTCGGAGGGTTTCGAAGGCGACTTGCAGGGTCTCGAAGGCAAGTTTAGCCTCTGGATTGAGCTCGAGGTGCTCGGAGGTGCTCGGAGGGGGATGGGTTACCTTCACACTCATAATCCGACCCTTGATAGTCTCGGGTTGGTCTCGAGAGGGGGCCAGGGGCTGGCTCGAAGGGGCTTTGGTCACTTTCGAAGCTGATAGCTGACCCTCGATGGCCTCGGGGCGAGCTCGAGAAGGGGTGGGGGTCTGGGAACTCGAAGGAGACGCCTGTACCTGGGTAGCTAGACCTCCTGAGCCTCGAGCGAGGGCCCAGAAGTCTAAACGAGCCTGTAGGCTGCGCCCGAGCGCCTCACGAGGGATTTCCTCACCTGTAGGCAACACGACTCGACCTCCAGCTATCTGACACCTTCCTGCAGCCAGATACGAAGTGCAGGTTCTGCACCGAGCTCGAATGTGTCCTTCTCGACCACAGAAGAAGCAAAAAGAAAACCTTCGAGGCTGTACTTGATGCCTCAATGCCTCTCGAAGGCCAGGGGATGGCTCGCTCGAACCTGCATACCCTCGAAGGGGTGACAACCCACTTGACGCTCTTGGACACGACTCGAACGAGGCAGGGGAAGGCCTCGATGTCGAAGTCGAGGCTTCTCGAAGGAGGAAGCAGGTACCTTGGGGTGGCTCGAGGGACGAGGGTGGCTTCGATCGAGTCTTGAGGGGGGAGGAACACTTCGAGCGGGGTTTCGAGGGTGTTTCGAGGCAGGGGGAGAGGTTCGAAGGGGCAACTGAAGACTCATGAGGTCGAGGATACTGATTCGAGGGCAAACCGAGACCACGAGATGGCTGCAAACATGAGCGTCGATCTTCTCTCGAGCTACGAAGCTGGTTTGAAGGCGAGTCACCAGCCTGCCTGTGCGAGGCACACCAACCTGGAGGAACAGGGTGCCTTGAGCCTGCATGAGTGACTCGGACAGGGGATGAGCTGCTCGAAGCAAGCCCAGGTGAGTGAGGGTGATACTTCGAAGTTCGAGGGGCGACCTCGAAGGGGGAATGTGCGGCGGGCTTCGTGCTCGAGCTTCCCTGGGAGTGCCTTCTAGAATAAGACCGAGAGCACTCCTGCACAGGGGCACTCGACTGGTAGGTGATCGAGGGCGAGGACGAGGGGGTCCTCGAAACGTCGCTCGAAGTTCGATAGACCCAAGTACAACCTGGAAGGGGATCATACCATACTCCCTTTTTGGTCTCATCTCGAATCAACGGTGATGAACCACCTGATAGAGTGTCAGAGCGAGGCTGAGGGTTGCTCGAGACTCGCATGTAGCCTGAAAATGCTCGAGGACTGCTGACTTCGCCTCGAGGCCTTCGATACCTATTCTCCATCCTGAGAAATGACTCTGCAACTGAAAACGAATCTATATTTCGCAAATGAACCAACTATAGGCAACAGTAGGGCACAGAAACGAGTCACAGACACCCTCGTGTCTGTGAGTAGCATCGAAGGGGGGAAAACAAAGGGCTAGGTCACCTCGGTGTGACCTCGAACGTCTAGATAGAGGTGGGGGCGTCTCGTATATTCGTCTCGAAGTGGCTTCGAACACTGAAAACTGAAATAGTCACCGCTGTGTGACTCGAAGGCTCGATACTCAAACTTGCAGCCTCACTCGACTGCAATATGCGCAAATAACTCGATAGGAACTGTCTGGAATACGTCTGTAAATGACCGTGGGTCCGTCTAAATGAATGGCTGTCTCGAATACGTCCTGAAAAGGGGCTCGGGGTTCGTCTGGGGGTCTCAAAGTGTCTGGGATCTCGAAGGGACTGGGGAGGTCTCAAAAGGGGCTTAAATCGACTGTAAGGGGTGGGGAAGGGATTCCTACGGCTCGAAAATGCGAGGGGTGGGGCCAGGGAGCTCAGCTGTGGCAAGGGGGGAGGACGGCAGTGCGTCGGAGGAGAACCGATGGGCGAAACGGTACAAGACTTCGGGGCCTGGTAGCAGGGACCTACAGGAAGTGGGAGAACGAGGAAATACGAGAAACCGATCACCCAATCCTGAGATATTTGCGAAATGGTCCAATACCACCTTTTAGCACGAAAATCGCGATATCTCCAGAAGTAGCGATGTAGACGCGACGAAAAAGGCACCTTCTGGAAGCTCTCGACAGGCTCTACTATACCTGAAGTTTGCGAGAGGAGACGCGCGACGGTTCTCGAGAAAACGCGTGTGTAGCTGGGAGGGTGGGGGAACAGTAGCGCGTTGCTGGACAATTGCTAGGCCGAGCACCACGAAACTCGGGGACGTCGTAGAGGGAGTCTGGGGGCGCTGGGAGATCGAAGAAATGAGAGGATTGGCGCACCCAATCCCGAGTTATGCCAAAATCTGTCCTACAGAGCCTTGCTCCACAAAATGCGTGATATCTCCGGAACCACTGAGGCTATAGGGACACAAAATATACTTCCAGAGAGCCTGAGTCGAGTAGAATCCGATTCCCGAAAAGCGAGAGGGTGGACGCGTCGGTTCTCGAGAAATCGCGTGTACGAACTCGGAGGTAGGAGGGGAAGGGGGGATTACCAAGCAAACAGCCCCCTCGCGGTGGGCTCCAGATGTAGAAATGGGAGATGGGAGGCCTGGGGGTTATACCTGGGGTCTCCCTGATGAAAGGAAAGGGTCAGTTCGACCCAAGGGGGCTTGAGGTGCTTGGCAGAGAGTCAAGGAGGAGAGAAAAGACCAGAAACGCGCCCCAAATGTCCCAAATAGGTCGAGATAACGTCTAGAGGAGAGTCTGATAAGGGAGAAACAATAATCCGAAGGCCCCGGCCTTGGATTTCCGTCTTACTTCGTCTCTATTAACTCGTCTTGTTCTTTTTCTAAGTATGTACAACATGCTCTAAGTGCGAGTCAGGCTTACATAAGCCAAAACTCGCACAAATACTAAGTAAAAAAGTAGAGTAAGGATAAAAAGAACAAAAACTAAAGTAGAAACAAAGAAATAATGGAAATCACCTAGTAGGGAGTTTACCCTCCCTACAACGTGCGGGTCCAGCAGACCCTCTATCAATTCGAAGCCCCTCTCCATGATGACGTGGAGAGGGCAATATCAACAGGTTACACTCCAGCCATGTTCAGAGCGATCCCCCCAGGTGCAGTGCACCTGCTAAACACTACCTGCGAGATAGACGACGTCTACGCTCGTGCAACCAGAGAGGACGACGAAGGTCGTGCACCAAATGCCAGGGCAGCCCAACGCATGGTCACCTGGATCAATAGGTACCTGGCCAATGTTGTGTTACTTGGTGATCTTCACCTCTTATCTTCGCTTTCTCTCTTCTACATGGTCTCTTACTTACTACCATTTGATTCCCCTCTTAATTTGCTACTTACTACCTACAACCCTCTCACAAGGCACACCGTTATCTCAGAGCAAGCTGACTTCAATGAGCGCCATTTCCTGGCCTCCAAGCGACCCCCCATGACTCCTGGTGTGCCCCAGTTCAGTTCTACCGACCCTACTGATGCTCCGAGTTCTACTCGCATCAATTTCGACTCTGACAGTGATTCTGAGGACGAGTATCATCCCCTGCACCGGTACAGGGTCAGGGGGGAGCTGGTGCACCTCCAGTCGCTTATCCCCTCCAGATCCTCAAGCAGTCGCTCCTGAAGGTCCAGATCTTGCCCCTGCACCTGCTGCAGATGACTTCCACACCCCTCCAGCCTCTCCTGCACCTCAACCTCGCCCAGTTACCCCAGTTGGCATCGGTGCTCGACTCCGTGCTCGAAATCGATGACCCCCTCACAGTTGGTGGCAACTCAGCCCCCAGCAATTGGAGGATGACATCGATGATGAAGAAGAGGACGCAGATCTCGCCCTATCGACCTCCACTGCAGAACCTAGGACGTATGCTGAGTCTACTCGTCGCCCTGATGCCCAGCACTGGCACCAAGCTGCCTTGGATGAGTTAGCTGCCCATGAGAGTAATGGGACCTGGTCTTTGGTCGAGAGGCCTGCAGATCGCAAGGTGATTGGTTCTAAGTGGGTCTTTAAGCTGAAGCGCAATGCAGATGGCTCCATCGACCGCTACAAGGCACGACTCGTTGCCAAGGGCTATAATCAGCGACCTGGCTTCGATTTCCTCGAGATCTTCGCCCCCACCGTTCGCATGCCCACCATTCGAGTTGTCCTCACCTTAGCAGCTCTCCATGACCTCCACCTCCGCTCTGTCGATGTCTCCAATGCCTACCTCAATGGGGAGATGGACTGCGACATCTACATGGAGCAGCCTGAGGGTTTTGCCCAGAAGGACTCCAGGAAGTATGTCTGTCTGCTCCAGAAGGCGCTCTATGGGACGAAGCAGGGTGGTAATCACTGGAACCGAAAAATGCGGTCTGTACTCGAGTCTCTTGGCTTCCAGCAGACCCTACTCCGATGCAGCCATCTATATCCTGACCAAAGGTGATGTGCGCATCATTCTACCGGTTTTTGTCGATGATATGACCTTTGCATCGAAATCTCTCTCTGCCATCAAGGAGATGATCACTGCACTGCGCAAACACTTCAAATTGCACGACCTAGGCCCCACTACTCAGCTCCTAGGCATCAAAATCGACCGAAACCATGCCAATCGCTCCATCACCCTCTCCCAGCGCCAGTACTGTCTTGACATCCTCGATCGCTTCGGCATGGCTGACTGCAAGCCAGTTTCGACTCCCATGGACCCAGGACTGCGCCTAACTCGTGACCACAGCCCCCAGACTCGAGAGGAGGCTGCCCAGATGCGTTCCATTGATTATCAGGGAGCTGTTGGCGCACTGATGTACCTTGCCACCACTACCAGACCAGATATCGCCTATACTGTGGGTGTTTTGGCTCGCTTCAACTCTAATCCTGGCCCAGCGCATTGGGCTGCTGTCAAGCACCTCCTGCGCTATCTCAAGGGCACTGCAAGCCTCTCCCTCACCTATTCTCCTGATCCTTCGACTCCTGAGCTATTCACGACCTACTCCGATGCAGATCATGGTGGTTGCAAGGATACTGGTCACTCTACTGGCGCATATCTCATCAAAATGGGTACTGGTGCCATTTCTTGGAGTTCTAAGCTGCAGGGCATCGTCGCCTTGTCCTCAACTGAGGCAGAGTACATCGCTGCTGTGGAGGCTGGCAAGGAGGTGGTCTGGCTGTGCAAACTGCTTCAGGAGATGGGCTTCGCTGTCTCCCAGCCATCTGTGCTTCGCATCAACAACCAATCTGCGATCCAAGTGGCGAAACACCCAGAGCATCATGGGAGGATGAAGCAGCTAGATTTGCAGTGGTTCTGGCTGTGAGATATGGTGGATAGGGAGGTGATTTTGCCCCAGTTTGTGCCCACTGACCAGATGCCTGCTGATCTGCTCACCAAGCCTCTGGCTTGAGTCAAGGTGCAGCAATTTTGCGAGATGATGGGACTGGCACCTTTAGGGGGGAGCTGAGCTGGCAGAGGTGTGCAATCAGGGGGGAGTGTTCCTTGGTGATCTTCACCTCTTGTCTTCGCTTTCTCTCTTCTACATGGTCTCTAGAGTACTTACTACCATTTGATTCCCCTCTTAATTTGCTACTTACTACTTCTTTTCCCAGCCTTCTAGGCCTATTCCTAGTGTTGTGGTGCACTAGCCACCCTTTGTTTACCTTTGTTTACCTTGGTGTTTTGGCTCACTTTAACTCAAATCCAGGCCTGGCCCATTGGGCTGCTGTCAAGCACCTCCTGCACTATCTGAAGGGCACTGTGAGCCTCTCCCTCACTCACTCTCCTGATCCTTTGACTCCTGAGCTATTTTCAACCTACTCTGATGCAGATCATGGTGGTTGCAAGGACACTGGTCACTCTACTGGTGCATATCTCATCAAAATGGGTACTGGCACCATCTCCTTGTCACAACCATGCCTTGCCCGACCGTTTCCCATGCCTCTGCACCCTTTCCGACACCTCCGCCCACCTCTCTGACACCCTCCGACCCATTCCTGACCAAGTCCGACGCTCAATAAGCTTGCCGACCACTCTGCTGCTGCATCCGAGCAATTGCCACTGTCGGCCGCTGTCGGTCTTGACTCATAACCACCATTCGTCTATATTGGGTTGACCCCCTGTGGGTCATGTGATCGTCTTAGGGGGCTTTCTCTGTTTGGGGCCACCGGGCTGATTAGGCACAGCATGGTGCCTGCACCACGTGGCGCTCCAACGGGTCGCACTGCTTTCTGGGATTTCGGCCTGGCCTGTGATTGGCTGTTGGTGAGCGCTCTGTCACAATCTTATCCACTTGTAGATACATCCTTTGTCTCGTCCATTTCTCCCGCTGTTAGCCTTCATTCCATTGTGAAGTTTTCTGACACTTACTTCCCCTTGAAAATTTCCATACCTCCATATGTTAGTTCTGACATCCCGATACTGTACTGCCTCAGCTCCGCTGTAGTGTATAAGTACCCGTACAGTACCCCGATGTCCCCTCAGTACGAATATCAACATAAGTTCCCCATTCCGAGACTCCGTCCCTCTCCTCTAAGTCCCTCCGACCTCTCCATACTTAGCCCACCTCTGAAATATGAGGGCCGAGCTTGTACAAGGGGGCAGTGCAAGAGCTGAACCCGACGCCCTCCTCCGACCTCCACTCCGCTAGCCGGAAACTCTGTCGGCCCTTTTGGCCATCCCCCGCTCCGTTCCACTAGTCGGAAATCTGTCGGCCTCCTTCGGAAGGCCTCTACCTCGGTCCCTACCAATCGGACTAGCATCGGACTTTGAATCTCCGACGTCAGCATACCTTCTAGTACCCTTTTGGGACCCTTTCGCCCCTGTGAACCCTCGGAGTGAGGCCCAAACTTGACACTCCTGGAGTTCTAAGCTGCAGGGCCTCGTTGCATTGTCCTCAACTGAGGCTGAATACATCGCTGCTGTGGAGGCTGGCAAGGAGGTGGTCTGGCTGTGCAAACTGCTGCAGGAGATGGGCTTCACTGTCTCCCAACCATCTGTGCTTCACATCGACAACCAATCTGCGATCCAAGTCGCAAAACACCCTGAGCATCATGGGAGGATGAAGCAGCTAGATTTGCAGTGGTTCTGGCTGTGAGATATGGTGGACAGGGAGGTGATTTTTCCCCAGTTTGTGCCAACTGACCAGATGCCTGCTGATCTGCTCACCAAGCCTCTGGCTTGAGTCAAGGTGCAGCAATTTTGCGAGATGATGGGACTGGCACCCTTAGGGGGGAGCTGAGCTGGAGAGGTGTGCAATCAGGGGGGAGTGTTCCTTGGTGATCTTATCTTCACTTTCTCTCTTCTACATGGTCTCTTACTTACTACCATTTGATTCCCCTCGAAATTTGCTACTAACTACTTCTTTTCCCAGCCTTCTAGGCCCATTTCTAGTGTTGTGGCACATTAGCCACTCTTTGTTTACCTTTGTTTACCTTGAAGTGCACTTAGTGTAGCTGAGTCCAGTGCTGAGACCTTTGGTTGCTCACACTGGACTCTAGAGTCTGGTATTTTCCCAAGCTCCCTAGAGCTATTAGAGTCCATTAGGCAACCTTTGGATGCCTCTAGCCTTCTCTGTTGCTCACATAGGTTTTGAGGTAAAGCAACATATGAAAAAAGAACACTGTTCTGATGGCAAATCCAGTTTCTCTCTGGTGTAGGTAGCATGTTGTACATTTTATTTCTGGTGTGTATAGCATGTTTATGCTTCAAATTCTACAATCTGTCCCCAATGCACAACACCTTCAAAATGCAGCTTTCCATCCAATTTCTTGGACTATCACACTGCATGTATTTTCTTTCCTCAGCCAGGTTCCATGTAATGCCCAATCTCAATCAATTGTATCCACATGTTGTGGAAATGGAATTGATCTGTGTAAGGTAATGTTGATCAACATTGATGCACAATACTGATTTCCATACATCCCCACTGACAGATACTCACCATGTTACATGTAATGTTCACTGCAATCTAATGCAGTATATTACACCTGAATGGATTCTCCAACGTCCTCCAATTTCTGCATACAGAGGACAATGCAGCCTTCTTCACCATGGCATGTAGACTCACTTACATCTTCCCAGCTCGCATGGGGAGCAGTCCATAATGGTCAATGACATGAATGTCCCCACTGTCATATTTCCCTACTGATGGGAGAGTGCCCTGGCTTCTGCTGTGGTCCAAATGGATCACATCTTCATGATGTGTCCCCCTTCCCACCTCTACCTCCACAAACCAAACTTCTCACAGAAGTTCCTCAAATTTCTCAGTTATCCTGCATTCTTAATCTCCTTGTGTACTTACTACTCAGTACTAAACATGATACTACGATGAATGTAACATTCCCTGAACTATTACTGTAGACACAAACATATGCACATAATATGCTCACACAAAAAGACCACCAGAGTGAAGTGGAGGCATGTCTTGTAAACCATCATCATAACACCAACAGAATGAGAAATCATTCTGGAGATCAGGTTGAGAAGGGAGAAAATTCCTGCCACAGTAATTTAGTGATTGTGTCATATTATTTTCAATGGCAATAGCATTGCTCACTAATTAACAAACCACTTGAATGCTTCAAAGCAAGTGATTATGATATGCCTGTTATCGAGCAGCCTCATACCCTCACTGAGACATTCTTGGGGTCTGGGAAGGGTGGGCTGATGCATGGAAACAATGGTGGGTGTAGGTGGGAACTGGCCCATTGTGATGGCTCACATCAGTTCTTTGGTGACTGGAATCTTGAAGAACATCAGATGAGTGCCAACCATGACAATCCTGGCCATCTCTTTGAGGTCAAGCAAACCCAGATTGAGCGCATTTTGTATTCAATTGTTGTTTTGAATGGCTGTGATTGCCTCAGCGATAAGCTGGGCATGGGCACAGTTCTCTTTGGCCATGTAATGCTTGTTTTCTTGCACAAGGTATAGGATTGAATTCCAATCCATGACACATACATCAGACTTGGCATGTTTCCACTCCCCACAAATAAGGAGACAGATGTCTTTCTGATGGTGTAAGCCCCTGCCAGTGGCCCTGTCAGCATAACCCATTGTGCACAGAAGTTGTGCTACAAAGTCATCAACTGCAGACTCTGTCTGGTTCATCTAAATTCATTGCAAAGTCCATGTAGTGGGTGACCCAGAATGAATCAATGTTCTCCATTTCATCAGCCCCTAGGTTGTTGATGAGGTCAGGGTAATGATCAGCAAGCAGCAGAATGTCAATGCCAAAGAATGTTGCTTAGTCTTGAGGAACAATTGAAATATTGTATGCTTCAAGCTCATTTCTGGTCCAGTCACTGCTGGACTTCACACTTTGGATGATGTTCGCCATGTGGATGGTGGTACTGGCTTCATCCCATCTTTGCTGGAGGAGTGTGTAAGCGTATGCTCACCAGAACTCCCATGCCACACTATGTTATGGATTGATGACAGTCATGGACAACAATGACCTTGGTGGGGGCCCTCAGGTGGAGTGGCAACAAGTTAACCTCTACAATGTGGATAGCGAATAGCAAGCTCATGACAGCTTTCATTCAAGGTGTTGATGGCCATGGTCTCAAGAACCACTACATTGAGAATGCACTTGACATTGGCATACATCACAATGTGGTGGACATGGACTCCCTCAGGGGACATCAGAGCCACACAGAGGCTTAAACCAACAATGTGAGGTGGCTGGAAGGATCTCTAAAGACAAAAGCAATCCTCTACAATGGTAACCACCTCACTTACATGCAAGAGCACTCACCATTCATCCCTGTTTACAACCAGCACAAATTGTCAAGCATAAACCTTGCAACAAGACAATCCTTAATCACCAGCTTTACTGACAATTTTCATCATTTTAGATTTCATTCAACAACACAAAGACCAACCATTCATCAAAACCACACTGGCAGGCAACCAGCTGTTGCCAACTCATACCAATTCTGAAAATGATTCATTCAATACCATGATGAATGTCTTATTGCAAATGCCATTGGCTGATTCATGGCACAAGTACATCAACACCACCCTGGCAACAGTCAGGTCTGTAAGCAACTCAAACTTGGCAAGGTTCTTCAAGACAAGGATATGTTTGACACTCTGTTTGACCTATTTAAGTATGAACATTTCTGATCCTGTGACAACACAAAATCAGGTCTGAGCATGCATAGCATGGCCAAATGGTACCCAACATACATATGCCAGGGTTAGTAGGTTAGTAGTTCACATTCAAATTTTGACTCTGCTTTCATAACTGATGGAAAATGCCAATACTACAGTGCATGCTTCACATTGTCAAGCAAGCAATCCACATCTTGGACTTTCTGGCTGCCACAGTGGAGTCCAGGATGTCTCCAAGGGCATTCCAGTGGCAAAACTACCAGCTGCATTTGAGGCAGAGTATCATTGCCCAGCACCAAAATCCATGAGCCCATCTCTCAACACGCTTGCAAAGTGCTCGATGCCAAGTTTATTTAGATTGGACAGACCAACACATAAACCACTTTCACAAAGGGGAAGGTTACAATCCAATGGAATCCTTTGGCACCCTCAAGGAAAAGAAAATATATCAAGGTCAACTACTCCCCAGCTGCAATGCAACCAGGGAAAGTGACTTGATCAGTGATGTAATCAGGGCTTCAATGTCTGCCAAATTCAAGGTGCTGAAGTATGGCCTAATGCACCACCTGCATCGAGATGGTCTTCTGGACCAATTCCTAATTCCAACAAAAATATTTTTATATGCCTTGAGCAAACAGCTTAACCATGTCTGTGAAGGCATCATGGAGGTGAGTGGAAAGCATATCCTCTGGGCTTGTTAATGACCAATTTTGTCTTTAAATAAGTGTCATGGGTTTGGCCCAACTTGGTGATGGCTTTTGCTCAATTCATTGTGAGGGGCTGGCAAATCCTTGGATGTAACTGTTTCCTTGACACTAGCTGTGCTCTCCACAGTATTAGCAGTGGCCATTTGAACCACTGTCACTGAAGTCTAGAAATTGTGTATGTGGTTGCAATGATGCATGCAATCCAGTGATGGATTGTGCCATGCTTACCTGTTCAAATGTAGTAGTTACCATTTGAATGTTGTGGACATCCTCCCATGAGTGCATTCTGAAGACAACCAAGTCCTCCAGTATGGAAAGCTGGACAGTTGTTCTTCATCTGCCAAGCAGCAACCTCAATTTGGCAGTTGTCATTTGACAGACTCCAAACCCTGCCAGCCAAACTTTAAATGATTGATTGTCAAACAGCTTCAAGTGAAGACACAAAGTTAAAAAACAAAATTGCAGTTGTCAATTTCTAACAACAACAAAAGTGATATTGTGATATTGTGTAGGTGGAGTAACACCAAGACTTGTCAACCATACCACAAGCTTGGAATGCTGACCCAAACAAAATTCTGTGGATTCCAGGCATCATCATGAGTGCTATGTCAATGTGAGCTCTCCATCAAAAATTTGACAACAAACTGCAAGTACTGCAGCATCACATGCTGGGCTATAGCATGACTGTTAGAGGGATGTGCTAATTACAGTGAGTTTTCCCTCACTGCCTTCATAGTCATTGTCACCAGTGGCCTGCAATAGTTTCCAATGGAGGCCATCAAATCTTTGGATACCTTTTGCCATCATGCTCAATAATAACCTTGGCCTTGCTTCCACTTCTACTCTGAATAGAAAATGACAGATGGGTTGTCCTCCATGGAAGTAAACCAGGATTTGGATTGCTGAATGGTTCGAGTGATAAAATGTTTCTGAAAATGTGGGACATCATCATCAGCCCAAAAATTCTGGCACTCAACAGTGGCCATATTTGTTTCTGTCTGCAGATATGTTTCCACTAAAACCTATGTCATTGTGAAACAACAGGTAAGATGTACAGTCATCCTGTGACAAAAGTTGTCTGGGTTATCCAAAAATAATTTGCTTAGGTGGAGAAGATATACTCCATAATCCCACAAATTGGGTTGAAGTGGCACCTCTTCTGCTAAACTTGCCTGGATCATCTTTCCAACAGGTTCATGCACTTCATCATGATTCTTCCTTGCCTTTGCTTCTCTGCAAAGGTCCTGTAGGCCTTCAGAGTTTCAACAACCTTCAGGTGGGAAAGCCCAAGTGAATTGAGTGAGAGTGAAGATATATGCTCTGCCCCTTCACTGAGTGCAAGCCCTGTGAAGATTGGTGGATTATTGCTTACTGTGACAGGCACTTCATCCTCCCCTTCATCTGGGTCATCATTGATGGTGACTCTGCCAATGGTGGCTGTAATATGTGGATGGGTTCATATATAATCGTGAGGTACCAGTGGTAGCTGGATGACATGATTTCATATAAAGGGTGGGAAGAAGGATAACCTACTGTTTGTTGATGGGCATGATGAGGTATCTTTTTGTGAGGATGTCCACCTTTGCTGTCAATATGCTTACACTCCAGTAACTGGATTCAATGCTGTGTGGCTTCAGAGATATACAATGTCAGACTTTAGCTGTGTACTTACCTTCCTGAGTTGAGCTTGCTGTAGAAAAAGAATGAGTAAGGAATTTACACTTGACACAAGAAGGAAAGTTGCATGGATGCTGGCATTTGGATGATCTGACCTATAACTTCTTGGAGGATTTCCTCCTGCCTCTGAGGCATTCCATCAAGGGGTTGAGGTGAGTTTCACAACCATTTGACCACAAGTTCTCTCTCAAAGACTGACACTTGTAACTTCTGTAGCCTCTATATGAAGCATAGTGAGTAATTTAAATGAAGAAAGGTGACATAGCTTGTCTGGAAGTCAGTTTTTTGTGACATGCCTTCTCTTCTCTCACCTCAAGGGTCACTTTTGTGCCTTGAAATCACCTAGAATTTGTTCCTGAAACTTCTAAAATGTAGATTAACTTCTAAAATAGACATTATGGATACTTAGCTTGGTATCCAGTTACCCCAAACTGTCAGTAGATATGCCCTCCTCTCCAAGGACCAGAGTCCCCTCCAGGTGGGCTCTGGATGAAGGAAAAGATTAGAAATGGGCTGGGATACTCCCAATAGGCTAGCTAGTCATCCAGGTGACACTGTCTAGAGAAGATGTTTCTTGCTACTGTGAAGGATCAGTCTACCATAGTCAGCAGAGTGAATGCACTTTCAGTGGCAGTGCTGCACAGCCACTGAAAATTTTCTGGAATGAACTGACTTACATGGCAGAATGTCAATTTTGTTTCATGTACATGTACCGGAAAGTATAAATTACACACTAAACCAATATATTGTGGATGTCCATTCCGCACAGGTGCCATAAACTGAGAATTTATTTATCCAAGATCTTGACCTCGGCACCCGACAGATATGTCATAGAGATCACAGGGATGATGTGAAATGTATACCAGAGCAGCATGGAACTGATGTGCCAGTGTTGTCTGCCAGTGACCATATAGCCTATGTTTCATACAATGTACTGTGATTAATTTGGCATCATATATAGGCCACACATCAACTGTATGTACAGTGTATATATTCTGTATACTTCGTGTATGTTGAAATCCTACATTCCATTGTGATATTCAGTATGCTCCATGCGGTGGACAGTTCCGCACATACAAGTGGTAAGCCTTGTAGCCAACGGTATATATATAATTGTATTGCACAATACTACAATAGTCACCATCGGTACTTCAGTAGTCAGTATCATGGTTGGTACTAGCTGGCAGTGAGTGTGCAGGTGGAAGCTTACAAAATTAATGGGCATGCGGGTGAGTCGAATGGCAACAGAATGCTGGGATTGAAAATGCTGAGGTAAGCAAACATGAAAATTTCCATCAAGTCCCTCCACACATTCTGACACCATGACACCCACTTCCCCCATCATCATGCATCACCAGCCACCACCTAGCAGAGATACAACACAACGTATGATGACAACAATGGCTCACAAGGATACCAGCATGAATAGCAGGCTGGTAGGGTTTATATGGTGAATTCAATTTTCATATTACATTCTCCTACTTCCTATACTCACCACCACCTGATAGTGACGACAACATGACGTTCATACAACACAACTTATGATGACAACAGCTAGCTGGTAGGGCTGATCATATGGTGAATTCCAATGTTGTCTTCTGTCGTGTAGTTGTATATATCTTCACAATACATATTATATGATTCTCCACCGGTGTGAATGAGTGGGATGCTAGTAAAATTTATATGTGCTACAATTTGAATGTTTTGTCACTTACATATATCAGTGGAATTATACAGTGTATATCTACAGAAGTACCTGGCTCATGTTTGGTGCCAATTATATGACCAAGAATGTTGGTATAGTCCCTTGATGTTCTAAGGATGCTTGTCGGATATACCAACCCTAGCATCATTGGCACAAATTTGAATTTATATTCTGCAGCTGTGCCAGAAAGTAACAAGCTGACATAAACTGTATATTGGCTGCACCTTCCAAAAAAAATATCGACTGGACATTTGTAACCAAGCCTGGGTGTAGTGTTTGGTCGCATTTTGGCTTATGTAAGCCAACCTTTGCATTAGCTGCTGTACTTCACAATAATAATAACAACTACTGCTACTACAGACAAGTGGATGGAAATTGAAGCCCAAGGGGACTTGGAGAATTATTTCTTCACTATGAGACATTGTTAGACAATATCTCAGCATTGGTTGGGTCTTTGGGGCACATTTTATTGTCTTTTCACTGCTCTTTGATCCCTACCAGGCATGCATAGTCCCCCTGGGTCAAACTAGGACCCCATAATCCAATGGGAGGACCACTCAGTCTTGCCCCTCACACTCCTTTTACACAAACTCTTCATCTGGAGCCTATGGTGAGGGCTGTCTTGCTTGGTAATCCACTCTTTCCCCTACCTTGACCTCATGCATGCAATATCTTGAGAACTGATGAGTCCACTCTCTTTGGCAACCATATTCTACTTGATGCAGGTTCCTGGGAGGTATATTTTTTGTTGCTATAGTTTCAATGGTTCCAGAGATACTGCAGATTCTCTGGAGACAGGCACTGTAGGATGGTTTTTGGCATAACTCAGGGTTGGGTGTGCCAATCCTCCCATTTCCTTGATCTCCCAGCACCCCTAGAAGCCCTCTCTGATGCCCTGGAATTTTGTAGTGCTCAGTCCAGTGGTTGTCCACCAATATTAGCACTACTGTTCCCCCTCCCTCCCAACTGCACTCATGTTCTCTTGCAGACTGACATGCCCCTCCTCTTGCAAACTTCAGGTCAAGTAGATCTCATCAAGATCTCCTGTAAGGTGCCCTTTTTCTCACACCTGCATCCTTACTTCAGGAGATATTGTGCTTTCTGTATCAGACTGTTTTGCAGATATCTCAGGACTGGATTTTTGGTTTCTCATATTTCCTTGTTCTCCCAGTTTTTGCAGGACCCTGCTACCATCTTCTGAAGTTTCACAGTGTCATGCCTTGCAGTTCTTTGACAATGAGTTGCTGTCCTCCCCATCTGCCACAGCATAGCTCCCTGGCCCCACCCTTTGCATTTTTCCATCTTTTTGAGTCATAGGAATCCTTCCCCCATCCCAGAGTCAGCTGGAAGCCACTTAAGTGTTAGCAACAGAGAAGGCTAGAGGCATCCAAAGGGTGCCTAATTGACTCTAATAGCTCTAGGGAGCTTGGGGAATTACCAGACTAGAGTCCAGTGTGAGCAACCAAAGGGCTCAGCACTGGACTTGGCTACACTAAGTGCACTTCAAGGTAAACAAAGATGTGCCACAACACTAGGAATAGGCCTAGAAGGCTGGGAAAAGAAGTAGTAAGGAGCAAATGAGATAGAGAATCAAATGGTAGTAAGTGAGAGCCCATGTAGAAGAGAGAAAGTGAAGATAAGAGGTGAAGATCACCACAAGGAACATTAAGACCCTCTACTCCCTCTGAGACCCCCAGATGCTTACTGAGCCCTTCTGAGACATTTCAAAATGTAGATGTTCCTTTAGGTGCACCTGCATCTATTCTTGGATGTATTGAGATGAATACCAATCTTTTTTTGTGCATTTTTTGTTGTTAAGGCTGTAGGCAGCCTTAATAGTGACTCAACTACTAGTATATTCAATGTACCTGTAAGCAGCTACAAGGTATCAGTAAGTAGTCTAGTATGAAGAATATGTATGCTTACCCTCAGTAGTGACTTGACTCAACTACTGAGGGAATAGTACCAAAAGTGTACTCCAAAGTGCACTCTAAGTGCTTATGTAAGCATGTGAAACTCGCACCAAAGTAAGGTATCACACAGGGGTGATTCATTCTCCAAATTTTTGCTGTTGTGTGAGGCTGCCAAGTTCAGTCGAGACTTTGGGTCACACATGGTGACTAGTTTTCTTTTCTCTTCATTTTGGTGGTCATAACCACTTTATGACATGTATACCAGACCCTCCCCACTTGTTTTGTGTACAGGATCCATCCCCCCAACTCCCCATAGACATTTGAAGTCACATCAAGGTGACCCCACCCCCTTCATTTTATCCTTGAGACTGACTGCAGACATTTGGGGCTTTTGGTTGCCCTTGATAATGCTATCAATCATTGACTACACTGTGAAATATATTCATTTGAGCTTTGTAAAAGTTCAGTGTGAGCAACCATAGATTGAACAGAGATATGAGGGTACACAGTACCTAGAGTCCAGAGCCTCTCCCTCATGCCCAGGATCTAGAACCAAAGTATAAATAGCTCTCAAAATGTGAAAAGGTGAAAAGGGATCTGTTATCAGAGATAGGGGATGTGCCATGATAAGGGTTGGGAACCTAACCCTAGGCAGAAGTCCAAAGAAAAGATCATCAGTGATCTAATCAGGAATCTAATCAGAGATTAGATGAAAAAAGATTAGATAGGACTTCACTCATAACATCAACCTGTCTGCCATGTGAGGTCAGAGAAAAAAGGAAGGTGACAGTAGTTTACATTGCCATTGAGATAACACATGCATACTACTCAATGCCAATGAAAAACACTACTATGAATATGGCAGAATTCTGCAAATTGTCACTGTAAACTACAAAATACAAGGTTGCAGAAATGTACTCATGCAGCTATGTTAAGACTACCTCCCTACCCAAAAGACCACAGGAGTGAAGTGGAGGCATGTCTTGTAGTAGTGATCTAGATACACAGAAGAATGTTCCAGATTCAAACAAAATCACCTTTGCATCACTGTCAGGATGTTAGCTTGTGAACAGACAATGGCATCACAAAAGGTTGATCTGTTTGAATTGTATATGGCCTTAGCTCAGCCAGCCTGTGCTCTGACAAAGTAGGAAAGTGGCAATTGTGAATATACAATGAAGGACCTGGAACAAAGGTACAGTTAAGTCTGAGAAAGTCACAAACAATGGTGACTCACCATGGAGGATATGATACTTGTGGTGTGGGGAGGCAATGTTTCAAGAAGGTGAAAGCATAAATTACCATCATTATCATGAACACAATCAAATATCCTGAAGAGGGTATTCAATGGATGTGGATTGACAGTCCCACCAGCCAAAGGTATGACATTACAAAGGGCCAGTGCCATCATCTGCTGTGCCTGACTACCCATGAATAAGATCACCTAGTGAGACAATTACAAGTACATTGAGGACTTTATGAGTTGATTGAAACTACTTGAGGAATGTACCATTGAATCCTCATGTGCGCTAAAGTCATGAAAAAAGTTGTATGAGTAGATCCCATGGTAGGTACCATGGTTGCAAAATATGCATGCTTGGTTTGCTCGTTCATTGGCATCATACTGTTGGAATATAATTGTCACAATATTTTTTGCCACTTCCAGCCAAGCAGCATATATGACATGGGGTATATCCTCCAAGACCTGGTTCTCCCCTCAGAATCACTGCAAGCATGCAGAAATGATTGCATACCAATTGAACCAGCACATGGCAGAATCCTGGAGCATTGGTACCAAATTTCTGTGTATCTTGATCTCCTCTAGTATCATGTGAGTGTGGTGTGTGTTAGCATACTACCAGAAAACAAATCCATGGAATGACAACTTGCCATCTTCAAAAATAATGCTGCCTTCACAGACCATTTCTTTGTACTCTGACTGGATGAATTTGATAGTGTCTTCCAGTTGCTTCTGATGAAAAGCTCATAATGATTCAATCCCAATGTGGGCCATATACCTTAATATGAGTCTCTTGCATAGTGTGACCCAGCCATCAACACCAAAACCACTAAATAATACAGTGAGAGGGGCTATAACTGGATAGCAGCATGTGATTGGTGAACGGGCTATAACTGGATTGCCAGCTTTTCTTAAGAAAAAATGCACTAGTTGACAGGGGATTAGTTCACTCTTCATGCCCTGAAGTGCCAGACTGACCCCCATGACATTCCCACCTTATGGGTTTCAGCAGTGGGATATGATCAGCTCTCTCCTTTGTTTGCCATGGCTGATCCTATGCTGGCAGACCAACTGGCTGTGTAGTAAGTAGCAAATTAGAAGGGGAATCAAATGGTAGTATGTAAGTAGGAGACCATGTAGAAGAGAGAAAGAGAAGATAGGAGGTGAAGATCACCACAAGGAACACCAAGTTGACCTGGTACCTGGGTAAGTGCCCATGGGTTAACCCAAACCCACACTCCCATACCTGGGTCAGGTGTGGGACAATCTCCAGAGTGCTGTAAACCTGCAGGTATAACCTGGGTATGACCCATGTTACTCCCTACATTATGGTCATAGTCAAGATAATCAACAGAAATTTTACCAAGTCCAAATACTCTATAATTGGTAAAAATAATGACATGACTGCAAACATTTACATACACAAATGGCTGAAAGTCACCCTTGATATAAGTTGAGGTCCTCATTGGATACATTGTCAAGAGTGATGGAGGTACATAACATTAGAATTGTATCAGGGTCTGGAGGGCTCCATGGTGACAAGCATCTTATATCAAATGAAGGGCATGGTTGTTGGGAGTTGGGTGGCTGGGAAACAAATAGAAAGGACTGTTTGAAAAGCTAATGTTTGTATCAGTCTCACATAAAGAGTTAGAGAAAAAAATGTGCCTTCAATGCAGCATATGTTGATAATGGATTCCTGGACACTTGATACAAGCTTGTTGGGTGCCATGCACCAAGAGAGCCTATGACAAATAGTGAGCTGGAGGACATCAGATGGGATGAAGAGAACCTTACCAAGGATTGAAGGGTTTCATGTTGTTCTGGCAATACAGCCAATCAATGATGACCAAAGCAATCTATGGAATGAACAGACAATCAATAAGTGTCTGAGGAAATGGAACAGAAGATGACTTACTGGAGAATGACCATTGAGATGGATGATGATTCACATGAAACTGCTTTATCCTTGTGAATCAGTAAGACATGAGGACAGGGTGACCATTGGCATCCAAGGTGATCCCATGATAAGCATGTGGAGTTTTTTCTTGCCATTTTCATGGTGGATGCTTCCATAGCAATCTTCCATAATGTCTTCCCTATCACTGACTGTCTACACAAGATCAATAGAAATTGCATCATGGTAAAATCGACCAGAGTCCATAGACCTATGGCAGGTTTTGAAGTGTCCATCCACACATGTGCATGCACCAATGTGAAATCTGGGCAGCTCTGGCCGATAGAAGGTGGCTCAGGGATGTGGCATGCCAAATCAGAAAGGATACAGCCAAATTGTACCCAAGAATGCCTGGGACACCTTGGACTTAATTTAAATGTGCCTTGGAATAAAAGAACAAGACAACCCACCTGAGATGAAATAATATCAGGACTGAAAATGGGGCCTGAAAATGAAGAATGGGCATGGGTTAGACTGCTGCCAATGGCAGAGGAAGAAATGGCAAATGGCCCATGACTTTCTTTCCTGCTGACTGTATTTGTTCTATTGGAGGCCAGAATTGTGTTAGGAAGGCAAGGAGCTTTATATTGACCTCATATCTCACAAGTCTGCCTTTGTTGGGGCCATAGGCATTTTGGTTGGACCTATATGACAGATGTCATTCATCATCATTTGTGGCATTGTGAGAATGTATTCCCTCACCTGTAGTCTATGCTGTAGTCGATGCTGCCAATAATGCCATCCATTTGGCCCTTCTCCAGGCAAATGCAACTATGTCTTTTTCAAATGCAATCCTCATGCCTGCCACTGAACCCCCCAATCAGACATCAAGACATTATTCATTGGTTAATTACAAATAATGTAATGTTATCTATGTATGTGCCAACTGAACACTAGGCAACAGAGTCAACAAGTCAGTACTACAAATGTTGAGTTGGATGGGCGTACAGCCTACCTTCACACTGATTGTCCATGCATATATACTAATGAATTAGCATCTTGATTTCTGAGTGACAATGCTAAATGGTAAGTCAAAAATCTAGCTAGTGCAAGTACTACATATTGTCACAAATGGAGGATGACTTACCTTCATACCAATTCCACCCATCAAGACATTGATCTGCTTTCACATTTGCATGATTGATTGTAACACCTACAATTGTATGAATGAATTAGCATATACAGCTCCCCCCAATAGTGAGTGACTTACCTGCAGGAGGTGGAAAAGAAGAAAAGGTGTTTGTGAGAAATGCCAGCATTGATATACTGAATGCAACTCACAGTCACATGCACATGGGAAACTACACAAGTGGTTTGTGAGGTTGCCATGCACATGATCATGATTCATGTTCAGTATATCAATGCTGGCTTTTCTCATGAATACCCTTTCTTCTTTTCCACCTCCCACAGGTAAGTTGCACATTGTACTTTGTCTGTACATGACATGCAATGGTATATTCTTCATATCATGAAGTGTCAGACTGACCTCCATGGCATTTTCAGTACTGTTTAGTGTCAGGACCCCTCAGGCATTGGTATGTGAAACAGTTCTGGGATGATTCATAGCACCTTTTTTAAGGGATTGATGGTACTGGACACATGTCCTACTCATGGTGGTGCTGTAAACATGTGATTTTGCCAATATTTCCCTGAGAGAGTAATCCTGATAAGCCACACAAGTGATTGCTTGAGTTGCAGTGCAGAACAGGGGATAAGTGACACATGCACAGCAAGCATTTCACAATTTTTCTTCAGAAAACATGCTGAAAAAATGGAGGGAAGAGATACCCTTTTATTTTTGATGTTTGGAAAGAAAATATGCAAAAGTAATGTTTTATTTTCTTCCAGAGAACATGGATTGATGCTAATGCCAATTAGAGTAGAAGCTAATGGGCATTACCACCAATCCATGTTTTTTGGACAAACATAAAATATTATTTTTGCATTTTTCCCCTCCAAACATGCAAAATAAAAGAGTATCTCTTTCCTCTATTTTTTCAGCATGATTTCTGAAGAAACATTGTGAAATGCTTGCAGTGACATGTTCAATGTTTGGCATTGTTTGCATGAGCCCAGTTCACCAAGGTCACTGTCATGGTCTTCAGAGCCTTGAAAGACTCCTCTAAAACTCCAGTAAAGTCCTGGACCTCACCTGTGAGGGACTTGATGGCAGCATTGTTCTTCTTCAGCAGCCTGACAATTTCCCCCAATTGCCTCCTGTCCAGACCCTTGGCCACAGATTCCCCATGCAGCAACAGCACCCTCAAAACCCATGGAGGGTGACTCATGCTTTCTATGTCTGGGGTATCTTTTCATCATCACTGTCATCAACCTCCATGTTGACCTCTGTCAATGCCTTCAATTTTCTGTGGCACTTCCATTTTTCTCCACCTCAGGGGGACATCATTTCAATAGGCCTCTTCTCCATGTCAGTAGTCTGAGCAATCAAATCACTCTAAGCCTTCAATTTCTGGCACCAGATGCAGGAATTGCTGCATCCAATCCTTGGGGCGCATTCTTGTCATTAGGGTGCTGTTAATTTTATGCAACAGTTCAGCCAAATATGTACCAGACACCACCAATTCAAGTTCCATCATCCACTGGAAGTTCACTTTCCAGTGGTGTGAGGACCAGGGTCCTCTGCACCTCCATGGTGACTAACTAATGAAGAAGACATTGTATCACTTATTGATCTTTCTTTTGATCAACCACAGCCTTCTTTTTTACTGTGGAAAGTGTTCCTCGGAGAGCACATGTGTTTACAACAGAAGTGAAATGTGTTTGAACCCTGGCTGCACAGACTTTTGGAAAAGTAATGGGAAGGAGCCTGGTCTGCTCAACTACTCTGAAAAGTTCCTCAGGTTGCAACCATGAACCCTCAACTTTCAACCCACTCTTATTCCAGCTACTGGTAACCACCAGACAAATCCATCTTGTCACCACTCTCATAGTTGGCATTGTGCTTCTCATGGCCAACTTTCCTGCAGGTTTTTCCCATTTGCACATTAAATGCATTGCTTAGTAACAGAACAAAATGGGAATGCTTTGAATACCCCCGTAACAATGAAATCTGACACCTTGTTTGCTCATTGACAGACAGAAAGAGTTGGTGACCCCTTCTCCTGTGGGATAAAGGGTGCCTTCAGCTTGATAGAATGGTCCATGTGGTCCTCCAGTTCCTGGATGGGCTTAATCTGTATGTCACAGACAGCACTGAATTCAAGGTGGAAATGTTGCAGATACATAAGTAGCTTGACCCTTGGATGCAATCATTTACAGTACTTACCTGTTGCATCTTCCTTCCTTGCCCCTTTTGCCCTGACAGTCTTGTTACAAGATATGATGCAGTCACAGCAGGAACTCATTGATGGATCATGCCAGACACTGACCTTGTCCCCTTCCCTTGCCACCATTTACATCAACTTTCTTCCCCTTTCCCTTCTGAGTTCATGAAACATTTATCAAAGAATTATCAATGGTTCACCAAACTTTCATCAAAGGTCTGTCAAAGGTTCATCAAAGATTTATCAGAGGCTTGTCATACCCATTTTGATGGGATATGTGCCAGTAGTGACCAGTATCCTTGCCACCACAATGATCTGTATCAGAATAGGTCAAGAATAGCTCAGATGTTGAAGGATCAGGAGAACATGTGAGGGAGAGGCTCACAGTGCCATTCAGATAGCACAGGAGGTGCTTGACAGCAGCCCAGTGGGCCAGGCCAGGATTGGAGTTGAAGCAAGCCAAGGTGCCCACAGTATAGGCAATATCTGGTCTGGTAGTTGAGGCAAGGTACAAATTTCCTTCCAACACAAAGTTGGGATGGGTGGATGGAACATAACAAGTGCTGAGTGCAATTCTAGTAGTACTAATTAGTAGAGGACACCCACATCTCAACCAACTATCTTTCAGGGACTGCCTGTGCAGGTGTCCTGGATGCCCAACCCACAACTGGGATAAGTAGGCTGCAGGCAAATTTCCCAAAGTAGACTAGTAGCAAGTTAGCAAGTGATGTGCATTAATTCATTACAAAGAATTGCAGATATGCACTGAGAGGAAATTCATTAGCAGTGCAGGGGCATAAAATAATAACTGCACAGAGAAGCTTGGCTTTCATCTGACCATAAGTGTGTTAGCAACAGAGAAGGGTAGGGGCGTCCAAAGGGCGCCTAATCGACTCTAGTAGCTCTAGGGAGCTTGGGAAATTACCAGACTAGAGTCCAGTGTGAGCAACCATAGATTGAACAGAGATATGAGGGTACACAGTACCTGTACATCAAGACTTTATATAAGTACAACGAGAGACAAACTAGGAGAAAGGAAGGTGGACTCAGCTACACTAAGTGCGCTTCAAGGTAAACAAAGAGTGGCTAATGCACCACAACACTAGGAATAGGCCTAGAAGGCTGGGAAAAGAAGTAGTAAGTAGCAAATTCAAAGGGGAATCAAATGGTAGTAAGTAAGAGACCATGTAGAAGAGAGAAAGCGAAGATAAGAGGTGAAGATCACCACAAGGAACAAAGTGTTGAACATGCACCTACAGAGTGCAGCATGTGAAGTAGTTACTACTTACTCCAAATATGGAAGACAGTAGCTATGACTATTTATGTAGGTAGTTGTCACATGTCATGTCACACTTCCCTGTAGTATATAAAGGCAGCCTATGGTGCACCAAAATACAATTGTTTTTGCCTCTCACTTCATACCTCAGCTTGTTATCCTCTAACCTAAGGTGAGTCAGTTGGAGCTGGCCCTCAGCATTGTCCTCATCCCACTCATGTGCCTCACCCTTGTCTGTGGATTTGGTGATATGGTTGACCTTACTGAAAAGGTTGTAGAGGAGTGTCATGATGTCACTGAGGTGGTGATCAAGGACTTGGGAAACCAACTTGGTCACAGTGCTTGCTGATGTACCAGCTTTTGCAGTCAGGAGCCAAGGAGCTCAATATTCTTTGGCTGCTTATGCCGCTTTATCCTTCCTCTTTTCCGGCACCTTCACTCCCAGCAGGCAACATCCCTTCTTTCGATGCTGGCACTTGGCACACTGTTTGCTACATGAGTTGGGAAGGTCAATGCAGACAGTGCTGGTGGAGACACACAGAGAACAGGGTTGGGCATGCTGGATTGGTGCTGACCTGGCAGGTGGGATGAGCACATATGCTCTATTCACTTGGGGGAAACTCACCCCTGTGGAGAAGGTGTCTGACTGGTTGTGTATGAGACCAGTGCCTCATCTCCCCCCTCAGGATCATCCCTGGCTGACTCTCTCCCTCTCTGTGGCTTCTATCTTATGCTGCTGCCTTGCATTCTCCTTTGCTTTGCACTGCTGTCTTCCAGCTCCTGACACTGTTGTTCTTCTTCATCTATGAGTGGGTTGTCAGTAACAAAATAGTGAGTTGATTCTTGTAAATGTACCTCACACCAGCACATCTCCTGTTCTTGCTGCATTTGAAGTCGTTCCTCTCCTATGGATGGATGTCAGTCACTAGTTCACATGAAAATTGATGTAAACATACCTCTTGCTGGTGCAGTTCTTCTTCTTTCTGCCTCCAAAGTCATTCTGCCTGCTCTTGTTGTCACCTTTCATATGCCCAAATCCTCATGCTGGGCATGCTCATTGATCTTGGCCATTTTGTCTTCTATTGAGTTAGTATCTGATACTGGCATGTAGTCTCAAGTGATGGATCATCAGAGAAGGTGTTCTGATGAGTCTGAAATCAAGAAACATCTCACCACCAGCCAGACATTTTACAAGCAGGTCATCAATGAATGATCATATTGCTAGGACCAGGAAAATTGCATCACCATTGGGGTTTGTGTCATCACCAAAAAGTTCTGTTGGCAGATCCTGCTGCATGGCGGTTAGGTTAGTTTTGCAATGGGCAACCAATGACAATCTCTCCTTTACTGACTTTCTGACTGAGATGGTGGGCAAGATCAAGGACAGGTACAAGTTCAACGAGTGGAAAACCAATTTTGACCAGGTTTTCAAAGCCTCCCAAAATGGTACCACCATTGAGGTTGTCAGGGCTGCTATGACCAAACACAGCACACTGAGGTGCTCTGCATGGTCATCCTCTCTTCCATGGTCCCATCTTACTCGTGGTCCTTGATCACCCCAGTAAGTGAATCCAGAACTGGCTTCATGAAGTAATTTGCTGATATCAGACAAGCTTCCTCCTCACAATCTCATAGGTCAATGTCCATCCTTGAATTCCTGTCCCTCACTAACCCATCCTTCAGGTGAAGCCTCTCACAAATCCAAAGGCCCCTTACCCCCACCATCAAACAGGGGCATTCTCCAGTTTTTAGACACATCCCTTGGTCACTGTCTTATTATTCTGACATGCACAGTGCCTTGGATGGACATATTTTGTTTGATGTGGAATTAGCCAGGGAGCATGGTTTTGAGGTACAGTGTCTACAAATGACCAGGGACACCCTGTAGCCTACTGTGATGGGTCCAAGTATCATTTTGGTTGTTGTTGGATTTCCTTCCCAAAGAAATGGGTGAAGGTGGTGGGGAGCCTTTGTGTTAGGGGCCATGCCCTAATTGGAAGTTCATAAGATCTCATGTGCAAGTATCCAATCCTGTGGCCTATTGACCTGTGAAAAGAAGAGCCAATATGGCTTGTGCGTGATTCAGTGGCATCCACCCCAACAGTTCATTACTTGAAACCGTGAACTCCTGGTGATAGATGGGGCATTTATACTGTATATTATGTTTCACGAATGTGGTCTATATTATGTTGGATGGGTAGATTGTAACACAATCTTGACTTAGTACTATGCTAAATAAACTCAGTCCTCTCACTGCTCCTCACACCTCACAGTACCTTGCCCAATAAAATCAGGCTAGCACTGCACCACATGTATCTCTGTCTTTAATGGCATTATAATGCTCAATGACTGAGGCCTGACATTTTTTTCTGATGTGATATCTTACCTCTGCCTGGTCATCCTATGCTGACCTTGGGCATAAAAGTGGGGGGGGCATTTTTGTACCATGTGTGGGTCATAGCAAGCATATAATCAGTGATATTACCAAAGGGACATGTTCACAAATATGACTGGAATGTAGTTTGAAGCAAGAAGGTAACCATTGGCACACCAGTAGATTATGACATGGTAGTTACAATAGTTCACCAGGGTATAACACAGGCTACACTCATGATGCCTATGCCATGGGCTGGTAGAGGCTGCAGTTAGGGAACCAAGCCTGGATATGCTGCCAGAGCCAGTAGAAAGGGGTTGCATAGGTGACATCAATGGACTCCAACTGACCAGAACTACAAGTAAGAAGACCCCCAATATGTCCCTTACCATCAATGATGATGGTGCCAGAATCACCCCATATGGCAGAGAATGTACCAGGCTCCTGATTGTAGGAAGGATTGCCCACTCCATCATTGGGAAGAGGAAGAAGAATTGGTAACCTCCAAATTTCAGTGGGCCTCTGGCAACATGATCCCCTGGTTGTAAAGGGTTCTCATTAGCTGAATGATCATACCAGACCTGATCATTGACTCAAGAGGCATATGCTGTCAGGGAGATGTATGATGCTAGAAGTATTCCCAGCACCTCAACCTGTGAACTCATCAGTAAAATACTTCACAAGATCATGACTCACTTGTTGATTGCTGCCCTGCAGTAGGAAGATATCATCACTTGAATTGTGATTCAAAACATGGACAGTGATGGATTTGCATTGGAGGTCCATTGCAAGAATGCAAGCCAACTTGTCTGCAAATTCACCCAAGCAAATCCTACTGGTGTCTCCTTCTTGCCACCATTTAGTCAAGAACCTGGTCAGGGTAGGGCCAACCAAGGAGGGATCTACAGATTGTTAGCAACAAAGATGGGTAGGAGCATCCAAAGGTCGCCTAATCGACTCTAATAGCTCTAGGGAGCTTGGGGAAATACAAGACTAGAGTTCAGTGTGAGCAACCATAGATTGAACAGAGATATGAGGGTACACAGTACCTAGAGTCCAGTGTGAGCAACCAAAGGGCTCAGCACTGGACTGAGCTACACTAAGTGCGCTTCAAGGTAAACAAAGGTAAACAAAGAGTGGCTAATGCACCACAACACTAGGAATAGGCCTAGACGGCTGGGAAAAGAAGTAGTAAGTAGCAAATTTAGAGGGGAATCAAATGGTAGTAAGGAAACTACTAATAATGAGTAAACTCACCCTCAATAGTGACTCAACTACTGAGTGTGCTCTATGTAAGCAAGTAAAAACTCACACCAAAGTCAATATCAAACAGGGGAGATCTATCCACAACAGAGAAGGCCTACAAAAAGTGACCACAACACTTGGTCAACAAGCTGTGTGGTTGGCTGAATTTTATAATGCTCATAATCCAGGAAGTTAATGGAAAGTTAGTATATACTAGATTTTACAGATGAAATGCAAAAGCTGCCGATGGATCTGTCATGCTGTTGCCAACACTATGTGCTCAGAAAAAGTTGACAGTGACACAGAGAAATTGAAACACCTCCTTCACCTGCTTCATGGTAAATCTGAAAAGGAAGCAAACAAGGTTTACCATACCATAGCTTGCATTCATCATCTCATGCCATGAACTGCCAAAACTTTTTGCCAGGATATTTGCATTCTCCAAACTCGGAAACTCCAAGCTATTGACTGTGTCACTAGTGTATGAAAAGACTAATCCTTACTTGACAGGGGTAACTGAACAAACGTAATTCATAATGCATACTAAATTCCTTGTTATTGCAGCTGGCACTAGCCATGCTATCCATTCTGGAGTTTCTTGCATCACCTTGGGAAATCCAGGACATTAAGACAACTGGCACCAATGTTCTGGGTCCTAGAGACCCCAATGCTATCCTCTCAGAACAAGATCATCAACATGTTCTGGCTAGCATGTGCAAGGTTTCCTGAGCAGTTGCCAGGAACATTGACATGCTCCAATGATCCCTGCCTTGGAGTCATTTGAAGATGATTGTCTCCTTGCCCACTGGAACAGTGAGATTTTTTCTCTAAAACTGTCACCTTACATGCATCTCTTTTGGTACTTCAGAACCAGAGGAGATCATGACCTACCAAACCCAATACAATGCCTACTTCAACACAGTCATATCTGCAATCAAGGGCATTGTCAACACAATTCTGCCCACAATATTGAAGGACAGCATGACAAGACCTGTTCTGACATATCTCATGTGCAAACTCCACTGGGAAAAGTTTGGCCTACAGCCCACCAATGAACCAGTTATCAAGTCAGACACAAGGTGGCAGCAGAAGCTGCAGCATAGGAAAGGGTGGAGTGAGGAACTCCAAGAGAGGGAAGAGATGGAGTATTGGGAGGGGATGAACATGAAAGCCAGCAGAGGGCAGAGCAAGAGAGGGTGGTGCTGAGAGAGTACAGAATCCCAGCTGCAGAGGTGTTGGCCCTCCCTGGAGCTAAGGGTAAGGCCCAAGAGGTTCCATGAGTAGACAACTCCCACTCTTCAGCCAGACCAGCACATTTCCAAAGTTCATCAATGATCTGCTGCAACTGTGTCTGAATTTCCAAGCAGTATCAGTCCACAAAGTATTTGTCATCAGGCACTTTGTGATCATGTGGAGAGATGGGTTCCCTGCATTTTGGTGTTAGGTGATGATACTCTGCCCCAAATGTGGCTGGTAATTTGGCCTCTGGGATGTCCTTTGAGACATCCTGAAACTCCACTGGGGCAGCCAGGAAGTCACACATAAACTCAGTTCCTCATCCTCAGCTTGTATCAGTTCATAGGAGTGACCAAGAACAATCTTTGCATTGTTAGTGTTACATGAGCAATCACCCCTCACTGATCTCTCATCCAAACCATCCCCACTCACCCTCAGCTTTTGATACCATCAGACTTCACCTTTGTATCCCACTTCTATTTCCCTCTGCTTGTTCAAATCCCACCTCAAACCTCTACCCCAGTACTGACTTTAGTTCAAAATTCCACCCTACCCCAGACTAAATCAATTCTGCTGACCACATCCACTCCTTCCACCCATTGAGAGATGCTGCTTTTGGGTTCTAACAAAGCCCCTAAGTTTTCTGGCAAAACTGAAGATATCTGTGCTTACTTCAAGGATGTCCACCAGATTAGGACCAATCAAAATCTCTCTCTGCCATCAAGGAGATGATCTCTGCACTGCACAAACACTTCAAATTGCATGACCTAGGTCCCACTACTCAGCTCCTAGGCATCAAAATCGACCAAAACCATGCCAACCACTCCATCATCCTCTCCTAGCACTAGTACTGCCTCAACATCCTCAATCACTTTGGCATGGCTGATTGCAAGCTAGTTTTGACTCTTATAGACCTAGGACTGTGCCTAACTTGAGAGGAGGCTGCCCAGATGCATTCCATTGATTATCAGGGAGGTGTTGGTGCACTGATGTACCTTGCCACCACTACTAGACCAGATATCACCTATACTGTGGGTGTTTTGGCTCGCTTCAACTTGCTACCATTTGATTCCCCTTCTCATTTGCTACTTACTACTTCTTTTCCCAGCCTTCTAGGCCTATTCCTAGTGTTGTGGTGCACTAGCCAATCTTGTCCCAGCACATCACTTAAAATGTAAGTTGTTTTCTTGGTCCTTTTTCACTATCATTCTTTTTTTTCTACATGAGCTGGTCATCAGTCACCCCAAATGTTTGGAGCATTCATGCACTGGGTCTCGGGGTTTGGCACCCTATGAGCTCTTGATGGGCTTGGCACCTATCAAGAGTTATTCTGGTGATGATGTGCAGTGCAGATCAGTCTCAGGCATTTTTTTTTATCACATTCTGGGTGTTGACTCTCCTCATGTATGTATTGTGTCACAATTCATACTGATCTTTACTCCTGCCTCACTGAAGAGAGACCTTTTTGAAGGTAGGCCTCCCGTTTTCTATCACCACTGCAGTTACACTGTCCAGAACCCATTAGGAGTGTTTTCTTCTTTGCAATTTGACTTTACTGCCATCTCATTCATAATTTCCCCTCCCCATACTTTGTGCCACTTGCATACACTCTCTCAAATACAAGCAAGTACTAAACTGCTTTTTTCACTTTTAGGATCAACATGTCTCTCATACAAGCCTATGAATTATCGTTGTGCAATTGTCAATGGTGCCAGTATGTTCTCTGTATTCCATAGTTTAGCTTAAGACTGATGTAGGGAGGGAAGCCTCCCTACTAGGGGATTTATTTTATTTCACTTTTTTTACCTACTGATTGATTCTTATGTTTTTGTTTTACCTTTTACTCACTGTTTGGACGAGTTTTGGCTTACATAAGCTAGACTCGCACTTAGGACACCTTGTACTTAGCATAATATCAATAGCCACATTACCACCAGAGGAGCAGACAGAGTATCGCTCCAGCAGTTCTGGAGATATCTCACTTTTTCTGGAGAAAGGCTTAGTAGGACGAAAATTGGCATAACTCTGGATTGGGTGCGCAGAATCCCTCGTTTCCTTGATCTCCCAGAAGCCCTAAATGCCCTCTACCAAGCCCCGGAGTTTGGTAAAGTTCTTCCCAGTGGTTCTTTGTTGACATGCCATTGTTTCCCCCCCTCCTGCCACAGCCCTGCTCCCTGGCACCTCCCTTCGCATTTTCAAGTCATTTTGAGCTGTAGGATCCCTTTCCCTATCCCCCAGAGTCAGTTGAGAGCCCCTTTCGAGACCCCCAGTCACTTTGAGATCCCAGACGCTTCGAGACCCTGAGACGAGTATTGAGCCCCCCTTCGAGATGCTTTCGAGACACAGCCATTTGTTTAGACACATCTGCTTTCATTTGTAGACATATCCAGATGTACCCTGACATATACAGAAGAATATTATTCGTTTTCTGTGCATTCTTGCAGTCAAGCAAGGCTGCAAGCCAAGAGTCGAGTCTTCAAGTCACACATGGTGACTACATTTTGTTTTCTCCTCATTTTCAGTACTGGCCAAGTCCACTTCATAACTGTATACAAGGTATCCACCAACCCCCCCCCCCCCATCATAGACATTCGAGGTCACATCAAGGCGACCCTGTTCCCCTTCATTATACCCTTCGAGATGGACTGCAAACACTCGAGGCTTGTCACTGCCCTTGATACTACTGTCAATAATTCAGCTACAAGTGAAATACAGTTCGTTTAAGCTTCGTATATACCATTCATGATGGATGACACTTGCAGGCTGTCTTGAGCCCCAATTGAGTCACATCCGGAGTTCTCAGGGGAGGGACATGACCTCCCAGCTTACTTCGAAGAGGTCGTGGAGTATGGTAAAGCCCAGGGAAGGTCAGGGGACTTTATGGCCTGGATGAACATTGCAATTGCAGGTGCCCCATCCCTCCACAAGTTGCTCTGGTGCCTCCTTGTGGCTAATGCCCGAGCTACTAGGCAGTGGGACAGTTTTAAGGTGCTCATAACACTTCAGTACCCCGAGATTGAACCAGTCGAGGATATCCTCAAGGGTTTCAAGGAGTTCCAGTCAAACCTCAAAGAGACTCATTGCAACGAGCTCAGCTCTGTTGAAGCCCTCAGCGACTACCTTTGTATATTCCGAATCCGGTTCTTGGGAATGGTAAGAGGGAATGCACTCGAGGCGAGCCACCAGTCCCAGCTCTTCCTTCGAGGCCTCCCACCTCATGTTGAGCTCGAGGTCTCGAGGAGGCTCGAGTCCAGGTTCCCCCTGTTTAGGTTGGGGCAGCTATGGCCTATCAAGGTCATCGTTCGCATTATGAAGGAGGTTATCGAGGATGGGGTAAGCCATGCATCTCCTCATCTAGCTTCGAAGAAGTCCTCGTCTACTCACCCTCTCTGCACCCACACTCGCCCTCGTTCAGGTACTGGTCAAGTTCCCCTGTGGCTGAGGAGTTGTCATATGCAATGAACCACGGCGATATTGGTCGCACTGAAACTTGTATCATGAGCTGGGTTCTGATACTGAAGGCCACAGGAAAGCATAAATATGCTACTCACATGACAAGCTTCCTATTCAATACACATTGTGGCTATCCTCCAGGTCTAAGGTCAGTACTCAGGCTCACTACAAGAAATGACTCACATAATTGATTGGTTGACAGGCGTGCTATCCACTACCATATTCTCATAAACCCTACAGGGCATCCGACGAAGTGGCGGGTGGTGGATTGGTGTGTGGAGCTGAACAATCTGTTCACGAAGGTCAGCGCACTTATGAATCACAGAATATAACTTACCGCCAGTTAACAGGTGAAGAATGGGGGGAAAGGTTCGAACCGGTCTGTCAAACAGATAATCATGGAGTCGCCACTCGTTCAAGTCTACCGCAATCTCCAGGTGTCAGTACAACAGAATTTTGGCCACACTCACCTGGCAACAAATCACACACCGCCAGATATGAAGAAGACATTTGCAAAGGTTCAAGAACGATTAGCATTGAATTCACCACATGAAATAATACCGGGAAGAAAGAGCCATTATCAAGTTGAGGATTTAGGTGATAAGGGTAGAGAAATGATGGATAAAGCAGTACGAGGGTCGACATTAGTGGATAACAAGGCAGATGGGTTAGAAGAAGGGAATGCGATGGATGATATTCTTGTAGAATGTCACAACTATGCCTTGCCCGACCTTTTCCCACGCCTCCACATCCTTTCCGACACCTCCGCCCACCTCTCCGACACCCTCCGACCCATTCCCGACCAAGTCCGATGCTTAATAAGCTTGCCGACCACTCTGCCACTGCATCCAAGCGATTGCCACTGTCAGTCTTGGCTTGTAACCACCGTTGGTCTATATTGGGTTGACCCCCTGTGGGTCATGTGATCATCTTAGGGGGCTTTATCCATTTGGGGCCACTGGGCTGATTAGGCACAGCATGGTGCCTGCACCACATGGCGCTCCGAAGGGTCGCACCGCTTTCCAGGATTTCGGCCTGGCCTGTGATTGGCTGTTGGTGAGCGCTCCGTCACAATCTTATCCGCTTGTAGATACATCCTTTGTCTCGTCCATTTCTTCCGCTGTTAGCCTTCATTCCATTGTGAAGTTTTCTGTACCTCCATATGTTAGTTCCGACATCCCGATACTGTACCACCTCAGTCCCGCTGTAGTGTATAAATACCCATATGGTACGCCGATGTCCCCTCAGTACGAATATCGACATAAGTTCCCCATTCCGAGTCTCCATCTCTCTTCTCTAAGTCCCTCCGATCTCTCCATACTTAGCCTGCCTCTGAAATATGAGGGCCAAGCTTGTACAAGGGGGCAGCACACGAGCTGAACTCGACACCCTCCTCCGACCTCCGCTCTGCTAGCCAGAAACTCTGTTGGCCCTTTTGGCCATCCCCCGCTCCGCTCTGCTAGTCGGAAATCCGTCGGCCTCCTTCGGAAGGCTTCTATCTCGGTCCCTACCAATCGGACTAGCATCGGACTTTCAATCTCCGACGTCGGTCTACCTTCTAGTACCCTTTTGGGACCCTTTCGCCCCTGAGAACCCTGGGAGTGAGGCCTGAACTTGACAGTATATTTGTACTCACACTTGTATGAGCTCCTTTACACACTCGTTGCTGAAAATTATGCAGACTCGGGCATGTACCCAGCAAAGGGCAGCTGCCGAGGCTCTGGCTACCGCCTTTGCCAACCCTCAAAGGCAACCCTCTGTTGTCAAACAGTTCCACTCCTTCTCTGCCCAATGTCAAGCCACTTCTGACCCGCCCTTCAGCGACTCCGCCTCTCAAGCTGGCCGCTCCGACCACCAGACCAATCCTTTTCACACTCCGCAACACCCCGCTGGCAGTGGTGGTGATCCCGACAATGACCCCGATGATGATCCCGATGGTGGGGGCAGCGGTGAAGGGGGTATCCCCGGAGATCTGGCTGAGCCACCAGAGGATCCCATCCTCGCTCTGACTAGGGCTATCCATGCTCTAGCCCGCAACAGTTCCTGCTCTGGAGACTCAACTCCGAAAACAAAAGTTCGGGAGCCCGACACTTTCGACGGCTCCGACAGCAAAAAACTCTGTGAATTCTTAGTTCAGTGCGAGCTAAACTTCCAGGACTGCCCTTGGGCATTTTGGACCGACCGAGCCAAAGTTACCTTCGCCCAATCCTATCTCAAGGGCATGGCTCTGGCCTGGTTCGAGCCTGACCTTCTACATCCCGATGACCTGCTCACCTGTCCACTCTGGATGGATGACTACCGACAGTTCCTTCATGAATTGACAGTCAACTTTGGGCCACATGACTCCATCGCCAATGCAGTCCAACAGCTCGAAAATCTCACTATGAAAGAAACCTCCCATATTGCTAAGTACGTGGTAGAGTTCAACCGCTGGGCCTCCCAGGTCAAGGACTACGGCCAAGGTGCGCTCCGCCACCGCTTTTACTCTGGCCTCCCTGATCAGATCAAGGATGAAATCTCCATGTCGGCAAACCCACCACTCTGTATGAACTTTGGGAGCTGGCACAAACCATTGACACCCAATACTGGGAGCACAAGGCAGAAGTATCTCGCTCCGCCAAACCCTCCGCTGACAAATCTTCCCCCGCAAACACCTCCAATTGCAAGCCGAACCCTCCTGCTTCAACCTCCACCACCAAGGCCGATGCAAATGCCAAGCCGAAGCCATCGGGCAGCCAAAAGGCCCAAGTCCAACATTGCACACCTGCTCGGCAAGGATGGCAAACTGACCGCTGCCGAAAGGCTTCGCTGCCTCAAGAACGGCCTCTGCCTCTTCTGCAGTGAGCCTGGCCACTCTGCTAAGGACTGCCCAAAGTCAACCTCTTGGGCTGCCAAGGCCTGTGTGGCCACCACCGATGCTCCCCTGACCCCCGCTGCGGGGCCCTCGGAACCAAAAAAATAGTCCGCTCCTCCAGGGAGCCTGCACAGCCTGGAGGATGCATTGACCCCGCTTGTGCAGTACCCGACCTCTGTCTCAACCCGTCCGCTCTCTCTGATCCAAATTCCTTACTTCCATCCATCTCTCTTCCGAAATATTCTGTAGATAATCTTCGTGCGTTGATCGATTCCGGTTCCTCTCATTGTTTTGTAGATCCATCTATAGTACAAAAATATTCCATTTCTCTGCCCATTCCGCTCCGACTGTTTGATGGTAGTTCCAATGCCGTCATTACCCAAGTAGTAGATCTTTCTGTCCATTTTCCTTCAGGCGATGTCACCGATGTCTCATTTTATGTTACTCCATTGGATTCTACTTGTGCTTTGGTTTTAGGACACAACTGGCTCACCCGCTTCAATCCATTGATTGACTGGGTATTGGGCAGTATCTCGTTCCAACCATCGCCACAGGGAATGCTAGTGCCCCTGGCCACTCCGTCAACCCCCGATGCTACTACCGCTTCGCTGCAAACTGTGCCTTGTTGCCGTCCCAACTGCCAGGATCGGCCATCACCTCGATCCTTCTCTGGATCACATTGGCGGGCAGGGCGTTCCACTGGTTTCGTTGTGCTTCGATGGCCGCTAAATTCTGTTGTTGCTGTGTCAGCTCACCATTGAGCCTGAGGTTCTCGTTTCAAAGGTCATCGAGAGCTTGTTCTAAGTCAGCGAGGTGCTGGGCAGTTACTGACATGATGGACTACGAGTTGGGGGCGATGGTAGGGGTGGTTTATAAGGTGACGAGGGCAGAGGTTGTAGCAGCGAGGCGGGGGAGCGGGGTGACCGAAGATGTCTTCGTAGAGTTGGTCGTCGAGGTTGTCGAAGCGAGGATGGGGGGCGGGATCGAAGACGTCCTGGTAGAGGTAGTTGTGGGGGGGAATTAGGGGGTGTGCAAAGAGGCGTGCTGCTTCTTCGTCAGGAAGACCGAAGTTGGCAGGGAGCAGGGGTGGGGTTCCGAGGTTGGGGTCTTCGGATGGGGTTCGAGAGGGGTAAACGAGTTTGGGGGTAGGGGAGGGAGGGGTGTTTCGTGGAGGCAGAGGTCGATAGATCGAACCTTCGCAGTAGAACGAAGCGTGGCGAGGAATGGTGAATAAACCTCCTTAAAGCCTGGAGTCTGGCAGTAACGTTCTCCTTAACCCTGGAGTCCGGGTTTTGCTCAGCGAGTGGGTGACGATTAAGAAGCTAGTTCAAGTGTTACGACCCTAGACTCGAAGTCACGGGCTCGTTACACCGAAGCTAGACAAAGACGGACACGAGGACAGAGCTGAAAGGCTAGAGGAGAACTTAGAAGCAAGTAGGGACGAAACCCAAATGAACTAGCTTGGGGCTAGCTGGGCTATTGTGTTGGGTATATATACTACTGTACATGAGGTAGAGGTGAGGCATACATGAGGAAGACATAAGGCATGACATCACTATGTCATCACGGTCCAGACCAGCCTAGGCCTGAGCCACATGGCAAGCACATGGCCAAGGTCTGGGTGAGTCCATAGATAAGAGGAGAGATAAGACGAGATAAGATTTGATAAGATCTCAAGATAAGATAAGAGAGATTAGATAAGATGAAAAAAGAAAAGAAAAGAATACATATCGTAACATCCAACCCTTCTGCACCTTTGGGTGACCCTCCGACATCACCTCCGACACCTTCCACTAAGGTGGCCGACTCGCCTCCGCATATTTCGCTCATCGGCACCACCACATTCGTCCGTGCCTGTGTGCTGCCTGGCTCACAACAGTTCACCCTCCACTTGCACCCTGATGATGTGAAGCTGCATGCTTCCTCCACTCTGCCTGCACCTCCCAATCTGTCGTTGGTCCCCTCCGACTACCATGAATTTGTCGATGTCTTCAGTAAGGCAAAGGCTACCAAACTCCTGCCCCATCGGAGCTTCGATCTCAAGATAGATCTCGAGGAGGGTGCCACTCCGCCTATCGGCACCATCTACTCCCTCTCGCCGCTGTCACGCACCAAAGGTGTTTGGTGACGTGAGCATGGACTCGGAAGCTGAATGATGAAGAACGGAGAAGCCTAGCCCTAATGCGAAGAATGACTGATATTGCCAGCAGTCATCCATCGCACAAGAACCATCCTTAACATTAGGGAAGAAACCGCTCGAGCACCCGAAAAAACTTTTTGAGCGCTAGTTTATGGCATTGCGATTTTTCGAATATCTCCGTCAATTCTAAAGATATCGACACCATTCCCACGCTCACAGGAAGCTCTCGACCACGCCATCCTGCCTACCAAATTTGGTAACGATCCGCGCACTCCACGATTTTCTGCATCATTTCTACCAACGAATGCCCATTTCGCCAATATTTGTCATAATGGCCACCTCCTCGACCATCTCTTCGCTCGTGTCCTTTGCTAGGGAGAATAACTACGAGTACTTGCCAGGAATCCCCACTAGCTCTCGCCCCGAAGCCTCCTGGTTCATCCCTCCCTCATCCATGACCTCCCATCCTATCACTTTGGGACAGCGCGTTCTTCTTGTCAGTCTGACGTCGAGGAAGACATTCTTTGGTCGCCTCAAGTCTGTCGTCAGGCTTGAGAGGTCTTATGTGGTTGTTTCGGTCTCTCCAGTCGAAAAGGATTATGGATTTTTCCTTCCTGCCCCCTGCAACATCTACCTCTCAATCTCGTCTTTCATTCTCCCAAAATTGCGACAGCTGCAGTACCAACTACTCTCATCTACTCTATCTGATCGCATTCATGACGATTTTGAGGCACTTCTCCCTGCCCTCATTGGAGAAGACGGCCCCTCCTCCTCCTCATGCCCTCCAGAGCACTAGTTGCACCTGGTACAGGTCGCTTTGCAGCGAGGAGAGAGGGGGGAAAGTTGCGAAATCCTAAGCCCTGACTACCCTGGAGACCCCCAAAGTTGGCCCCTGGCAGAAATCCCCACAGTTCTTCTTTCGGACGCGCAGCATATCGCCCCAATGAATCTGGATCTCAGATCTAGGAGTCAGAGTGACTCATTTGCAGTCATACCCCTTATTCAGCAGTGACCAGTGCGCTTACTCATCCCCCTTTCTGTCGCATTATTCATCCGTTCCTTAATGACTCATTCTATTTCAAATGATTTGTGATATTCTTTGTCATGCTGACTGATTTTACTTACCAATCGCTTACTGTCCTTACTCAGTCTTTCTCGGCCTTACCAATCCTTTACCAATCCTCTTACCAATCGCTTACAAACCCCTTACAAAGTGTTTCCCTCTGTTTACTTCAGGCTGCGCTACCTTTTGTATATAAGTACCAATGCGTCGCAGCAAGTAGCACACAAGCAAGTAGCCCCCCTGCATAGGATACCGTCCCCTTTGTAGAGAGACTATTGCCCAATCATTATCGACGTTATCTGCCTTATTGTCGTCGCTTTAAGGCCCTTCATTATCTTCTTTATCCTTGCAGTATCTGAGGCTCCATTAAGGGTCTATTTACTGTCAGTCTTCATCACTTTATGTCACTTCTAGGCTCCGAGTAGCCTAAATTTCTTCGCTTTTCTGTCGTCCCCCTGCTCCCCTCTCGTCAGGAGCACTATTCCCTTCTGCCCTAGTCTACTAGTGTGCAGAACCCCTCCCCATTTCGCTGTAACAGATCCCTCGAGCCAAAGTCCGTGTAGGTAAACCACTGACTTGGCAATTGTCTTTGTGTTGGGTTTTTTTGGTGTTTTCACCATAGATCCACACGTCAACTCACACCGCCCGAGCTTGAGGCCCTCCGAACCTTCATTGACAAACACCTCAGTTATGTGTTCATCAAACAGTCTACCTCCGCTCACGGTGCCCCTGTCCTTTTTGTAAAAAAGAAGGATGGCTCTCTCCGACTCTGCATCAATTTCCGAGGATTCCATAAGATCACCAAAAAGGACTGCTACCCACTCCCACTCATCTCCAACCTTCTCGACTCTCCGAGCCGTGCAAAAGTCTACTCAAAGATCGACCTCCAACATGCCTACCACCTCGTCCGCATCGCCGATGGCGATGAATGGAAGACTGCTTTTCAGACCCGCTATGGGTCCTATGAGTGGTGGGTCATGCCCTTCGGTCTTACTAATGCGCCAGCTGCCTTTCAGGGGTTTGTCAATAGTATCTTCGCTGACATGCCTGATGTCTGTGTGGTGGTCTACCTCGATGATATCCTAATCTATTTGCAGGATCTGGAGTCACACCACCAACATGTGAAAGAGGTCCTCCATCGGCTGCGCCACCATGGCCTCTATGCCAAGCCCAAAAAGTGTGAGTTCCACCGAGACTCTGTCAAGTACTGTGGCTATGTCCTCTCGCCTGCAGGGCTCACCATGTCCGCCGACAAGGTTCAGTCCATCCGCAACTGGCCTGAACCACATCGGGTCCGAGACATCCAATCTTTCCTCGGGTTTGCGAACTTTTACTGATGATTCATTAATAATTACTCCAACATCGTCATTCCCCTCACCTGACTCACCCGAAAAAATGCCCCTTGGAATTTTTCCGAGGAGTGCTGCTCCACTTTCAACCGCCTGAAGGCCACCTTCACCTCCGCTCTGATCCTTACCCATTGGGTTCCCGACACCCCTATCACAGTAGAGACCAATGCTTCGGACTATGCCATCGCCGATATTTTGTCCATTACTTGCGCCGATGGTGAGATCCGCCCAGTTGCCTTCTACTCCCATACCCTCACCGCTCCGGAACTCAATTACGACACTCATGACAAGGAGTTGTTGGCTATTTTCGAGGCCTTCTGCCACTGGCGGCATTACCTAGAGGGCTCTGCCTCCCCTGTCGATGTGGTAACCAACCATAAAAACCTTTGAGTATTTTGCTACCTGTCCTAATCCATTGGCAGGCTCGGTGGTCCGAGTACCTCTCCCAGTTCAACCTTGCGATCCGCTTCCAACCTGGCCACCTAGGGTAAATCCACATAAACTCCGCCCTATGTTCACCCAGGAACAGCTCGCATCGTCCTCCGCACCACCCACCTATTGGCCCCTGTGTTGCGGGCCGCCACACTCTTCGATGTCGAGCACCTCCACTCTGACATAATCACCGCCCTTCTGTCCGACCCCATCTCCGCCGCTCACCTTCCGACTCTGACAGCACCGCACCGGTTGCTAGAGGCCGATGGCCTACTCCGACTGGATGGCTGCATCTTTGTCCCCAATGTTGATGACCTCCGCCTCCAGGTACTCCGTGTCAACCATGACCACCCGCTTGCAGGCCATTTCGGACAAAATTGCACCCTCGAGCTCATCCGCCATGAATACGTATGGCCGAACCTTCGGACCAATGTAAAGAACTATGTCTGCTCCTGTACCACGTGCGGCCGAAGCAAATCTCAGTGGCACCGCCCATACGGCCTGTTGAAGCAGCTCCCCATCCCCGAGAGGCCTTGGAACTCTATCTCCATGGACTTCATCAAACACCTCCCCACCTCCGATGGCTTCTCCACCATTCTTGTGGTCGTTGACCACCTCTCTAAGCAGGCGATCTTCTTGCCGACCCATGACTCTGTCACCTCCGCCCAGCTCGCTAAGCTCTTCCTCACCCATGTCTTCTCCAAACACGGTGTACCCGCTCATGTCACCTCTGACAGAGGTCCCGAATTCGTGTCGCACTTCTTCTGCTCATTAGGTAAGGCCTTGAATATGCGCCTCCACTTCACATCAGGTTACCACCCCGAAGGCGATGGCCAAACCGAGTGCACGAACCAAACCCTCAAGCAGTACCTTTGGGTATACTGTAATTACCAGCAGGACAACTGGGCCATGTTATGATATGTACTCTTTTCTTTTCTTTTCATCTTATGTAATCTCTCTTTATCTTATCTTGAGATCTTATCAGATCTTATCTTCTATTATCTTTTCTCTTATCTATGGACTCACCCAGACCTTGGCCATGTGCTTGCCATGTGGCTCAGGCCTAGGCCAGTCTGGACCATGATGTCATAGTGATGTCATGCCTTATGTCTTCCTCATGTATGCCTCACCTCTACCTCATGTACAGTAGTATATATACCCAACACAATAGCCCAGCTAGCCCCAAGCTAGTTCATTTGGGTTTCGTCCCCACTTGCTTCCAAGTTCTCCCTGCCTTCTATTCTCTTGTCTTCATGCCCATCCTCGTCTAGCTTCAGTGTAGCGAGCCCATGACTTCGAGTCTAGGGTCATAACAGGCCAAGCTTCTGCCACTAGCCGAGTTCGCTTTTAACAATGCGCCTAGTGCTACCACCGGTATCTCACCCTTCTTTGCTAATAAGGGCTACCATCCGAACCTGTCGGTCACTACCGACCAAGACCTCACCTCTCCGAACACCCATGACTATGTTATGGAGCTCTCTGCCCTCCACAACTTCCTCCAAGCCAAAAAATGGCTGCCGCCCAAGAGCGCTACCAGGGACCCGCTGATGCCAAGCGCCTTCCGCCACCGAAATTTGATGTCAGTGATCAAGCCTATGTCAAGGCGAAATACTTCCACTCCACCTGACCTTCGGTCAAGCTCGCCGAAAAATACTTAGGCCCATTTGACATCATCGCCCAACCCAGCACTCACTTGGTCACCCTGAAACTGCCCGACAGTATGCGCTCCATCCATCCGGTGTTCCATGTGTCGCAACTAGAGCCTGCAGCAGCCAACCCCTTTCCGAATCGGCACCAACCCCCGCCTCCGCCAGTTGAAGTTGAAGGTGAACTTGAGTATGAGGTATTGGAGATCCTTGACTCAAAAATAGATCGCCGCTGCCAACACTGCCAACTGCTGTATCTTGTCCACTGGGCTGGTTATGAGGGTACTGACAAAGAAACCTCGTGGCTGTTGGCCACCGAACTCGAGAATGCCTCGGACCTTGTGGCCTCCTTCCACGTCGCTACCCCCACAAGCTGGGCCCTTATTCCGCTCCGACTTAGCCTCCACTTTGCTTTTCCGACCCCTTTTTCCTGATGTTTCTTTTTGTTTTATGTAGTTCCTTCTTTCTCGTTTAGCTAAGACGCCACCGCCACAGCCCACAGCCTCTGACCTAGTTTCCGACCACTATCCACTATCCTCCGCCACTCCCTGCTCCGAAGGCCGCTATCACCGCTCTGCCACTGACTGCCACTCTGCCTACCTATTGTCGGTCTATCCTCTGCAGACCCCAAACACCACTATCTGTCATCTCCAGGTCATGCGGGCTACCGACTGCATCACTAAAACAACTCATATGTGCAGCTCTGACATCAGTAAGGCATTTCCTACTGAGGCCTTCAGGGGTTCAGGCCCTAAGGGGGGGGATACTGTCATGACCATGCCTTGCCCGACCTTTTCCCACACCTCAGCACCCTTTCCGACACCTCTGCCCACCTCTCCGACACCCTCCGACCCGTTCCCGACCAAGTCCGATGCTTAATAAGCTTGCCGACCACTCTGCTGCTGCATCCAAGCGATTGCTGCTGTTGGCCGCTGTCAGTCTTGGCTCGTAACCACCATTGGTCTATATTGGGTTGACCCCCTGTGGGTCATGTGATCATCTTAGGGGGCTTTACAATACTGTACTGCCTCAGTCCCACTGTAGTGTATAAATACCCATATGGTACCCCGATGTCCCCTCAGTATGAATATCGACATAAGTTCCCCATTCTGAGTCTCCATCTCTCTTCTCTAAGTCCCTCCGATCTCTCCGTACTTAGCCCACCTGCAAAATATGAGGGCCGAGCTTGTACAAGGGGGCAGCGCACAAGCTGAACCCGACACCCTCCTCTGACCTCCGCTCTGCTAGCTGGAAACTCTGTCAGCCCTTTCGGCCATCCCCTGCTCCACTCCGCTAGTCGGAAATCCATCAGCCTCCTTCGGAAGGCTTCTATCTCGGTCCCTACCAATCGGACTAGCGTCGGACTTTCAATCTCCGACGTCAGTCTACCTTCTAGTACCCTTTCGGGACCCTTTCGCCCCTGAGAACCCTCGGAGTGAGGCCTGAACTTGACATAGAACTGATATAATCAGTTCAGCTGCAATGCGATCTGGGCAAACTCAGTCTTAATGCAAACGTACAATGCATGAAGGTCAGCTTACATTCTCTTTGTTCCCAGTCGTCGAGACATTGGAAGGATGCTTAGTACATAAATGGTTACGAGCTGAGACCGTAGAAGTGAGCAAAGAGTCGACCATAATATACTGTGCTTACCATTGTGGCCTTCTTGGCCACAAGTGCTACACTTGGTAGCGCAACGCTTCGTATATGGCTGCAGTTTTTTCCTCGTGCCAGTCAAGAAGTGCATCCTCTAGATCGTAGTCGCTCTTCTCCTTCGTGTACTTGGGAAGTCATGAATGCTGAGCCGCTTGTGATGCCTTGGGGTTGGGAGTGTTGTATGAAGCAAACTCTGAGGGATTGTGAATGTCACAGCAGACAACAGGTTCCATGATGTGGCAGCGTGGACAACCTTGATCGTAGTCAGTACTGTTGCACTCGTGGTGATCCGACACTAAGGGTGCAGAATCAGCACTACTATTCAGTAGTGGGTATACAGATTTTCCCACCAGCTGCAGCATTGTCGAAGCAAACGTCGAAAACCCTCCTTCAGCACATCATGCCTGGTCATTTCTCGGCATTGATCAGGGAATCAACACCCACGTCCAAGTCTCTCTTCCACCGTTTGCCAATGTACACTGCTTGACTGGACCGCTCCTGATCTCCTCTCACAAATGCTTCTAGCAAAGCCTTGTCGCCCCTCCTTTGACTCGAACCGAGCACTTCTGCAACCGATGGCAACACTTCACCATCAGATTCTTCATCTGAGGTGGCATTCACATCGACGTCAACCATCGTACATGTGCCGTACTGAGTCTCAGACTGGCTGTATGTAGCATCTCCAACAGGCAAGGACAATGCTGCACATTTCTGGGGACGCAGCATGCTAGGCAGGCAGGCCTCTTTCACTGTCTGTTTATGCATCCCAGCTCACTTTGCCTTTCTAGCAGCTTTTGTAGCTCTTTCATCATCGAAGTGCTCCTTCTCTGCAAACAGGATAGCAGTACCAGTAAGTTGTCTGTCCCGAACAGCTCGACCAAAGCACTGCCAAAGAGCAGCTATTTTACAGGTCGCTCGCCATTGGATCACTAACAAGATATCTGGTACATCCATACCCTGTATAGGTCAACTAACGAAAATCTGATGCAGGTTTGAGTGGTACGCACCATGCTGAATGACGTCGTTGTGCAGAGACCCCATGTCTCTCCACAGATAAGTTTTTCTAACTCTGTTTCCTTGTATTGTGTTGACATGTCGGCATTGAACCACTGGATCTTTTCCTTCAGCTCACGGGGTAGGTGACAGTGTGGGCAACTCTTCTTGTGAGAGTGCAAGGGGAAAGGGGGGGAAAGCTGTAGGCAAAGCCTAGGCTCGTCCCAAGGGGTCGTGAGTCAGAAGGGGGTGTCAGAAAGGCTATGGGAGACCACATAGTTCAGTCAACCACAGTCCTGAAACTGGGACACCCGACGTGTACATTTCGGCCTAAATGCAGGACTAGCCGATGTCGGCCGACCCTCCTAGGGGGTAGGTAGGCCGAAGTGTGGGAGGGGGGTCGGCCGACCCTACTGAGGGGGGTAGCCATGTCCTGAGAGTGGGTTCGGCCGACCTCACTGAGGGGGCTAGCCACATCCTGAGAGTGGGTTCGGCCGACCTCACTGAGGGGGCTAGCCATGTCCTGAGAGTGGGTTCGGCCGACCCTACTGAGGGGGCTAGCCACGTCCTGAGAGTGGGTTCGGCCGACCCTACTGAGGGGGGTAGCCACGTCCTGAGAGTGGGTTTGGCCGACCCTACTGAGGGGGGTAGCCATGTCCTGAGAGTGGGTTCGGCCGACCCTACTGAGGGGGCTAGCCACGTCCTGAGAGTGGGTTCGGCCGACCCTACTGAGGGGGGTAGCCACGTCCTGAGAGTGGGTTCGGCCGACCCTACTGAGGGGGGTAGCCATGTCCTGAGAGTGGGTTCAGCCGACCTCACTGAGGGGGCTAGCCACATCCTGAGAGTGGGTTCGGCCGACCCTACTGAGGGGGATAGCCACGTCCTGAGAGTGGGGTCGGCTGACCTCACCATGTGGGGTAGCCACGTCCTGAGAGTGGGGTCGGCCGACCCTACTGAGGGGGCTAGCCAAGTCCTGAGAGTGGGGTCGGCTGACCCAACTGAGGGGGGTAGCCAAGTCCTGAGAGTGGGTTCGGCCGACCTCACTGAGGGGGGTAGCCACGTCCTGAGAGTGGGTTCGGCCGACCTCACCATGTGGGGTAGCCACGTCCTGAGAGTGGGTTCGGCCGACCCTACTGAGGGGGGTAGCCACATCCTGAGAGTGGGGTCGGCCGACCTCACCATGTGGGGTAGCCACGTCCTGAGAGTGGGTTCGGCCGACCCTACTGAGGGGGGTAGCCACATCCTGAGAGTGGGTTCGGCCGACCCTACTGAGGGGGATAGCCACGTCCTGAGAGTGGGGTCGGCCGACCTCACCATGTGGGGTAGCCACGTCCTGAGAGTGGGGTCGGCCGACCCTACTGAGGGGGCTAGCCAAGTCCTGAGAGTGGGTTCGGCCGACCCTACTGAGGGGGGTAGCCACATCCTGAGAGTGGGGTCGGCCGACCCAACTGAGGGGGGTAGCCAAGTCCTGAGAGTGGGTTCGGCCGACCTCACTGAGGGGGGTAGCCAAGTCCTCAGAGTGGGGTCAACCAACTTGACATACTGAATTTATTGTTGCAAAGATGGATACATAGAAGATAATTTCTGGTTGAAAGAATCATCAAGGATTTCTGGAACTGGTCTACATAATTCTTTGGTATTTACAAGAAGACAGGTAAATTACTAGAGGGTAACTTGTAACCAAGAAGATGTTCCTTTTTTACCCTGTGCTAATGAAATGGCATGAGGAGGAATGGAGTAAACAAATTTCTTTGGTGGGAGGGATGTTTTGTTAGTCCCTTTCTCAAACCCACACTGAGGATATCTGCACTCATAAGTAATGGTTTTACCTGCAGAACCACACTCCCACTTCTGCATGGTTCCACATTGGGGGCACTGGACTGGCAAATGCTCTCCCCAAGGTCTGATAAACTTGTCAGTCCAAATCAATTTCTCCACCACTACCTTTTCCACCTTCTGCACTCCTTGCCCCTCAGACCTCCACATGAAGATGAAAATGTTAGAATGTCTTCCAAGCAGTGCACAATCATTGAGGGCAAACTTGGCTGCTTGGGAAACATCAAACCCTTGAACAATGATACTGTCTAGTAGACTCAGCAGGTAAGGGGTGGTGCTGGCTAGCTGCAGGTGTTGAGCATCAAACAAGATCATAGATCTTGGCATGAATCTGGACAGGGTTGGAGATAAAAATCTAAAAAATATTGGAAATACTCACTTATGTGCAACCTCTTTCAAATCATTGAAGCTCTCCTGGACAGTTACCACAGAGCCACAGACATTGAAAATTATATCTGCACCCCTGACAATTTTGGTAAGGGGGTTGAACAAGAGTTGGAGGCACTGGACCTAGTCAGTAGATAGATAAAAAGAGGAGTTGGCCACTTACTTCAGAGACCTTGGATGCTACTGGTTTACCATCAATCTGACCAGAAAAAAGATCCCCTCTTTCCTCATCACTATGGGTAGTGAGGAACAGGACTACCCTTGAAAATGATGAGAGGAAATGGGTCAGGTCCATGGCCTCCTTCTCATAAGCCAGCAGGGACTCCTGAGTGGTCAAGTTGAAGGCCAGGTGAGAGAAGTGGTAGCTGCCTTTAGGGAAGTATGGCTGGAAATAGGAGTCCATCATGTTCACCTGGGCATGACCAACCTGTAGTCCATCCAAGTGGAGGTGGACAAGGGCAGTGGGGAGGGAGGCTACTTGGGAGGAGGTGGCATGTTGGAAGGTACCCTGGACAAGGGGAGGGTGGGCAAGGACAGGAAGTCCTTGAGAGTAGAATCCCTTCATGCTATGTTGTGAATATAAGTGGCAGTGGGGGGATGCAGGACTCACAAAGTAAGGCTGAGGGTTAGCTTGGTTTTGCTTCCAGTGGCAAGTTACACATTTGAAAGTAATATTATCTGCTTCTAGTTTGTCCTTTTCTGCATCAGGAACTACTAGGCACTGGTTACAGACCACCCTTCTGCAATACTTTTCATCACAGATCCACAACAAGGCTCCCCCATCTCTGCACATAACACAGAACTGTAGACAGTATAAACAGGAGTATGACATATGATGAGTAGCTTACAGAGTTGATGCAGGGCTTCTGCTTGGGGGTTGGCCTCTTGGAAGCGGCAGATACCTTATCCTTTTTCTTGTGGAGGGCCTGCAAGGTGACTCTGGGGGCCTTGCCTCCAGTTGCCTTCTTGGCTGTCTGTTTTGTTCTTGCCATAGTGCTGTGGTGGTGCAGCAAAACACAGAGGGATAAGGACATAAATATTGGGCAGGACTCAGGGCGCCGCTGGCTTACCTGAGAGTGGAGTGTAGTACGACACACACAAGGGGCACGTAGTCAGAGGAAGGGGGCTCGACAGTCGTGGACACGTCGAACTTGGAAGGGGCTCTTAATATTAAAAAAGGGTTAGGGCAGGGCCGGCTTACCTCGAAGTAGCATCTATGGTGACACCGGCAAGGCCCACGTAGTCAGAGGAAGGGGGCTCGACAGTGGTGGACACGTCGAACTTGGATCCGGGGGTTCTTAATATTAAAAAAGAATTAGGGCAGGGCCAGCTTACCACGAAGTAGCGTCTAAGGGGACACCGGTAAGGCCCACGTAGTCAGAGGAAGGGGGCTCGACAGTGGTGGACACGTCGAACTTGGATCCGGGGGTTCTCAATATTAAAAAAGAATTAGGGCGGGGCTGGCTTACCTCGAAGTAGTTCGTTGGCACGTCGGACTTGAGTCAGAGGAAGGGGCACGTAGTACCGTGGACACGTCGAACTTGGATCCGGGGGTTCTCAATATTAAAAAAGAATTAGGGCGGGGCTGGCTTACCTCGAAGTAGTTCGTTGGCACGTCGGACTTGAGTCAGAGGAAGGGGCACGTAGTACCGTGGACACGTCGAACTTGGATCCGGGGGTTCTCAATATTAAAAAAGAATTAGGGCGAGGCTGGCTTACCTTGAAGTAGTTCGTCGGCAGGTCGGACTTGAGTCAGGGGGAGGGGCACGTAGTACCGTGGGCACGTCGGACTTGGGTCCGGGGGTTCTCAGTATTGGGGAGGGATTAGGGCGGGGCTGGCTTACCTTGGGGTAGTTCGTCGGCACGTCGGACTTGCAGGGGGTGTTGCGGGGGGACACAACTTTGAGGAAGGATGTTAGTACGCACCAAGAAACGGTCAGGAGGGGAACGGCTTACCTTGGAAGCTGGTGTGGTGGGTGACACGACAATCTCGTGTCTTTTTTTCTGGGGGGGGACGACCGGTGTTGGCAGTGGCTCACCTCAAAAACTGATACACTGTGTTAACGATGTGCGTGACTGAAAGGCGTGTTAGTCCGGAACACACCTGGCCAGGTTGCGGATGACTTACCTTTGAAGTTTTTTTTTGGAGGCAGTGGGAGGAAAGCAGAGTGGTCGGATGCGAGGCTCAGCAGGCACCTGACTACGGAGCATGAGCAGATTTTTTTAGCTGAGCTGTCAGTCATACTTACTTACTTAGGTCGAATGCAACCTTAGTCGGATGCGACGTTCAACAAGCACGTGACTACGGAACATGGGCCGATTTTTTTTGCCGAGCCGTACCTTTTTTTTCATGTCACCCGTCATATGTAGATCCAAACACAACCAAATAGTCTCACGGACTTGAGCCGATTTTTTTGAACAGTCACGTGATGGTCAAACAAAGCCAAATACAAGTTGTATATCAGTGGCAGGATTTCCCACACCTTCTCTTTCTCACTTTCCTCCCACTCTCACCCGCCCTCCTGGGCATCGTCGGGCATCGCTGCTCTTGCAGCGATGCCCGATATCACGGTATGTCTGTTCCTTTTCTTTTTTGGTTACGCTACGTGTTCACTGCTTCACAGTCAGTGTTGTAGCAGTTTTGTGGCCGTCGACTGTGTCGACACGACTACCGTCGAAAATGTTTTTTTTTTTAATCCTTTATTTGAACTGCCCCACAGTCACGTTGCCGCAAGTGTCATGGCTGTCGACCGGGGCGACTACCCCTGAAATATTTATGGTACGTTTTCTTTCATTTTCGTTATGATTTCTTTTAGGATACTAATTCTGCTCCGCATGTCAGCTATGGCTATGAACCCCGTCATGTACCTTGTCCCCTCTTTAGGTATCTACGTACGTCTGTCCCTCGTTCGACGTGTCAGCGAACTACTTCAAGGTAAGCCAGCCCTGCCCTAATTCTTTTTTTTAATATTGAGAACCCCTGGATCCAAGTTCGACGTGTCCACGGTACTACGTGTCCCTTCCTCTGACTCAAGTCCGACGTGCCGACGAACTACTTCAAGGTAAGCCAGCCCTGCCCTAATTCTTTTTTTAATATTGAGAACCCCCGGATCCAAGTTCGACGTGTCCACCACTGTCGAGCCCTCTTCCTCTGACTACATGAACCTTGCCCGTGTCACGTTACACGCCACTTCGAGGTAAGCTGGCCCTGCCCTAATTTTTTTTTAATATTGAGAACTGCCGGATCCAAGTTCGACGTGTCCACGGTACTATGTGCCCCTTCCTCTGACTCAAGTCCGACGTGCCGACGAACTACATCGAGGTAAGCCAGCCCCGCCCTAATCCCTCCCCAATACTGAGGACCCCCGGACCCAAGTCCGACGTGTCCACGTTACTATGTGCCCCTTCCTCTGACTATGTGTCCCTTGCCGGTGTCCCCTTAGACGCTACTTCGAGGTAAGCTGGCCCTGCCCTAACCCTTTTAAATATTAAGAGCCCCTTCCAAGTCCGACGTGTCCACCACTGTCGAGCCCCCTTCCTCTGACTACGTGGGCCTTACTGGTATCCCCTTAGACGCCACTTCGTGGTAAGCCAGCCCTGCCCTAACTCTTTTTATATTATTAAAAGACCCTTCCCAGTTTCGCATGTCCACGACTGTCGAGCCCCTTCCTCTGACTACGTGTCCCTGGCTGGTGTCACCTTAGACGCTACTTCGAGGTAAGCTATGTTCACTGATTGTGCTTCTTACATACTAATCAGTTTTTTTTTTGTAGTGTGCCCTCAACTAACTGTTGATCTTTAGGTGCCATCTGGACAGTGTGCAGGCTGCAGCTGCATATGGTTAGATGGTGACCCTTCATCCACGTTGTACCTGGCCAGTACATTGTTGGTATGTGGGGTAGGTAGTTACATTCTAGTGTAGGGTAGTACTAGTCCATGCTTGCTAGTGCTGGCTGGCTTAACACCTTTTGTATCTTTGTCTGTGCCGGCGTGTGTTGGCCTGCAGTGTTGGTCTGGGGGAACATGGTCCATGCCTGCAGTGTAGGCTGGCCTAATAAATATTTCCTTGCTATGTTTGCTTTGTTTTGTCTGTGCCAGTGTGTGTTGGCCTGCAGTGTTGGTCTGGGGGAACATGGTCCATGTCTGCAGTGTAGGCTGGCCTAGTAAATATTTCCTTGCTATGTTTTCATGACTTTAGTCTGTGCCAACATGTGTTGGCCTGCAGTGTTGGTCTGGGGGAACATGGTCCATGTCTGCAGTGTAGGCTGGCCTAGTAAATATTTCCTTGCTATGTTTTCATGACTTTAGTCTGTGCCAACATGTGTTGGCCTGCAGTGTTGGTCTGGGGGAACATGGTCCATGCCTGCAGTGTAGGCTGGCCTAGTAAATATTTCCTTGCTATGTTTTCATGACTTTAGTCTGTGCCAGTGTGTGTTGGCCTGCAGTGTTGGTCTGGGGGAACATGGTCCATGTCTGCAGTGTAGGCTGGCCTAGTAAATATTTCCTTGCTATGTTTTCATGACTTTAGTCTGTGCCAACTTGTGTTGGTCTGCAGTGTTGGTCTGGGGGAACATGGTCCATGCCTGCAGTGTAGGCTGGTCTAATAAATCATGTCATTTGATTTTGACTTGATGTTATTTTTTCTTGATGACTTGCTTCTGCTCTAGGGGAAGGGCCCCTCCTGGACAGTTGTCAGGGAGTCAGTTCCACTTGGAACTTTGATTTTTATTCTGTTCTGTTTTTGATGTTCCTAACTTATCTCCCTATTTTGTCTTGAAATGACTCTTTACTTGACCTGTTTTTGCCTTCTTCTTTGTGATTTATGGGACCTAACCCTAACCCTAAGTATTATGTCCCATATGGAATAAGTAGGCACCAGGCACAATTAGTGTTTCTGATTTTCACGGCTTAAAATTTTATGCCTCTGCTGCATCCCACCACATCATCATCCCTGAGGCCCCAAGTGTGCAATGAATCCTTCCCCAACCTCTTCCAATGCCCTGCCTACCTTAGTAGATGGGATCCTGACATCTGCACTTGAGGGATGCAAACTCTCTGCATCTGTGATACTAGATAAATCTGACCTTAGGAAGCCAAGGTAATGGGAACTACTTTCTCCTTGGTATTGGCTACACCATGCTTGACAATAATGTGGATAGACTCAGAGTCATGTCCCAATTGACAAACCTCCAAAGGTTTATGACTGAGGAAGACCTTCCTTCTACATCTATTTCCTTGACTGAAACCAAGCTGTCTGCCCTTGTCATTGCACATGCAATCCTGAACCCCTGTGAGTGTGTCTCTAGACAGTTGGAGTGCAAAATCTGAGTTAGGGGAAGATGTAACCCAATGGGACATTGATAGGTTTGCTGAACCCATGCCACATGCTGTGGACAAGACCAAGTATTTTCATTATCCCCAATGGGGGCAAATCTCTGACCCTGCCACTGTTTTGGATGTCCATGGTAGAGTGATGGTTTGGTATCTCCCAGGCATTATTCCTCCTCAAAGAGTGGTGAAGCAGTCTCTTCCCCCATGTATATCTTATATTGATTCACTGGAAGGAACATCTCAATAGGATTCACCTCCCTTTAAATGGCAGCCTTGTGAAACACTCCAAGAGGAAAAATGAGTCCAGCAAGAGGTTTGGCCATAGGCATCTGCCAGAGCTTGATGGCAGTGAGCTGGACCCATTGGCTCATGCCATGTTTGGTCATGGCAGGCTTATGACCTCTCCTGCAACTTTCCAGCAGGGTCATGTGGTAATGTTTCTCATGGTCTGCTGCAGATTAGAAGGCTCATTCTCTCAAAGAGGTTGCAGGACAATGTTTACAAAAGTTCCACTCTCAAAATCCCTGCTGTAAAGGAATGGCTTCGGGACATTTCTTATGCAGAGGAGTTTTGGAACTCCATTTCAGGACTTGTACTGCCAGACCTGGCTAGGGTTGGCAAGGATGCCATTGCAGCCAAGGAAAACTGGGTGGTCACCCAACCCCTGTCTGGGACACAGTGGCCTTCCATCTATGTTGGCTTAGATGTCATAGTCAACCAGGAGACTCCTCCCCACCAAGACAAAGTTTCTGCACCCTCTCTGCTTGACTTGCTAGTGAGCCTGGGAAGTCATGATGCCCAATTTCATATTTCCGATCTTGGCTCCATTTTTGGTTATCAACCAGGCACAATGATTTACCTTGCTGGTAAACTTCTTCACCACTCTGTCCCCAAATGGGAAAATGGTGAAAGGATAGCACTTGCTCACTACATGAAAGATGCTGTCCACAACAAATTCGGAGTGGCCAGGCCAGCTTTCACCCAACAGAAGGATCTCCTAGGTAGATTTTTACCATCTTAGTGTAGGTACCTAGCCGAGCCCTTAGCCGATGTCAGTCGGAGTTTCCAAGTAAAAATTATGCATCTTCAGCACTGATTCCCCGTGTTTCAAATCACTCCCTTTGAGCATGCAACGCAGAAAGTCCAAAGTCCTGGGCAAAAGCTCCGGTAGAGGTTCTTTATATACTTTCCAGCCCACCAAGACCAGGAGAGGAAAGCTCACATACAAGGAAGTTGATGCTAGGCACCTGTACCAACCATCTGAGAGCCAGCCTTCCACTCCAAGAACCCCAAGGACTATGGCATCATCCCAGAATCTCAACTTCTCTGACTTCCCTAACTCAGACTGGAATGATGTAGAAGATGTCCCTCCAACTAGAAGGTTCACAAAGGTAGGTGTCCTGAACTGAGAAGGGAAATCATTCAAATTTGTTTTCAGAGTCAGAATGACTTTATCAGAGAGTGGTTGCCTTGGAGAACAGAGTACCTCAATGTTATTCTGGAAGGGGAGCAACTGGCTAAGGGGGGAATTTGTGAGCAATGCTGTCAAGCAGAAGGGAGTATCCGGTGCATGTCCTGCACTGGTGTGCATGCCTGGTGTGGTCCCTGTGCTGTCAAAGCTCACAGAAACCTGCCCTTTCACAAGGTCCAAAGGTGGAATGGTACCCATTACCTGGGCCATGGGGGGGTCCCATGTCCCCAAGCCCAGGAGAATCCCAATCCTGAGGAGTCTGGCTATGTATCTGGGGAAGGACCTCCAAATTACAGGTCAGTAGCCTGTACTTCCTGAGCCCTTGTGGTGATATTTCTTCTAGGAGGTCTTCCCGATCCCAAATGACCATAGTGCACACTGAGGGTATTTTTACTCATGAGATCTCTTGGTGCAGCTGCCCTGGATCAGATCCCATTGACTCGCACCTTTCTTTACTCAGAGAAAGACTTTTTCCAGCCAGCATATCTAAGCCTAAGACTGCCTTCACTTTTGATGTGCTCAATCACTTTCTTATCGATGCTTTGGAGTGCAAGACTTCAGCTATGAGCTTCTATCAGAAGCTGAAGAGGTTCACCAATAACGCATTTCCTGACAGGGTACCAGTTGAGTCCCATTTGCCATCCATATGATATTTGGTGACTTGACTTAATACTTTTGTCTTGGCCTGTTAGGATAGGTACAGGGAGCTGATGAGGGTTTCTCGGTTGTGGAGGGATCTGAAACATAGGAAATGGTTTGGGTTTGGTCATGATACAGAACTGGATCCAGGAGAAGGGGGACTTGCTCTCTTCTGTCCTGCCTGCCCTCAGCCAGGAATTAATTTACCCCCTGATTGGAAAGCGCGGTATGACAGGTAGGAGGCTGTAATCCATTCATTTTCCATTCCTAACCTCATTTAGTGAAACTGTGACAAGGCAATATGTCATCGATGGGAACTTCACAGCCCAACATATGAAAATGAACAAGCCTGAGAGGGATGTATCTTTGTTGGATGGAAAAGGTTACATGGTTTCAGAGATTCCCTACCAGAATCATCTTCAACAGTCCTTGGATAACAAGGAGGTGGGGGCAGGGGTCCTAGGGTCTTGACATTTCCAGTGCTGACCATACCAATAGAGGTCCACTTGCAGCAATCACAGGGCAATTAATGCTGCCAATATCAACAAGTCCAACCTTCGCTCCACTGGAATTGGTGCCACAGCATGTGCTCGGCATGGTTGTTTTGTTCCCCATTCAGTGGTGGACTTTCAAAAAGGGGAAAGGTGAGCAAATATATTGGGTGAGGATGATGCCATTGGCACTCATGCTTGGCCAGGTATATGAACACAGACTACTCCATTTGCAATGCCCTTCATTATCATTCTGAAAACATCACAACAGCCCTTGTCATTTATGATGTAGGGTGCCAGTGGAGTGTCAACTTCAGGAGTCGGGTCAAATCTAGTTCTTCACTATTTCTTCCCTCAGGACTGGAGATCATTCCTGCTGTGGGGAAGTTCCATTTGGCTGCACACAAGCTCTCCTGCTTTCCAAGGTACAGCCTCAACTTTGTCAAGGGTGCAGGACACTTGGATGGAGAAGTTTTGGAGACATTGTGGGCTCCATTCAATAAGATCTCCCCCACTGCCAGGTCTATGACTCAGGCACACAGGCAAGAGGTGTATGATGATCATATGAGGGATTCCAATTGGAAGAAACTTGTGGGAATGGGTGATTTTTTTTTTTTCTTGGAGGTTGGTGAATTTACACCCCAAATCACAGTCCCCTCCTTGTTGAAAAAATACAAGACCTCCAACAAATGTCTGGAGGACATGAATCAGGCCTATGAGCAGTTGAATGCTGTTCTAGATCCTAACAAAGTAGCTCTGTGGGAGTTAGATGCTCTTAAGGCAGAGGCAGACCGTGGTGAAGCCCTGGACATTTATTTGTTGAGAGGGGACAAAGGTCAGTCTTATTCAGATGGGACAATGGATCTGTCTGATTATTTGTAGCCCCCACCTTTCATGAAGCACAGTTAAAACTCGGAAAAAATCCAGTGTCCTCCTCAGCAAACCTTGGTTCTGTGGCTTGGCTGGCAGAAGGAATTAGCATCGAGGACTCACAGTGAGGCCACCATTGACCTAAAAGTGATTTGCCTGCTGACCCAACCTGCAGGGACCAGCTAAGATATGAGCTTCGTCAGCTTCCCAGTCTCATGTCTGCTAGGCAGGAAGTCAAAACCTCTGAGAAGAGGCAGAGACTTTCTTCCAGGATTGAAAAGTTCCACAGCACTGGTCAAGCATTTTTAAAAGGCTTAGAGATAGATGGTGCTTTCATTCCCCAGGATGATCCAGCATTTTGTGTGCAAGAAGACCAAGAGAAGGAGGATGGCGAGTTCTGGGAAGATGATGATACAGTCTTGGAGGCTCCAGATGAGGAAGTCCAGGAGCTGGCCTCTGAGCTGATGAGTATATGGATGCCCTCATCCATTGGAGCAGCCAAGCTTATGGAGCTTGGCCTTCATGATCTTCTGAAAGAGGAGATGGAACTCAGGATTGGACAAGCTAATGATTGTCTTGACCGACTGTGGACCGACCTTGGCAGCAAGGCCATGTTGTACAGGCAGAATTTCAGGACTGCAAATTCCACTAGGGAGGGTACAAGAACCAAGAAGGAAATCCAGAAAGTGGTGGTCAGGATAAACAAGCATGTCAGAAGTTATCAGAGGGCCAGGAAAGCCACTCTCAGATTGGACCTCAATGATAACATAGGAGAAAAGTACAGGGAAATCCAACCAGAGGACCTTGCTGTTAGTAAGGAGGTGACAGAGGAAAACAGGTTTGGCCAGGGGGTTAGTAAAATGGCTTGGTTTTGGATGGTGGATGGGGAACAGAATCTGCTGAATGGGGACAGTGGGGGGTTGATGGAAGAATGTGAGTGAATACTAATTATTTTCTCCATATATCTTGCCAATAAGATGTTGCCAGTTTATCGTATCAATTGGCTCAAAGCAAGGGCAAGAAGGGACAGATGGAGAGAAGAAGTGTCATTGGTGAGGCATGAAATGCTCTGGACAACCTTGTGGTTCCAGTATCAAAAGGAGATATGGGAGACTCGGGCTCTGCAATCCACAGAGCCAGGGAAAGAAGCTTATGCTTCAAAGCAGGTAGAGCTGTGGAGTGACTTCACCAAAAAGGCAGGGTTGATGTTCCAAGGTAAACAAATGGAATGTATTTAGAACACAGCTGTATTCATTCGGTGGGGAACTGCTCACAGTACTTAGTATCCGAATGGAACTAAAAGCCAAACATCTCAAAACAATAATACCAAAATAGTAGTCTTCCTAAAGGAGGTTAGCTGCATTTTTTCAACATCCTTCCTAAACTGGGAACGGCCGAAAATTTTCAGCTTGCCACCGAACTCCAACAAAAGTCTACTGCAATTTCCCTCCTACTCATCCAATTCTCCAATGGCTAACTGGTCTGAAGCTTACTCTGATCTCCTGGCCTCCTATGTAGGACAGTACAAAGATGCTAGGGGGAACTCCAATCTCAGGTCAGAGATCTTGGCTGAAGTGAAGTCGAAGATTCTCCAGCATCCACCTTCTTCATCTGTGGTATTGCCCAAGAATTTGAGAGTGGTATGACATTTTTTTTGCACAAGTTCAACATACCTTAAGTCTCTCTAGGCCATCAGAAGGGAATTTTTGCCCAAGTTGGACCCTGAAGACAGAGATGATGAGGAGAACATCATCAAGTACATCTTGGAGGTCACAGAAAAGAGGAAGGAAGATAGTGATGAGGGTGAGGATGCCAGGGAAGAGAAGGCAAGGCCTACCAAGGCTGGGGATTACAAGAAACCCTTCACAGCCTTTACTTCGGGGCAGAGGCTCTTCAAGGATGAGATGGATACTTATGATAGGGAGAGGAGGGACACCAAGGACCCCAAGACCATAGGCCAGAGGAACAAAATTATCCAACAGTGGTGGGAGTCTCTCTCTGATTCCAAAAAAGCTGAGGCTGGGAGGGCTGCAGAAAAATGGAATAAGTTGGGTGCACCTAAGGAGACTCATGATACGTAGGTATTCCTTGTGTTTCAAGGCCTTTACTGAGTTGGAGTAACCCAGTTATCGGAGAAAAAACTTCCCTGGTATGGCTAGGGAGTTCATTGACATGGTGCATAGAACCATGGGCTCCCACATAGTGATGTTTGCAGCTCATGAAGCACAAGATAATCAGATCAAGATGGCAGTGTAAGTTCCACCAAACCTATCAGTGGCTGGCATGCTAATAAAGACACCTAGTTTTGAGACTCAACCTCAAGATGGGAAGAAGGCTTTCTCAGGGGCATCTGAGCCCAGCAAGGATTGGGTGCTGAAGGGAGAACAGATTTTAACTGATTATCTTTTGACTGACCCAGGTGAGTTTGTAATGTCTCTTTCAAACCTGTAGCCAAATGAATTATTTTCCAGTGGAAGAAGACTTGAATGAGGAGAAGAAGGATACAGAGATAACCCTGGATGATGATGGGAATCCGGAAGTACCACCTTGGACTGGGCAGAAGCTGAAGGTCCAGCAAAACTTGGCTAGAGCAGTCTTCCAGGCAGCCTATGGTGGGTTCTTCACTGACATGTTGGTGTCCAGCAGTTGACTGGAGGTGAAAACATAGCAAAATTCACACAGAAGCCTAAGGCCAAGGTTCCTTGGGGCTTGCTTATCAAGTCTCCTTTGGAGTATCTTGATTCCGAGTCCATTCCTGATGGATTTGTGATGAAGGATCCTTCAAAGTGGACCAAGGCTGATATGAGGTTGCTCTGGAATCATTGGCATTCCCTGGAGGGTCAGGATAAGGTGATTGTCACCTTTATCAAATGCAAAAAGGAGGATTTGCCTCTGGGGAGGTTCTTTGATGGGAAAGCCAGATCCAAAAAAAGAGTCTGGGTAAACATTGATGATGACAGTGAAGGGGAGGCAGGGGTTGAAGACTCAGAGGCAGGGGTTGAAGACCCAGAGGCAGAAACCAGTGGGAGGCATAAGACCCTGAAAGTAACTCCTGTCAGGGTCCAGGATAACCATGTCTCGGTGGCTTCCTCCTCCCGAATTACCCCTCATGAGTCAAGTCCTGCCTGGCATGCCAGCAGGGACAGGGTAGAATTTTTAAAGTCACTCTCAATCATGCCCAGATACCAGAAGCTTGTTGAGCTGGTGGTTGCCTTACCAGAAACAGTGAGTGGCCAACTTTCTATGATAGCTTGGTTAATAAATATATTGTCAGGAATCCCACATCAGCACTGAACCAGCCTTGCCTGAATGGGCATTATGGACTTGGGGTGCTAAGTATCTACCTGAACATATTCACCTGGATAGGGATTCCTTCTTGAAAGCACTGGCTCAACTGGAGGGGGTAAAGTTTGGTTCCTTTAATCAGGGAGGCCCAATTGTACTTGGATTGGGTCTCTTGTTGAGGGAGTGCAACCGAGCCCAGGAGGTGGAAGAGGATGATCCAGAGGTTTCCCATCTGGACTTTCTACTGAACTCTAACCTTGGCATCCAGAGGGCAGAGGATGTTTTGTGTGCAGTCAGGTCAGTAATTGCAAGATTGGAGCAGGGTTCAGTTGGCATGAACCCAGAGGAGATGGATAATCACAAGGACAAGGAGGATGCTGAAAAAAAGGCTGGTGGGCATGCAGAGGAGAGGACAGCTAGTGAGGGCAGGGGTGAGGAGGAAGAAGCACCAATCCAGGCACCTCCAAAGAAAAGGAAAAGGCAAGGAAGTAAGAATGCACAGGAGAAGGCAGCAACAATAGAGGATGGAGAGCAAAAGGTAAAGAGGGATCGGAAAAAGAGCAAGAGAGCTCTTGGAATGGGGTTGTAAATACAGCATCATTTTAATAATCTGTAATGAGATATTCCAACAAGGGAGCTAATTTGGATGCCCATACAGTCAGGAAATCATCCCCACTGAAAGAGTCACCTTTCATGATTATTCATGTTGGCTGACCCCACTTCCAGGATCATGGGGGTTCCAGGACCATGGGGCACCCCCCTGACATGTCGGCCAACCCCACTTCCAGGACCATGGCCCCCCCCCCCCCAGCTATGTTGGCCAACACCACTTCCAGGCCCATGGGGCATCCCCCAGCTACATCGGCCGAGCCCACTTCCACGGCCATGGCCCCACCCCACAGCTGAAAGAGTCACCCTTTATGATTATTCATGCCCCCCCAACTAGGTCGGCCAACCCCACTTCCAGGACCATGGCCCCAGCTACGTCGGCCGACCCCACCTCCAGGAGCATGGGCCCCCCCCCCCAGCTACGTCGGCCGACCCCACTTCCAGGCCCATGGGGCATCCCCCAGCTACATCGGCCGACCCCACCCACAGGGGGGTAGGGCATTCCCCAGCCACATCGGCCGACACCAGTTGGTCCAACCGGCCGACACCAGCTCAGGGTCAGTCGGCCGACATCGGCTAGTCCCACGTTTAGGCCAAAATGTACATGTCGGGTGTCCCAGTTTCAGGACTAGTGGTGACTGAAGGGTCTGGGGAGACGAGGGAAAAGATCCCCTAAGGTCTAGGAGTAGATGGCGATGAAGAACTCAAATTACCGCCACCAGGCAGGCAAATATGGCGGCTCTGAAGGGCTACGAAGGCTAGTAAGAGCTGGGACTCGAATGGCGGCGGCTTAGACTCTGTAAATCGGCAGGAATGGCTCCAAAACACTGCAGAACTCTGGAAGCGGCGGAAGGACTCAAAGGGCAGCGGTTTAGACTCTGGAAATCGGTGGGAATGACTCTGAAACACTGGGGGACTTTTGAAGCGGCGGAAGGACTCGAAAGGCGGCGGTTTCTCGAAGGGAGTGGCTCTGGGGACTCGAAGTAGGCTCTGGAACTCGAAGCGGACTCTCTGGGGACTCGTAGAAGACTCTGTGGACTTGAAGAACTCTGGGGACTCAGCAAGGACTCATAGGACTTGAAAATACTCAAGGGACTCGACTCTGGGGACTCTGGGACGCTCAGAAGCACAGATGGTGACTGCAAAAGGTGGGTATTTTTTTTCTAAGTGAAGTGGTGATACTTGTAACGTAGAGGTGGCGGTAGCTAGGTGAAAATCGGCGGTTTTTGGAGCTGTCAAATGTCGAAAAAAAGGTGACAGAAAAGGGCCAACGTATGGTAAATCACATGCATCGCACTAAGGGAAAGGAAAGCGAAGTAAAACTGACCAGAAAAATATGTAAGTAAAGAGAGAGGGTATGGACGACATGCCTGGACAGCAAGGAAGTGCAGGCAAAGCTGCGGAAACTTTGGGAGATGAAACATGGGGTCTGGAAGCGGAATGGTGGCGGAATGTGCGTCGGAGTGGGCGGTGGGTCACAGGATTGACACCTGGCACTTTGGAAAGGGTTTCCGACAGCCAATGGACAGGTTTCACGTGTCCAGGGGCTGAGGTGGTCGGAAAAGACATGGCTAGGCCCTCAGAATGGAACCTGGAAGCGAAGCGGCACTTTTGCGGCAGTGATAGGGGCATGTGAGGCGGTCAGAAGGCACAAGGGTGGGCGGAGCTATTTTTAGATGGTGGAGGCGGTCATTCTGGCTGTATTGGCAGCCGAAAGGCAGCGGAATCCCATAGACGACAGTGGGGATGATTATGGAAGTCGTAGCGGTTGGGAATCGCCGCAATATGGCGGTCTGAGACCCTGAGGACTGTCAGAGCATTGTGGCGGCGAAGGAATGCCGAAAAGCGGCGGGTTTCAGCCCTAGGGAGTGCACACTCCCTACAACAGTGCAAGATGCAAGTGGCATTTATGGAGTCTGGTATGTCATCAAAAAAAATCAAGAATTTTGGTGGAGGTGGATCTCCTACTTTGAACCCTGTGGGGATCAAGAAAGTCAGGTCAGTGAAGCTGTTAAGGGCGTATTTTATTTTTCTAATGACTCAGGGACATGTGGAGGAGGTGCATAATGTCGTGAAGTGTACTCTTCACGATGGTTGCAGATGTAACGAGTAGTGGTACACTCAGCAGTACCACATAGTGAAGGCGTCCAAGTTCCCTGTATTCGGGCCTAAACTCCCCCCAGTCAGTAAGGCAATGTGCCTCGTCGATTATAATACTGATGATGCATTGTATGAATAGCGGAGCCTTCAGTAACCTCTCAAAACCCCCATCTGGCTTCATGAGCTGCTCAGGGCTAATCACGATCACCTGATACTTGAAGGCACTGATAGCCTGTGCATGGGCCATAATTTGGTTAGCTTCGAAGGTGCAGGTGGATGTCACTCACCTGGAAGTTAGATGGGGTCACTGTCTCCGAGCTAATGGATATGGCTTGTATTCCAGCCTTGACTAGAGAGGCGACATTTTGCTTCCCTAGCAGATTCAGCGGTGTCACCACTATTTGAATGCCACCAGGTCGAAATAATAGTGGCATCCAGAATGTGAGTGTCTTCCCCATGCCAGTGCTGGCCATACAGATGATGTCTTTTTCCCCTCTCAGTATTTCCTCGGCTACCTTCACTTGCCATAGACATGGCCGAATGCTGAACACTTGCTGAGTCCATGTCTGGAAATTAGTGAATGGCAGGGGTAACCTGCGGGTATCCCCGGGGCCAACCCGTACCCGTACCCCCACTCTACCCATACCCCAGACCCAAGGGTACGGGTAGTTCCCACGGGTGCAGGGGTCTCTACCCTTGACGGGTTTACCCAAGGGTATGAAGTTCGAAAGTGTGCTGAGATTTTGATCAACTACGTACTACCAGAGGTCTACGAATCAGGACACATTTGTATCTCACCCATCTTCAAGGTCAAGCTCTGCAGAATCATCCCCTGGTAACTCCGGCTGCTCAGAGATGACCTTACAAAAATCTTCATCCTTGATTAAACCCAGTTTGCTCCATTGGCCAAGACACAGCAGTGCATGCGTGGTCTGAGATGACAGGCGGTTGCGGAGGTATGGCATTAGAACCCGACCTTTGCTGAAGAGATGTTCGATGTCGATGGATGTAGCTACATTAATGTTTAGTACGGATTTGTGTGTGGTCATGTAATTCGGACTCACCAGGAATACAAAGATAATCTAGGGCCATACGTGAAAGGTGAGGGTACATCGATTGACGTTCACTCCACCACTGAATGGTGTCACCTACGTTGATGTCCTCTACACTTGCAGCCAGGTAAGAATCGAGTTCATCTGCCATGCTCATGCGATTGACCTTGCTGAGTGAAGGCAACCTGTCAAAGATATTGGTGGAGCGGTCCTGATAGCGGTTAGTCAGATGGCTATCACGGGGCCATAGTATAGTCAAACATACCTTATTTTCACTAACATTAGGAGCATGAGCACTGGCAGGACTCCCGCGAACTTCACGGGATGCATACGAAGCTCGTAGGTATTGCGAACAAGGTCGCTCGCAGTCTTGATCCACTCTGCCTCCCATTTTGCATGCCTAAAATACTCCAGCTTGTGGTGGGGATGGAGAACTGAAAAAAATTGTTAGAATCATAGCATTGGAAGCGGTAGACGCACCCATCACAATGCGGTAGAGATCAGATGTATCCGTGAGTGAATAGTACTTGTTGAGAGTCTTCTTTGTGAGCCCGACGGCAGCACGAATGGAAGGATCAAACCGTTCTTCATCCAGCATCCCAGTTGTAAATACTTTGTCGATATAGTCCATAGCTGGTATAACCATCGCGAGGTTTGGAGTACCACACGAGAAGAAAAGTGTAGCATCCTTGAGGATCTGTTGTTTGTCATTGTTGTGGTCATCATTGATTAGTCCACGTTGTACTGTGCAGTACCATGACTAACCTTCAGCACGTCGTCATCAATATCAGCAGCCATCCCACTATAGTCGTCTTCATCATCCCGCTCTGCAAGTTCCGTCCCCAGCTCTCCAATTTCCTGCTTTCTAGGTAAGTCGAACTGCCTTATCATTGTCTTTGCAACCAAGTTTCCGACATGTAGCATGCACCGTATCTGTGATGTCTGCCCCTCAAATTCCAGCATCCTATATCCCAGCTCGTTTGTCATCACATCGTTTGCTGACACATTATCACATGTCAAGCCCAAGATCTACTACAGTAAGCATTTCCACCATTAATTCAAGAGGTTTGGACCCTATCTGCTATGGAAACTTCCTCCAGCAATCTATTCAGCTCCTCTGCGAGCGCTTCACCAGTGTGGGACTTTATGCAACAATGCCCACACAGTGTGACGCTTAGGAAAGGGTGAGTACTCACCCTCGCAACCTCGAAAAAATCAAGTGGCATTACTAACGCTTCCCCCTTCTCTATCAGGTGGACTGTGACCGCTGCGAATGCCTTGCCATGGTTTGGAGCCATCCATGGTCAGTGCCAAAACTAAGCCAGCCTTCATATGACTATGAGTATGAGCTTATCCTGTCGAGTTGATTATCCATGTCATGTACCTGTAATTTCGTAGCAAGTTTCTGGTGCACACGGGCAAATACCGAGAGGACGTCTCGCCTGACAGTGCGAGTATCAGGTATGTAGTACTCCGGACATCCAGTTTTCAGAAGAGACTGAAACCTGCAATCTCTAACAATTTCAAAGGGCCGGCCACTCTCTGCAACCCAGCAGACTATCTCAACCCTATCGGATGAGGCTCAGCACTGCAAATTCCAGGATTGACCATGCTTACCTTGTTTCTAGTTTCGTGTGTTGCCGGTGAGAGTAACTTACCCCGCCCTGGCAGTCAAACGCTGCTGGGATAGAGCCACTTTTAACATAGCTTTTGACAGCCTCTCGGGCAGCTGTTGTTCCACCCATTTTGAAAGCCTTCTGTAAGACATCTTCTCCCCAGCATGCTTTGACATGCTTACGCATATTCCCAGTCGACCATGCATCGCTTTTATCAAGGTACCTCCTAACACCCTTCTTACAACCCTTTGCTGTGCACCAAAATACATGCGAGCGGCATCCTGCTATATATTCAATGGTGGGTTCCGGTGCGAAGAAGGCATAGATAGGGGAGTTCCATTCACGTTTGAGTCAGTCTACTACTACATCAGACATAGGCACGGCAACACTGAGCTGAAGGCCATACCTAGCTCTGCCTCAGAGGACTCTGCAGTCTCATCAGCTTTGATATCAGGCTCGGTTTCTATGATGCTCTCGTCATCACTGAGGTTTGGGGGTGGAGAAGCACTGGTAGGCGAGTTTGGATCAGGACTAGATGAATTTTGATTTGCTGTCACGGGTGAACTTGGTGTGGCACTACTGTTCTTTTTAGCCCGTTTGTTACTTTCTGAGCTGTCTAGTGGCACTTTGCTTTTGGAGGACATCCTGACTGATGTTGTGATGTTTACATCACTGGAGTTATAGTTACAGTATGACAGGTACTATACAGTAGTAGCAGTGCCACATGTCAATGTAAGCCAAGGGGTACCGGGGGTACACACAAGGGGTAACGGGTAGGGTACGGGTCAGCTAGATGTAACCTGTACCCCTACCCACAGTACCCCTACCCGTGACCCCCGGGGGTTACCCATACCCCTGCCTTTCACTACTGGAAATTAGATAATGATGGGAGGACATGAGGCTGATTAGGTGCTGGGGACAGCACCATACTTTGATACTGGTTATGGTCAGGTGTGACATGTACTGCTCCGCATATGGATACTCCCAAGCACAAAAAATGTAACCCTAGTTTCGGTTTCCTGTATTTTTATTGCAGGTCTGCTGGTCATGCCACTGTGGCTATGGTTGTTTACAAATGTTTTCTTGCAGCCCCTGCTGGGAGTGTGAGGGAAATAAGATTATGCAGTCTTTGAAAACTCGGACATTGCCTCGGAATACACCAACACTCTGAATATGCCCTCACTCTCCCAGTGGAAGGGCTGTGTAGGAGCCTGCAGTCAAGTCTGCTTTTTTGACTACCAAATAAGTGTAGTGTTTTGTAGTGTTTGATTAGCAAAGTGTGGTGTAGATGAGCATTACCAAAAGTGTAGTCAAGTTTGCTTTTTTGACTGCCAAATAAATGTAGTGTTTTGTAGTATTTGATCAGCAAAGTGTAGTGTACATTTATATTACCAAAAGTGTAGTAAAGTCTGCATTTTTGACTACCAAAGTGTAGTGCAGTTGATTAGGAAAAATGTGTAGTAGTCCACATTTGATTAGCAAAATTTGTAACTGACTACCAAATGGTAATGTAGTTGTGCACTACCAATAGTGTAGTGTAGTTGATTAGTAATGGTGTGTTGTGGTCCAGCCAAAGTGCCGGCTACTTGATTGGTCAGCAGGTCCCTGTCCAGGTGCTTGCCCCACGGCACCTTCCCCACATTGTGGCTGTGTCACTCATTGTGCCTAATTAGTGCCACTTCCTCCCACTCCGCTTTTTGGCTTATGTAAGCAAAAAAGCGGCCTCAGCTGCCCCATTTCTGCCTCATTACACTTCCTCCTTGCACTGCAACATGCTATACTGTATCCCAATACATTCAGGTCATTGTCCTCCTCCATCTTGCATATTAATTTCATGCAATTCAGTGCATTACATGGGTATTAAAATAGATAGGGGTAAAATGCGAGATCTCTTCCCATTCCTGCAGTTCTTCATACATTGCAATGAAACTTTATACCCAGCCTTCCTTCATACATGTCTACAACATATTACATGAAAAGAATCGCGGCAGAAAACAGACGGGCACAGACTCAGGCAGATGGCATGGACACTCGGAGGCTCAGGCTGGCAGACGATGGTGTGGGGGTGATGAGGAGATGTCTCGTCTCATGATGATATCATTCGTGGTAGCTACCGTTATATATGTTTTCTGATATTTCATATTCCATGGTCTGGGTGGGACTCACCTGGACTCATCTCCTCGTCTATGATAATTTCAACTTACTAATGCTTGAAGTCGGCTTGTTTCGAACAGAGTCTCAACACTCCCCCTCAAGCCAGGTTCATGCCCATCTTTACATTATTATTATTTTCTTAAGTTTAGAGTGTTTTGATCAGTGTTTCAACACTCGTGTTTAAGCCGGTTTCATGCCCAAGGCTTTCCTATGATATTCATGCTTGACTCTTGTCAGAGCCTTTGTAAATATATTGGCTGTCATTTCATTTGTTGAGCAGTACTTTAGTTCAACAATTTTAGTTTTTACACATTTGCGAATATGATGATCTTGCATATCAAAGTGTTTTGATCTTTGCTGATACTGTGCATCTTTCGCTATTGCGAGTGCAGACTGGTTATCACCGTATAGTGTTGTAGCTCCCCCTTGCGGATGCCCAAGTTTGTCGAGTAGGCTTCGTAACCATTTTACTTCATGCATAGCATTAGCCATCGAGATGTACTCGGCTTCCGCAGTAGAAAGCGCAACGTGATTTTGTTTCTTTGAGTACCACGTGATCGCACCTCCATTTAGGATAGATACATAGCCTGAAATCAATACTCACTCTTCGTCATTTGCAAAGTCCACATTGGAATACATAATTATTTTATTTTGTATTTCGGGTGGTTGGCTTGCCACATAGGTAATGCCAACACTCGTAGTGCCTGCAAGATATCTAAGTAATCGTTTTGCTGCTCCCCAGTGTGACATATCTGGGTTCGCAGTAAAGGACGCAAGCCTATTAACAGCGTACATGATGTCAGGTCGAGTCGCAATGGATGCGTACATCAAGTGCCCGATTAGCATCGCATAATTATTACTGTGGGAGTTATCTCCCTCGGAATCACTTGTCACAAGTTTAATGTTAGGTGTAACGGCCCGTACTTTTTCACTACTTGTTGTAGCGTAGTCTTAGCGTACTTCTCCTTATTTATCCACTCTCTGGTTAGGGTTACTTAGACGCGCCCATAGACGCTTTACTTAGTCAGCTGATTCGTCAGCGTAGCTGCATTGACTCAGCGTGGAGCGCTGCAGCCAATAGCGTTTATCTCTCGCTTGTTTGGTTTGTTCTATGACGTTCCACGGTCCAAACACTTGTAGTAGTATAAATACCGCCTCTCTTGTCATAGACACTCCAATCGAGTTCATTTGTGCATTGCGCATTAACTCCGTTCCTCCATCCTCATCCTTCTATCAATCAAGGAGTGACCAATAACAGTCTTCGGATTGTTAGTGTTACACTTGAACTCGATTCCCAAGTTATCCCTCACTCCGCTTGCGCCCAGGCATATAGGGCAATGTATACCCAGACTCCAGGGTTAAGGAGCTTCATCTTCTTCCTTTTCTTTCTTCACGAGACGACGCTTTTAGTCTCGTCCCCTTTACGGCAAGGGGTTGTGTCGAAGAAGAAACCTAGTCAGTAGTCCCGCTGTAGGGAGAGCAATCTCCCTAGTAGGTGATTTCCATTATTTCATTGTTTCTACTTTAGTTTTTAGTTTTTATCTTTACTTTACTTTTTTTTACTTAGTATTTGGACGAGTTTGGCTTATGTAAGCTAAACTCGCACTTAGTGTGTTGTACATACTTAGAATAATAACAGCCGCATTACCAGAGACGAAGAGACAGAATTCCGAGCCCGAGAGCCTCGGAATATTACTTCTCCCTTATCAGACGTTCTCCAGATGAGTATCTTGACCTTTTTTTGGGACTTTTAGGGCGCGTTTCTTGTCCTTTCTTTGCTCTCTTTGACTGTACCAGGCAACTCCAAGCCCCCTTGGGTCGAACTGACCCCCATCCTTCCACCCAAGGAGACCTCAGGTAAACACCCAGGTCCCCATCATCACACTCTACATCTGGAGCCCACCACGAGGGGGCTGTTTTTGCTTGGTACCCTACTTCTCCTCCTACCCTCGAGCTCGCACACGCGATATCTCAAGAACCGACGCGCCTTTCCTCTCGCTTTTTGGGATCCTAGCTCTACTCGACGAGAGCTTTCGAACGACGCCCCTTTCGACGCGTTAGCCCCAGTGGTTCCGGAGTTATCGCTATTCTTGTGGAGAAAGGCACTGTAGGACAATTTTGGGTATAACTCGGGATTGGGTGCGCCTATTCTCTCGTTTCCTTGATCTCCCAGCGCCCCTAGACGACCTCTACCACCTCCCGAGGTTTCGTGGAATTCTGCTCAGCGGTTGTTCACCAACGTGCCACTGTCCTCCCACCCCTGCCACAGCATTGCTCCCTGGCACCTTCCCTCGCATTTTCGTGCCCTTCAGAGTTGTAGGAAAGTATTCCCCGGTCATTCTGAGTCAGTAGAGACCGCTTCAAGACCCTATCGAGACCCCATTCGAGACATTCAAGACGCTTCGAGATCCATACCAGATACATCGAGACTGCTTCGAATCCCCTACTAGACGCTTCGAGACTCATACTAGACGCATCGTAACCCTTACTAGACGCTTCGAGACGACTTTGGGAGCCCCCAAGACTCTTTCCAGTTGCCACCAGATGCTTTTGAGACTTTCGAGACCTTCGAGACGCTTTGTTAGACGTGCATCCTCGTTTATAGATGAATATCAGACTTTTTCCAATCATTACCTGCGCATTTTTTGCAGTCAGTGAGGCTGCATAGTCGAGAACAAGCTTCGAGTCACAACGGTGACTAGTTTCAGTTTTGGTGGTTGAAACCACTTCAAGACACATCATACGAGTTCCCTGCACCCTTCTCCCCCTTCATGGTTCATTGCCACCTCTCTCCGACTTCCTTTAGACGTTCCAGGTCGCATCGAGGCGAAATCGAGACTCAGAAGTACCTCCAACAGACGCTCGATTCACTTGTTGGCCATTCGCTGTGCCTATTACATCCAATAATCAGGTTTATTTGCGAAATACATTTTCATTCTATTCACACAGCTACCACCAGCTATGGATAAGTATTCGAGAAGGTCTCGAGACCAGCTCGAGGATCAACTGGCATATGTGGGCTATATGCGAGTCTTGAGCAGCCCTCGGCCTCGCCTAGAGACCCTCTCGAGAAGCTCGTCAGCTCGTGAGGTTTGGTATGAACCCTCTGCAAGCTCCGAGAGACTGTCTCGAACTTCGAAGGACCCTTCGAGAGGTCCTACTCATGAGCGAGGTGAGAGCTTACCCCGGCGCTCGCATTCTCCCTTGGACAGAAACCCTCGAGATACCCCTGTGGAGTGCTCTCGGTCTCATTCTAGAAGACACTCCCAGGGAAGCTCGAGCACGAAGCCACCCTCGCATTCCCCCTTCGAGGCAGCCCCTCAAACTTCGAAGAACCCCCCTCCCACTCCTGAGCTCGCTTCGAGCAGCTCACGTCCTCTCTGAGTCACTGATGCAGGCTCATGGCACCCTGTGGCACATCCAGCTAGGTGTGACCATGCTCAGCAGGCTGGTGACTCGTCCTCGAACTTGCTTCATGCCTCGAGAGACAATCGATGGTCGCATTTGTACTCAGTGGATCGTTGGGATGGTATGGAGGATTGTTCCCCTCATCCTCAGTCTTCTTCAAGAAAGCCTCGAGACCTCAGCTCGTCCTCGACCTCTCGCGCTCGTCCTCACGAACTCTCGAGCACCGCTTCGAGGTATTCCCCTCGCCTCGAGCCCTTGTCAAGGTATAGTCCACCTCTCGAGACCTCATACAGACAGTCATCGCACCTCAACCCTCCTTCGAAGACCTCGTCGAGACATCCCTCGCATCTCGAGCCCCCCTTGAGACACTCATCGCACCCGGAGCCCCCTTCGAGGCACCCTTCGCATTCCGAGACCCCCTCGAAGACTGCTTCGAAGCGTTCGTCGCACCTCGAGCACCCCCCGGGTACTGTTGCTCACCATCCTGAGCCCATATCGAAGTGTCCTGTAAGGTTGTGTTGCCTTAGTTCACACCCGCGAACTGTACCGTATGGTATTCGCAGTGTAAAATTTAAGACAATTATGTCCTTAAAGTCACTACGACGACTTTTTATATACTAGACATGCAGGCATGTGATACCAGAGTATCACATGCCTGCGGATGATTACAGACATCTAAATTAGGGCACGGCCCCTAACACCCTCCCCCTGTAGAGCCGACTTAGGCTCGTAAGACGAGAAGAAAGGAAAAAGAAAAGAAAAAGAAAAGGAAAAAAGAAAAAGATAGGGAAGACCCTATGTACATTCACGCAAGATGTTGAATCTCGCAGCACTACCGATCCGAGGGTTACGCCTCATTTCAGTAATGCAGAGCAAGGTACGAAAGGTGTTGAACCCTTCGTACCACAACTCGAACTGAGGGGTTACGCCCTCGAGAAGACGATCCAGCACCCGATGTAGCGTCCCTTCTACATCGGAGCCGGCTCATCCCTCATCTCGCCCTCCTCGGGCTCATCATTTTGTTCGGGAGTCCTCTCCCGCGAAATTCGACCTTCCACCCCCAAGTAGTTGGGCAGGTCATAGATAACTACAGCGGAGCAGAAGTCCCTAACGATAGGGAGTTCTGCGTCGCTGATTGTGCGGGCCTTGTAGGCCGCAATGCGCTCGGTAGCGATCCCGAGGGTCCTAGCCTGGCGCTCGACCCACTCCTTCGAGCGGTTCTCCTTCAATACTGGAGGGTCGTTGATTGCCGCCCTCAGAAGATCGAGCGCGGCTCGCACGTTGGGGTCTCGTTCCCCCCCATTATCGACAGCGCGGGTAATGTACTCTCTACCCGCTCTCCTGGCCCAAACGAGGGCATCGTCGGCATCGTGAGGAGTGATGCCATTAGCCGCAAGGTATGCGGCGATATCAGCCATACCGGCTGAGCGAGTGAACTCCCCTTCCCAGGGGACACGAGTACCATCACGAGGGGCCACCTCGGCACAATCCAGAAGGGCTCTGTAGCGACCCTTCGCTGCGACGAGACGAACTAGCTCCCGGAACCAGACCATCCGGTCATAGCTCCCTCTGGGGACTGGAGCCAGTCGTTCGTAGAGGAGGAATCCTCGTACTAATTGTGCTGTGGGAGGGCTGATTTCCCACTCGTCGTCATCGGGGCGCTCACTGACACCTAGCGCCCCAGGGAACATTCGCGAGAGCTCGGAGCTCTCGTCTGAACCGTTGTACCTATTCTGGTACGTGTGGATGAAATTGACCCAGTCAGCGACTGGGGCTTCGAGGCTCGGAGCCTCTTGTGGTAGTTCGGGGATCCCCCCCTTTTCCCTTCTTTCCGGAGGTTCGACCTCCTCCTCTAGGATTAAACGCTCGACCCCTTGGAGGGGGTCGTTCTTGATGAGCAGGGGCTTGGGGAACCCCAGGGTTTTCAACCATCAGGCGGTCGCGGAGAGGCACGATGGGTCTCTGACCCATCTCTGGCAAAGGAGCGGCGGGTTGACCCTCTATCCGCTGTTGTAAGGCCGGCTGTCCACCGGCGGGTTGTAACGCGAGGGCTTCTTCCTCCCTCCTTGCCCTTTCCTTGTCTCGTAGCGCCTCTCTCCTCTGGCGCGCTTTCTGGGAGGCCCAAACAGGCGGCCTCCATTCCTTGAGTGCGAGGTTCATGACCTCGTTCGTGTCTAACCTGCATTTTTTCCACAGGTTAACGTAGGTGATCAAATCTTGCGCCCTACGGACGCAAGGAGCGTTCTCCTCTGGTTCTTCGTACGCTTCGGCGTACAACTTGCGGATTTCCTCCGCGGTGTTAACGAGTCTAATGGGACCCATTATCCCCCTGTCCCATCTGGTAACTGATGCGACGAGGTTTCCTCGTCTGAGGGGAACAGGAGGGGGGGTCCCCTGGCAAATGTTGGCGAGGGCGGCGCCAAGCCTCTCATCATTATAGGCGTAGAGGTTGTCATTGATCCTCACAAAGAGGATCGACCTCACGCCATCCCTGCCTTGCCCAAGGACCCGTACTCTGTACGGGTTCTCTTTTCCCGTAAATTCAGGGAAGAGGGTTCCCTGAGAGGCAGTATCGACGACCATAGGGATGTCGTCATCGTAGCATTGTTGAACGGAGGTATCTTCCTCCATGGCGGTGTATTCGTAATCAGGCGCTGCCTGATGGGTATCGTCCTCGAGCTGCTTCGCCTTGCCCTTTCTCGACACTACAGGTTCAACCTGCGACGCAGGTTTAGCCTGTACCCTCCCCCTTGAAGAAGAAGAGGGCTGTGGTGCCGGTGGAGGCGGCAGCCTGGAGGAACTAGCCTCCGCGTTTGATGAATAAGTACGCCCCCCCAGGGAGGCGACATGAGCGCGTTCGAAGTCACGCGCAGCTTGCTCAACCGTAGTGGGAGCGGGGATGGTGGGGGTAGGTTCGTGTTGAAGATCATCGATCTTCCGGAGGGCACGACGGAGGTCGTAGGAGGTGTCCTCGAGATCACGCTCGAGACGGCTGATACGACGACGTAGGTCGTCGTAAGGGGTACGTTTGATGAGACGCGCGGTCTCATCAGCCAAAGTAACGATAGCAGGCATGATACCTGCGTCGGACAAGGCCATGCCTTGGGAGAGATGAAGCGCGTAAGACGCGCACTGGTCACAAGCGCCGTGATGGCGCAATAAAGGAAACTGGGGGTGGCATTCCCAGTACGGGCAGGAACGTTTGTCCCGGCGGGGCTCATACTCGAGGGACGACGAGCGTGAGGGTGATCGTGGCCGTTTCTGGCCACTGCTGACCGTACGCAGACTGCGTCGGTCGACGGGGGACGGGGAGTACGAACGTGATGGCAAACCATCGTGAGGCGCGTCGGAACGTGCGGGGGATCTGCCTCGCCGGGGCGAGGGAGATCGGGACGGGGTGGGGCTAATAGAGCCTTGTGGGCTCGGGGGGTCTCTGTGACGGTGATCGCGGTGGGACATTGTAGATACTAGAACGTTATGAGCGTTAAAGAAAAAGAAAAAGAAGAAGAAGAAGACGGAGTATTGTAAAAAGAAAATCACGTGATCAGCAAAGTTAATGCACGTGAAACGGTGAAAATGTGATCGGAGGAAAGTATATACTCTAATTAAATTTGGTAACTATGCTGTGCTCGAGGCCGACGGTATTATTGACGGTATTATTTTTATTTTTATCTTTTGTTTGTTTTTATTTTTGTTTTTTCTGACTTGTCCGTTTGCTTCCGGTAGTAGTCTCCCGACTACGTTTAACCACTTAGTGGTTACCGTACGCCTACGCGTACTATTTCGCCCTTCGGGGCAACTGGCGTATACTTTGTACGCCCTGGAGCTCGAGGTACCTGTCGAGGGCCTCAAGCTCCTTACAATTAGACACCGGCTCCCATGTCGTGTCTCCGAGGTTCCATCTCACAAGGAACTCTACCTTGTTATTCGTCCACCGGTGAGCCGTTATCTCATCTACTAACCACTCCTCTTCGTCGGTCATACCGACATCGTAGAACGCGTGCGCGTCACGCCTCAGGAACAGAACATCATCGTTCTGTTCGTATCTGCGCAGTAACCCGACGTGGAACGTTGGGTGTATGCGCCGCTGGCGCAATTGTTCTGGCAGGTCCAGAGTGTAGGTGTCGTTCGCGCTGTCACAGCGCAACACTTTCATCGGACCGATGAATTTTGGCACGAGCTTTCGTGCACGTCCCTTCGGAACGCTCAGGTTCTGAGTAGAGAGATATACGAGGTCCCCCTCTCGAAGGCTGAAGCCTTCCTTTCGTTTCTTATTCGCGTGGTACGTCTGTATTACCCTGCTTTCAATGATGGCGTCATGGGCCATCTCAAGATTTTCTAACGCTTGTTTCACGAAGGTCTTTACTCCCGGTGCCGTTGAGGGCGTCCCCCCTCTGACTCGTTGCATTACTTCAGGCATGTACCCGTAATTTATCTCGAAGGGTGCGAACCCTGTCGAGCTACTTATGCTCGAGTTGATCGCGAACTCGACCATTGGCATCTTCGATGTCCAATCCGTCTGGTCTGGTCGGACCATGGCTCGTAGCATCTGCGCTACATTTCTTATCGCTCGTTCAGACGCTCCGTCTGTTTGTGGATGGAACGCCGTCGACATTAGGAGTTTCGCTCCCAACATTCTGTGCGTTTCGCGCCAGAAAGTCGACGTGAACTTCGCGTCTCGATCGGAGACTATCGTCTCTGGTAGTCCGTGTAGTCGGACGACTTCCCGTATGAACATCCCCGTGAGCTCTGACGCTCGAATCGTCGTAGTCACCGGTACTAGGTGTACCATCGACGTTAGACGGCACAGGACCACCCACAGGTAGTCGTGCCCGTCGCTTGGTGGGAAAGGTCCCACAAAGTCCATTGCTATCGACCCCCAGGGTCTTCGCGGCACAGGCAGACTGTGCAATAGACCCTTCGGTCGTTGATTGTCGTTCTTTGTCGTCTGACATATCGGACATGTTCGACAAAACTTGTCCACCTCCCGGCCGAGCTTCGGCCACCAATACCATCTGCGGATATAATCCGCTGTCCTCTGGGATCCAAAATGTCCCAGTGTCCTGTGCGCTTGATCGATTACCCTGGCGATAGTATCATCGCCATTGTACTTTGCATGGGGAAGGCATAGCACCTTCTCTCCTCCACGATTTCTCGTGTATAGAAGGCCGTCTTCCCCTTCGAATTGAGGATAGTGTGACGGCTGTGCCATCACTTTCGCGAGTACAGGATCGCTTCTATATCCTGCGCGGATAGCATTCAGGAAGCCTGGTGCTTCTCCAAATGTTATAGGGGAGGCTTTAGAGGCCTCGGCAGATTCGAGTATCGTAGGGTCTTCCTGCGCACTTGCGCTAGGGGATTCCTTGTTACCCTGATCTGCGGCTGAGGCCATCTCTTTAGCCTCTTCATATCTTTTCTCGACCTTTTCCTTCAACCGGCTACTCTTCCGAGGGGTACTTCCCTCTCTCATCGCTGATAACTTCAGCTCTCGCCACCTGTCTTGAGGGAGGTCGTCCCCCTCTGGGTCCAAACGTATATCTGCGTCGGCCCATTCGACTTCATCATCGGAGGCTACGTCCCCTCCTTCTTGCTCGTAGTAACGAGAAAGGCAATCCGCTACGCGGTTCTCCGTGCCTTTTGCATAGACGATGTTTGCGTCGAATCGTGACATGTAGTCCAACCAGCGGACTTGTCGACTCGACAGTTTTCGTTGGGTTTTGAGGTACCCCAACGCCTCATGATCGGTGACGATCGTAAACTTGAAGCCGAGGAGTTTATCCTCCCATTTCAAGAGCGCTTCGATTATTGCGAGAGTTTCTCGCTCGAATGTTCGATAATTCTGTTGAGCATCGCTCAACTTTTTCGACATAAATCCTGCTGGCCGGCAGGTTTTCCAGTCGGGCCCCTGCCCGTATAATGCACCCACTCCATAGAGTGATGCATCACACACGAGCCATATTGGCTCTTCTTTTCGCGGATCAATAGGCCGCAGGATCGGATACTTGCACGCAAGATCCTTGATCACTTGGAAGCACCTGTCGTGGATTTCCCTCCACTGAAACGGATGTTCGTTCCGTTGTATACCAGTCAGGGGCGTAGTATACGCCGATATGTCTGGCATAAACTGTGCTAGATACTCCACTAGTCCTACGAACCTTTGGACTTCGTTTAGGTTCTTCGGAGTCCTCCAGCTCCTGATTCGAGACATTTTGTCTCTGTCGGCGTGGACGCCCTTAGCGTCTATGATGTGCCCTAGGCAGTCCAATTTTTCTGCATAAAGGTCGCACTTCTCCTTCTCAAGGTAGAACTCGGCCTTTTCTAGTGTTTCAAACACTATCCTGAGGTGTCGTTCGTGATCCTCAATTGTGTCGCTAAAGATGAATATATCATCGAGATAGACGTATACAAAACGTCCTATGTGATCTCTGAAGATCACTGTCATCAGGCGTTGAAACGTCGCAGGGGCGTTACAATCTCCCTGCTGCATTACTTGACTTAAGAAAGTCCCATATATCGTCGAGAAGGCCGTCTTCCAGACGTCTTCGGGTTCTATACGAACTTGTTCGTATGCATTTGATAAATCAATCTTTGAGCGATACTTCGCTCGTGCTACGTCCATTCGTATCTGGTCCTGATCTGGGAAGGGGGTGACGTCCTTCACAGTATTTTCGTTTCTCTTGCGGCAGTCAATGACTGTCCGCAGCTTTCCACTTTTCTTCGGGATGCATAGCATCGGAGCAGCCTGTGGGACGCTTTTCAGCACCCACCATTCTGCGTCCATATATAGTCGGATTTTATCCGACAACTGTTGTTTAAGCGCGTCAGCGCACCGTGGCAGGTGGTACGCGTACTGCTTTCTTTCGTCTATCAGGGGGATCCTGTGGTTTACCTCCCGTAGTGGAGGCAATTTCGGGATCACCCCGCTAAGCCTGTGCTTATACCGTTCGAACCATTGGTTCCGTAACTGAGGTATATCCTCATTGCTCAACATTTTTGGCTTTATTATTGCGAGATGTTCCTCGCTTTTCATTGAGCCCCTTGGCTCTTTTACTCTATCGGATCCCCTCCCCCCTTTAGAGCCCTCGCGAGACTGAGGCCTCGCAGGGCGCGAGAGTCAATGCTTAGGACGGGATTTACCCGTCATCAGAGCCTCAGGCTCTGTGTGAAGAGGCACGCATTCCGCTGCTATCTGTATCGTCTTCTCTGCGAAGTTTAAGATCGCTTTAGTTTGTCTTAGGAAGGGGATTCCTATTATACAATCGTAGCGGTCAATATTCGCTACATCGAAGTATATCTCTACTTCATAGTTTCCAATGCGCATTGTGGATATTCCGCCATGAGTAATCTTCGACCGGCTGCCTATGCAGCCTAATTGCAGCATCAGCTGCTGTTCGAGGGGAAAAACCCTCATCTTCGTGACCTTGGCGAATGCCGGGCTCACGAAATTACCCATACTCCCGGTGTCTATCATCGTATACGCGGTACATCCGTTAATTATGCTTTGCAACGTTGCGCACGTTCGCAACTCAGGACTTATTTTGGGACGAGATCCCACTACATTATTCGTATGCATAGCATACCGAAACGATCGTGTCAATGACTTCGTCACCGGCTCGATCTTTGCAGCGAGATCCATTGCTGCCAATCGCGTGGTATGACGATATTGTCCTTCGTCATTCGTGATAATCACATCACCGTGGGGGGTCACCACTATCATATCGTCGGGATATATTCCGACACGGCGATTAGTTTCAGTGGTTTGTTGGAGCCGTGTCAGCTAATTTAGACCAAATAGGCCCGGCAACTACCACTTAACGATTTACAAGAATCACGGTAACTACCACTGTCCAAATAAGGAAATACCCCTAATGAAAATTGTCGCAGGCAGCCTCTGCTGTCGGAGTTCGAAAACTGCACATTACATAATGTGGCACAGCCACAGTGCGAACCAAAGTTGTAGCCTGGGTTGAGAGGACCACAGAAGTATGCTTACATCAGCGAGATCTTTATTTTTGGATGAGATATAAATGGAAAACTAAAATTTTCTCGAGTCTTTTTGGTTTAGTTACACAGCCACAAAGACAAGGAGAGTGCACTGCCACACAGGGGAAGGTGGTGCACAGCCACATGGACAGGGTTGTGCACAGCCACACAGGGAAGGGGTTGCACAGCCACATGACAGGGGGAGTGCACAGCCACACTGAAAACCAAAGTTGTAGCCCGGGTTGCGAGGATCATGGGAGTATGCTTACATCAGCAAGATCTTTATTTTTGGATGAGATAAATATAGAATACTGAAATTTTCACGAGTCTCTGCTTTTTTTGGCACAGCCACTGCACCTTCTATATGTGCTTATGTAATCAAAAAGCGGACCACATGCCTGGGTTGTTGCTGCTGCCACCACTTGCCCATTCCATTGGATGGTATTTCACCATACTGCAGCATACTATTGACAAGTGATCTACCCATTCCATACACATTTTGGATCCAATCCAATGTTTTTGGACATGGATATGAATAGGGGTAAAAATGCGAAATCTGCTCCCAATTGTGCAGTTCTTGACATATGGACTTGGAAATTTCAACCCAAGTAGCTCTGGCATATATCTACAATCTATCAAAATTGCAGATCATCAGCCTTTGCCCTTGTGGAGGTGGAGTCAGATCTCCTCCTCCCCAGTGTATGCATTATACAGATGGGTACTGCAGCTTTCTGGGTAATTTGACCCACTGGTACTGTGGAAGATACATCTACCAGTGTCTATGTACAAGGACTTTGGGGGTTTATTAGGTAGAATGTGTGTAACACAACCTTGTTGGTTTTTTGGGTGCATGGCCACCATGCCACACCTGCAAGAGTAACATACCAACTAATACCATAGGCACATTCTACACCTGTATATCTACCTCCATTCAAAGTTTCAAGTGCACCCATTGAGAACTGGGGGAGCTGGAAGGAAAATGAGAGCTGGGGAGCGTGGGAAAGTGGGCGAAGATTTTTCAAGAGATAGGAGATCTGTCAAAAACTTGTCATAGCACACCATAGAGAGATGTAATGAGTAAGATAAGTGCATGGCTGACTTCCTACTTGCAATTTAGACTGTCCTGACCCATTTCTGCACTGGACAATCTGCCCAGTGTGTATGCATGGCATCAACCTCCTAGGTGACTGTTTCACTCCTACAGTTCATACATAGGATGCACCCCCCCATATTTTTGCACTCAGAAGTATTTTGGTAATTCAATGGCAGTTCAAATGGTACAAAGATGTTCAGAGATGTTCCTACACTCATTTCTCAAAGTTTCATGAGACAAGGCCCACTGGATAGTGTGCTGTGACAAGTTTTTGTCAGATCTCCTATCTCTTCAAAAATCTTCGCACACTTTCCCACGCTCTCCAGCTCTCATTTTCATTACAGCTCCTCCAGTTCTCAATGGATGAACTTGAAACTCTGAATGGAGGTAGATATATAGGTGTAGAATGTGCCCACAGTATTAGTTGCTATGTTACCCCTGGAAGTGTGGTATGGTGGCCATGCTCCCAAAAAACCAACAAGGGGGTGTTACACACATTCTACCCAATAAACCCACCAAGTACTTCCACAGAGGCACTGTGTGATGTATCCCCCACAGTACCAATGGGTGAAATTACCCAGAAAGCTGCAGTTCCCATCTGTATAATGCATACACTGGGGAGGAGGAGATCTGGCTCCACCTCCACAAGGACAGAGGCTGATGGTCTGTAATTTTGATAAGCTGTAGATATATACCAGAGTGGCCTAGGGTGAAAATTTCAAGTCCATATGTCAAGAACTGCATGTTTGGGAGCAGATTTCGCATTTTTACCCCTATTCATATCCATGTCCAAAAACATTGGATTGGATCCAAAATGTGTATGGAATGGGTAGATCACTTGTCAACAATATGTTAGAGTACAGTGAGATATCACCCAGTGGAAGGGACAAGTGGTGGCAGCAACAACAAACCATGCATCTGGTCCGCTTTTTGATTACATAAGCACATATGGCAGGTGGAGTGGCTGTGCAAAAAAAGCAGAGACTCGCAAAAATTTTAGTATTCCACTCATATCTAATCTAAAAAAAAAGATCTCGCTGATGTAATCATATTGCTGTGATCCTCTCGTCCCGGACTACAACTTTTGTTTTCAGTGTGGCTGTGCAGGTGCGCCTTTTTGATTAGATAAGCACACATCGCAGGTGGAGTGGCTGTGCAAAAAAAGAAAAGACTCGTGAAAATTTTAGTATTTCACTCATATCTAATCTAAATAGCAAGATCTCGCTGATGTAATCATATTGCCGTGATCCTCTCGTTCCGGGCTACAACTTTGGTTTTCAGTGTGCCTGTGCACTACCCCTGTCATGTGGCTGTGCAACCCCTTCCCTGTGTGGCTGTGCACCACCTTCCCCTGTGTGGCAGTGCACTCTCCTTGTCTTTGTGGCTGTGTAACTAAACCAAAAAGACTCGAGAAAATTTTAGTTTTCCATTTATATCTCATCCAAAAATAAAGATCTCGCTGATGTAAGCATACTTCTGTGGTCCTCTCAACCCAGGCTACAACTTTGGTTCGCACTGTGGCTGTGCCACATTATGTAATGTGCAGTTTTCGAACTCCGACAGCAGAGGCTGCCTGCGAAAATTTTCATTAGGGGTATTTCCTTATTTGGACAGTGGTAGTTACCGTGATTCTTGTAAATCGTTAAGTGGCTCTTGCCACAACCTTTGGTCAAAATCTACAGACTCTGGTGTTTGTTGGAGGCGAACCTCCATTGTCTCCAGTGCTCTTCGCACTTCTGGGGCCACGCCACTGCGTTCCCCCAGTATTTCTAATATATCTGCGATCGTCTGAAGCCTGTCGGCTTCCAAGGACCGTATCCGGTCTGCCATGGTTCGCATCGCATGACGCGTGCGATCCATGTTCATTCCGTGTCCCTCCATCTGCGCTCGGTCGCAATCTTCCCAGCCGTGGTCGTACTCCCTATGAGCTAATTGCTCTGGGTATCGCAACGCCACGTTCAACGTAGTGTCTCCGTCGATTGCCGACTCGGATACGTGCTCTATTCTCTGAGCACATTCTCGGCATGAAGGTTCTTCATGGATTGCACCGTAGATGGGAGACCAGATCCATCGATTTCTCGTAGACATAGTATCTACCGCGCTATTAAATTCTATGGCATCCTCCATTTGGGAGTCCATATCTTCGTCTGCTATCCTCAGAGACGCACTCCACAGAGGTCCCCCTGTACCTCCCATTACCGATGGTTGATATTCCATCGTATTGTCTCGGTTGATCCATACCTTACCCCACAGGGTATTCACTATCACTACGTCGGGGTAAATCCCGACGTCACTCTCCGACATGCCTTGGCGGTTATGTCAAATATGGCATTGTCCAGGTGCTCTTGTAGCTCTTGACTGCGTCCTGGCAGATGTCGCACGTCCTCTCATGCCAATACCATTTGTCGCAGGGCATTCATACGATAGCCCTCGCGGACTCTGAGATGGAATGCCATCGTCTGCAACGCAGCCCGTACGTGATTCATACTACCATTCGCATCCGAGAGTCGTATGCGGTTTCCTTCTCCTACCCCTCTGTGGTATTCACGCCTAGCGTGTTCTTCCGGTACATTAAGTGCTCGTGCAAGGGACTCATCCCTACTAAGTAGCCCTTCTGCTACATGGTCGACTCGATGTCGACATTCATCGCACGTCCCTTCGTGCACTGCTCCATAAGTTCCGGACCATTCCCACTTTTCCTCCTGAGGTTCTTCTTCGTAGGAGCTTCCTTCATTTGCATCTGGGAGATCACTTCCCGCCTCGGAGACCTGGTCTCCTTTTGACGAGTCTTCGTCATCATGTACAATGCGCATCATAGCGCAAGTTACCTCTTCATCGGAAGCAACAGCTTCGTCTTCTTCGTGTATAGCGCCGAAGTATGCGACGGGCTCGTCGTCGTCGTCAATCTCTGAGTACATTTCGTACTCGTCGACGATTTCCACTTCGTCACAGTGTGATCCTTCCTCGTGATCACTAGATTCGTTGTGACCGGGTTCACCTTCAACGACTTTTCCCTCGTCGGGTTCCTCCGACTGATCTTTTGCGAGGGTATCGCGTCCCTCTTCCTCTTGGACATCTACAGCGTATAACCGCGGCTTAACCGCTGCTTTATTCTTGTCCTTTCGAGGATGAGGGCAATCTGGGGCCATATGGCCCACTTCCGAGCAGTTGAAGCACATTATCCCCGGCATGAACCTTCGGGGCTGCCGTCCTTTCTGCTGCGAGTCGTCTCGCTCCTTATGATGGTACTTATGGTCACCATCCCTACGGTGGAACTGTCCACCCTTCCTTCCAGCATCAGCGCCTTTTGGCGCAAAGTTCGCCTTACGTCGATATAACGTATTTCCTTTCTGGAAGTACTTATAATTGTCCTTGTTCATGGAGCTTCCTGCGCTCCTGTTTCCATGTGGGTGTGAGCCACTTCGTCCCTGGGAGGTCTTCCCTCCAGAGCCGGCGTGGCTCGTTCTCATATGCATATTCACCGCTTTCTGCGCAGTTTCCATGCGCCTTACTTCTTCGAGGATCTCCTCGATCGTTGAATGCTCTGCGGATATTCCGCGAGCTTCGAATATCGATTTAATTATAGAGTGCGGTAGCCCCCGCAAGAACTTCCTCCTGAACGAGTAGTCGTCCGGAGGCTGCACCATTCGGTGCGCACGACGCTTCAAGTCGTTATAATACGCAAGGGCCCCCTTGTCATATTCGAACCTCGTTCGATCATACTTGTCGGCAGCGTTCTGCGCCGACGCCTCGTGGACAAATCGCTTGAATAGTCCACATATGAGTTCTTCGAAAGTCCAGTGAGGTACTTGTCGATTCGGGGAGTCGACCTCTTGGTCATACCATTGGGAGGCTAGACCCTCCAAGTACAACCCAGTGTACAATACGCGATCTTCATCGCGATCAGGGCCGGTGACCTTGAATGTACGAAAGTACTTTAATATCTGGCCCAGCCAGTCGTCGAACTTATCCAGGTCATCCTGGCCTCCGTACTTCCCGGGCTTAGGCGGATTCATCGCCTTCACTTCAGGTCCAACCTGTCCCGTCGGTAGCCCGACTTGTTCCCAGATACGCTGTGCGTATTTGTTTTGCATGAAATCCATATACCTCGTATTACCTGGGGTGAATCCCCTTAGATAGTTCGGTCGGTTTCCCTGGACGACACGTCGTCCCCCAACTATGGGGATTCTCCCATACCCTCGAGGATCGTCATCGTCCTCTTCGTCCAGATCATCACCGCCAGGGGGTCCTCCTCCTGGAGGGCCACCGTCAGGGGGACCACCCCCAGGGAATCCCTGACCAGGGAAATTTCCCCTATAGTTATTTCCTTCGGGAGGGCCGCCTCCATCTTCATTTCGGCCGTATAGATTCTCGGCCGCTTCATCTCGATCATTTCCTCCAGGGGTATTATCCCTGTTTCCTCCGGCAGCATTTCTGGCTGCAATAGTGCGATCTCGAGCCATCTGGTGGAGTATCGCAGCCCCCCGCTCGTTTCCAAACATCTGTCGGATTATATCCGAGTCTCGCCTCGAGAAATATGCAGGGCGATCTGGCATGTTAGGGGCGAATCCACCCCTTCTGCCGAGAGCATCAGTCCTTTCGAATGGGAGGTTTTCCCTCCTTACTGGCATTCCTGGCCAGAAATGAGGGATTGTCCCCTCTCTCTTAATCATAGGTTCGACGTCCGGAGTAGTCGTCCTGCTCGCACTCTTGGCGGCGAGTGCCTGCTTATACCTCTCTAATTCTTCTGCGTGATGCACGCCGGGGTTTACCCCGTGATTGTCGAAACCTTCGGGGCCATACCCGTAGTCCAGCCACTGTTGCTGCAGACTTTCGAGGAAGTCGTTCATAGCCTCGAAGGCCATGCGAGGGTCGATTGGGGCATCCCTCTCATTCGTCTCTCTCCTCGAAGGCTCCTCGCCTTCTTCGAATATCTCAATTGAAGGACTCTGAGTCCTTCGTACTAGCACGGGGTCGGAAGACATTCGTGAGTTATCTAGCTCAGTGCGCTGAGGAGTAAGGGGACTCATCGAGTCTCTGGCTGCCTCATTCCCCTCTCTCGCAGCTCGTTCGGTGCTGCTCCCCAAAGTCATTGAGGTATTCAACCCTCCGGGCATATGCGCACCCGGCGCTACAGATCCAGGCTGTCTGGCACTCGTCTCTTGGGAGGCGCTTCCGGCCGGCGGCTGCCTGTCCTCCGTGTTCCCATCATTTCTTTGGACCTCGGATGGTCCCTTTTGCTTTCGACGACTATTGTCGTCTAGAGGGGGATCCCCTCCGTCGGGCGGCTTGCTCTGGCCCGACTTTACTGCGCGAGCATATGCGCGGGTAGCCGTGCGGCTCATGCGAATACTTTGACGAGAGTTCAAAAAATTGTAAGGTTGTGTTGCCTTAGTTCACACCCGCGAACTGTACCGTATGGTATTCGCAGTGTAAAATTTAAGACAATTATGTCCTTAAAGTCACTATGACGACTTTTTATATACTAGACATGCAGGCATGTGATACCAGAGTATCACATGCCTGCGGATGATTACAGACATCTAAATTAGGGCACGGCCCCTAACATGTCCCCCTCGCCTCGAGACTCCATCGAGACTCCCCCCTCGCTTCGAGACATGGAAAGATAGCTCGCCTCAGCCTCGGGAGCCCTCGATCTCGATGTCGAAGCCTACCCCTGCGCCTTCTGAGTCGCGTTCAAGAGCGTCAAGAGGTCTGCCACCCCATCGAGAGTTCCCTGCCAGTCGAGGAGCTTCGAGGCACCAGGTGCACCCTCGAAGGTTTCGTTTTTGTTTCTTCTGTGGTCGAGAAGGACACATTCGAGCTCGGTGCAGGGTGTGCACTTCGTATCTGGCTGCAGGAAGGTGTCGGATAGTCAGAGGTCGAGTCGTGTTGCCTACAGGTGAGGAAATCCCTCGTGAGGCGCTCGGGCGCAGCCTACAGGCTCATTTAGACTTCTGGGCCCTCGCTCGAGGCTCAGGAGGTCTAGCTTCCCAGGTACAGGCGTCTCCTTCGAGTTCCCAGACCCCCACCCCTTCTCGAGCTCGCCCCGAGGTCCTCGAGGGTCAGCTACCAGGTTCGAGAGCGACCAAACCCCCTTCGAGCCAGCCCCTGGCCCCCTCTCAAGACCACCCCATGACTCGTGAGGGTCGGGTTATGAGTGTGAAGGTAACCCATCCCCCTCCGAGCACCTCCGAGCACCTCGAGCTCAATCCAGAGGCTAAACTCGCCTTCGAGACCCTGCAAGTCGCCTTCGAAACCCTCCGAGTCGCCTTCGAAGCCCTTCAAGCTTCCTTCGAGCAACGTTTGAGACCCTTGGGGTAGCTTCGAGCTGCTGGTCAACCACTTCCCCTCCTCCAGGTCGCTTCGAGGCCCCCTTCGAGCCACCCGCGAGCCACCTCTTCCCCTCGAACACCTTCGATTTACCCTCGAACTATGTCCCCTCCCAGCTGAGTAGTCCTTTTATTTTTTTTATGTGGTTTCTTTTGTTTTGAGTTCGCATTTTTGCCATTTTTACTTAGAGCTTTGTTTCGAGGGTCGATACCCTATCTCGCCTTATGGTACAGCTAGGTATGAGATGACTGGGGACAGTCAACATCCAAAGCCCCCCTCGGATGTAGGGAGAGCAATCTCCCTAGTAGGTGATTTCCATTATTTCATTGTTTCTACTTTAGTTTTTAGTTTTTATCTTTACTTTACTTTTTTTTACTTAGTATTTGGACGAGTTTGGCTTATGTAAGCTAAACTCGCACTTAGTGTGTTGTACATACTTAGAATAATAACAGCTGCATTACCAGAGACGAAGAGACAGAATTCCGAGCCCGAGAGCCTCGGAATATTACTTCTCCCTTATCAGACGTTCTCCAGACGAGTATCTTGACCTTTTTTTGGGACTTTTAGGGCGCGTTTCTTGTCCTTTCTTTGCTCTCTTTGACTGTACCAGGCAACTCCAAGCCCCCTTGGGTCGAACTGACCCCCATCCTTCCACCCAAGGAGACCTCAGGTAAACACCCAGGTCCCCATCATCACACTCTACACCGCTATCCGTCAAGGGTAGTGTGAAGGTGCAACCCACATTAGCGCATAGCTTAACAGTAGTTCCCCTATGTCACGGGAGGTAGAAAGCGTACTACCAGTATTCCCAGTTACCATACTATAGGTGAGACAGAGTACCGCCACTGAGGGCAGGGAAAATCTCGTCAACATTCCTCGCATTAAGAAGTCGGAGTCTTTGGCTCCTCGTATCAGGTTTTCTCCTTACCTTAAAAAGGAAGAGTCGCCCGCTCCCCCACTCTTGTTCACTCGGGAAGTCACTCCACTCGAGCAACAAATCTTTGGCACCCCCGAACCTCTTCTCCCTTGCCTCTCCCCGCTCCCTCTTCGCTCCCCCTCTCCCGATCCAAACTTACTCGGTTTCATTCTGCACGTCCCGTACAACTTACAGAACAGACAAACCATCCGACCTCCCCCCCGCACTCCCGTAACTTTCGTCGGTCATGGACCAATTCACCCAGGACCAGCTGCAGTTCATGCAGCAAATGACCATGTTGATCACGGTGCAGGTCGCCAATCAGGTGGCCCAGCACGTCGCCAACGCTGTGGCAGGAATGCAGCAGCAGCCAGCAGGAGGAGGGGCCGCTGCCAACCCCAATCAGAACGTTGACCCCACGAAACGGGGCGTCGCTGACCCAGGAATGTTCGATGGGTCAATTAGCAAGTTTGAAGAATGGTGGGCCAAGATGAAGGCCTTTATCGTCACGGCCCAGTCAACTAGTCCTCGGGCAAGGACCCTGATGGTCTGGTCCAGAATGATGGGCCCAGTTGCCGGAGCGTATGCGCGGGCGCGTATTGATCAGTGTCTCCTGACCGGCACGTGGCCAACCTATGATGAACTGGTGGCAGAAGTTGAGGCGCGCTTCAGGCCGCTTCACAACAAAGACTGGGCCCGGGACCAGCTCGCCAAAATCCACCAGGGAACGGCCAGAACAGAGGAGTTCTTGGCCAAGTTCAACGCCTTAAGGACCGCATCCGGGGTATCCGATGATTACACGATCTTCATGTTGGAAAGGGCGCTCTGCCCGGAGATCGTTCAGCAAATCTTTGTCCAGGGTCGCTGCAAGGATACCTGGGCAGAATACAACGTGGAGGCCAGGTGTCTCGGTGCTGCCCTGGAGGCAGTTAGGATCAAAACAGGTGGCGCGTCCTCTCGATGGGGACAAAGCTTTTCACGACCCTCGCCTGGGGTAACGTCAGGGCAAGGCGCACCCATGGACATTGGGGCTACGCAGGGTGGATTGGGAAGCCGCCCCAAAAAGGACTTCTCTAATTATCAGTGTTACGCATGCGGCCAGAAGGGCCATATTCGTCCGCACTGCCCGCAGGCCGGGAATAAGGGCAAAGGGCGCCAGGTGCGCTCCGAAGGTGTTGACCCGCGGCTGGCCGCAATGGACGGTATGACTTTTGAGCAGGTAGTTGCTCATGTCAGTAAGTTAAAAGAATTGGAGCTGCAGTGAGATCGGGTCCTGCAGTCTCGGACAATTCTCGTACTGGACTGGTTTCTTTTTCTCCTTTTAGTTTTTCTTCTCGCTGTGTTTCGGTTTCGCCTTCTATAAATAGTATAAAAGAAAACACAAAAATAGATAATACAAAAACACAAAAAAGGGTTTCGTTTTCAGACATAGTTACTGTGAATAGGTTTTCCCCTCTCTCTGTAGATAGTATGGACGACGATTCGGACTTTGTACCTACACCATCTGCTGAAGGGTCCCGAAAGGGCTCGGGACTGGACGTAAAACTGGCTCCGCTTAATTCTTCGGCGTATAAAACCCCACAAAACAATGTTTCGGAAGGATCCGAGTCGGTTAGCGATGCTCAGGCGACAGTACCGCCAAAATCCTCCTGAATTCGCACGCTCAACTTAAAGGATCACGTGTTGGTTCCCGTAATTATTCGCACTAGGAAGGGTGACGCACACGCTGTGCAGGCCTTGTTGGATTCCGGTGCCACTGGTGTTTTCGTGGACGCCAAATTCGTTGATCGAAAGAAGCTTCCCAAGTTGTCTCTCCCACACGCTGTGGACGTATTTAATGTCGATGGTACTCTCAACTCCGCTGGAAGGATTACGCATCAAGTACCGCTTAGAGTTCAGTTCGGAGATCACTTCGAAGAGTTAGTAGCCGATGTCACGGATCTGGGATCTCATGATATGATTTTGGGTCACACGTGGCTTGCCACCCACAACCCAGATGTCAATTGGAAAACCGGTGAAATCTCGATGAAGAGGTGTCCTCGCAGTTGCAGGCAACTCGCACCGAAGCCGACCTTCGTTAGACGTATCGAAAAGGAGGAGGTCCAGGCCCTCGAAGACTGGCATAATATATTCAGAGCCGACAAGCAGGAGGCTCCTAAAAAGGATAAAACTCCTGAGGGACTGGTCCCAAAGGAATACCACGATTATTTAAGCGTCTTTTCTGTCCAGGAATCCGAATGCATGCCGCTTAGGAAACCTTGGGACCACGCGATAGAACTAAAGGAGTCGTTTGTTCCTAAAAAGGGAAGGTTGATCCCTCTCAGCCCTGATGAGCAGACCGAAGTTAGCAACTTCATTGATGGACAGCTTAAAAAGGGTTATATTCGACCTAGCAAGTCGCCGCAAACCTCTCCCATGTTCTTTGTCCCTAAGAAGGATGGAAAGAAGCGTATGGTGCAGGACTACCATTATTTAAACGAGCATACAGTTAAGAACTCGTATCCGCTCCCGCTTATCTCGCAGCTTGTTGACAAGTTGAAAGGCTGTAAATTATTTACAAAGATGGACCTTAGGTGGGGATACAATAACATCCGGATCAAGGAAGGTGACGAGTGGAAAGCCACTTTCGTCTGTCACCGTGGAGCCTTTGAACCGCTGGTGATGTTCTTTGGTTTATGTAATTCCCCCGCCACGTTTCAAAATATGATGAACGACATCTTCGGTGATATGGAGGACGTTCTAGTTGTGTACATAGACGATCTTATGATATTCACGAAAACGGACGATGAAAAGGAGCATGACAGGATCGTGCTAGAGGTGCTTAGAAGGTTGAAGGAGAACGACTTGTTCGTCAAGCCGGAGAAATGTCTATTTAAGCAAGAAGAGGTCGACTTCTTGGGTATGATAGTTGGTATGAATGGAGTTAAGATGGATCCTGCTAAAGTCGCTGCTATGTGCGATTGGCCGGTCCCTACTTCCGTTCGTGGAGTCCGAGGCTTCCTTGGCCTTGCGAACTTTTACCGACGCTTCATAAAGGATTTCGCACAGGTCGCGCGCCCCCTGAACGATCTAACTAAAAAGGACACTCCGTTTCTCTGGTCCGACAAGTGCCAAGTAGCGTTTGATACGTTAAAGGAAGCCTTCACGACCGTGCCTATTCTTATGTTCCCCGATCAGGATCGGAAGTTCCGTTTAGAAACCGATGCCTCGGATTACGCAACCGGAGCTGTGCTCTCGGTAGAATGCGATGATGGTCTCTGGAGACCAGTTGCCTATTTGAGTCACTCGCTTAGTGGAGCAGAGCTTAATTATACAGTTCACGACAAAGAGATGCTAGCCATCATTCGCGCTCTAGAACAATGGCGTCACTACCTCGAGGCTACTCCGTACCAGTTTGAAATTTGGACGGATCACCATAACCTCAAATGGTTTATGATGTCACAAAAGCTTCAACCATGCCAGGTGCGTTGGGCGCAGTATTTTAGTCGCTTTAACTGTGTTATCGTCCACAAACCAGGAGTTTCAATGGGACGACCGGATGCTCTCTCTCGTCGCGAGGACCTAGTAGAAAATCACGAAAACGCTAAATCTGAGGAGTCGCTATTTATTAAACCCGAACAAGTGCGCACTGTGCGCTTAGAAAATCCCTTTATAGAAGAACTGCACAGTGTAACAGCTGAGATTGACGCTGGAACGCTCGATCGACGCGACGGTTTACTGTATGACGGAGACAAAGTTTTCGTGCCTGAGGCACTTAGGCAGAAGGTGCTCGCTGCTCTTCACGATTCGCCCCTAGCAGGTCATCGAGGCGTAAAAGGAACTCAGGAGTTGATCACACGCTGGTTCACGTGGTCCACCTTGAAGCCCAATGTCGAAGAGTACGTAAAGCATTGTCAGACGTGTCAAGCTAGCAAGCCTAGTAATAAGCCGCCGGCAGGCGAACTCAAATCTTTACCTGTCCCCGATGGGCCTTGGAAGGATCTTACGACCGACTTTATGGATATAGGAGTCAGGAGCTCCTCTGGAAAATCTTACATTCTGGTTGTCGTCGATCGTTTCTCTAAGGAAGCAGAGTTCATCCCCTGCACTGAAAAGGAAACAGCTGCTAGTATGGCTCGGCTTTATTTAACTCACGTCTGGAAGCATCATGGCCTTCCCCAGTCTCTCATCTCGGATCGTGGACCGCAGTTCGCATCTCAGTTCTCAAAGGAGTTATTTAAAATGTTGGGCGTCGAGCAGAAGCTCTCGACGGCGTTTCATCCACAAACGGATGGTCAAACAGAGCGGTTGAACCGTGAAATTCAGCAGTATCTACGGATGTATGCAAACCATCAGCAGGAACGATGGGAGGATTGGCTTCCCCTAGCTCAATTCGCGTATAACAACTCCAAGTCTTCTTCTACTGGCAAGTGCCCCTTCGAAGTTACTCATTCGTATACACCACGGATGGGCGTCGAACCGACGACTTCTAAGGTAGAAGCAGCGGAGGAGACCGCTAAAGACTGGTTCTGTAATGCTTATAATCACAAGGACTATACTCGGTTACTCCTGACTGATATAGAGTAGAGGACTTGGGAAAGAGTTAATGCGCAAGAGCACAAATGAACTCGATTGGCGTGTCTACGACAAGAGAGACGGTATTTATACTAACTAGAGTGTTTGTACCGTGGAACCTCGTAGAACAAGCCAAACAAAGAGAGATAAACGCTATTGGCTGCAGCGCTCCACGCTGAGTCAATGCGGCTACACTGACGAATCAGCTGACTAAGTAAAGCGTCTATGAGCGCGTCTAAGTAACCCTAACCAGAGAGTGGATAAATAAGGCAAACTACGCTAAGAGTACGCTACAACTAGTAGTGAAAAAGTACGGGCCGTTACAGGTTCCAGGTGTTCCAGGAAGTGCGCGAAAGTTTGGGAAAAGCTAGGACTCGTCAAAAGACTCAGGCAGATAAGTGACGATCCCCCTCCCCTGCTTACTCCGTAGGCTCGCAGGTTTGGCTGGCTACCGACCATTTATCGCTGAAGGATCGGCAGAGCCGAAAGTTGACCGAAAAGTGGATAGGCCCGTATGAGGTCTCAGACGTTTTACCCAACGCCGTTAAATTAAAGTTGCCGCACTCGATGTGCATACACCCGGTAGTGAACGTTTCACGGGTGAAACCTTATCTTGGCGCTCTTGATGGGCAACTGGTTACTCGGCCTGGCCCACAACGGGTTACAGATGAAGGAGATGTCGAGTACGAAGTTGAAAAGGTTGTTGATTCCCGCTTGAAGCGTGGTAATCTTCAGTTCCTCGTGCATTGGAGGGGATACCTGGAAGAAGGTCGCACTTGGGAGCCTAGGTCCGCTCTTAAGAACGCCCAAGAGGCAATAGACGATTCTTACAAACTCCACCCCGGTGCCCCCCGGAAACTTCGTGCACTCTCGACCGAGGGTCTCTTTTTCTCCGCTGTACCTGACCCTTTGACTGCTGTGCAGCCTATCTGGTCTCACCTGGAAGTCGAGCCATAGGAGGGGATAGTGTAACGGCCCGTACTTTTTCACTACTTGTTGTAGCGTAGTCTTAGCGTACTTCTCCTTATTTATCCACTCTCTGGTTAGGGTTACTTAGACGCGCCCATAGACGCTTTACTTAGTCAGCTGATTCATCAGCATAGCCGCATTGACTCAGCGCTCCACGCTGCAGCCAATAGCGTTTATCTCTCGCTTGTTTGGTTTGTTCTACGACGTTCCACGGTACAAACACTTGTAGTAGTATAAATACCGCCTCTCTTGTCATAGACACTCCAATCGAGTTCATTTGTGCATTGCGCATTAACTCCGTTCCTCCATCCTCATCCTTCTATCAATCAAGGAGTGACCGATAACAGTCTTCGGATTGTTAGTGTTACATTAGGGTCGAGGGGCATCTTTACTGAGTTCGCCTCACTCATCCCATATTTCCTTAAGAGTCCTTCAATATATTTTGTCTGAGTAAGGGTGAGTGTCCCTGCATCACGGTCATGGGTAATCTCAATTCCCACGATCTTGCTGGGATCTCCGAGGTCAGTTACCTCGAACATTCCCTGTAACTCAGACTTGAGCTTAGTCATCAAGCTTACCGTGTTGGTGACAAGTATTAGGTCATCTACCCATACAGTTATGATTTCAATAGTAGTCGAGGTTTTGCGAATATAGACACATGGGTTGGAGTGGAGGCGTGCAAACTTGACAGTCTGCAATTGGCCATTAAACTCTTCATTCCACTGTCGCCCAGACTGTTTGAGTCCATATAAAGCTTTAATTAATCGACATAGGTGCCCGGTAGCGTCCTCATATCCTTCAGGCTGCTCCATGTAAATTTCTTCCTTTAATTTACCATTTAAATATGCACCCTTAATGTCCATTTGCTGGATTTCCCAATTTTGGGCTACTGCTAATGATAAGATAAGATGGATTGTTTCCAGTCTTACCATGGGCGAGTATGTGTCATTGTAGTCCATTCTGGGTACCTGAGAGTACCCCTTGGCGACTAATCTTGCCTTATATTTTTGGAGTATTCCATTTTTGTCATATTTGCGTGTGAATACCCAATTATTGGATATGGGTTGGCGGTCCGGAGGGGGATCCACTAGTTCCCATGTACCCTTCTCTTGTAACTGCTGTAGTTCAGCCTGGATGGCTTTCTCCCAATCAGGCCACTGCAGTTAGGTGAAGCTTTAGCTTCTCGTAGATTTTTAGGGTCATCTTGTCCTAGTGTACTCTCATTGAATGCTAGATAGACTCTTTCTGCAGACAAGAGATCCCGGTTATCTGAGTTCTCATCTCAGGCTGAGTCATCTTCTGAATCCGGTAAGGTGTCAGCCGGCACATCAGGCTTGGCTCTTGCCCTTTTTGCTAGCCTCGTAGGCTCGTCATCTTCTTCGGTACGCTTTCTTTTTATCCGAAGTTTCAGTACATCCGGTTGTGGCTGCACACTCTCCTGGACTCCCCCTGTGGGCTGCAAGTCCGGTGTGTCAGTCTTACCCTTAGTATGAAAATGATAGTTTCGAGAGGTTTTTATCTGTTTCATATGTATATCAAAGTATTGGACAGCTCATGGGCCATCCAAGAAACCTACAAATGGGAATGGGTGTGACTTAGGTGTGAGTTTCGAAGTAGATTGGTGCTCATCAAGGATCCAGACAATCATCCCAAACTCTTGTGAGTGGGAAATGTCCAGCACATGGTGGTGCCATCCCTGGTAGGGAGTGGTCTCGCAAGCACGAGTCCAAGCTCTATTACGTAAGTACACGGCATGAGTTATCGCTTCGCACCATAAGGATGCTGGTAGATCTTGTGCGGCAATCACCGCATGTGCAAGCTCAACAATAGTACGGTTAAATCGTTCAGCCACCCCATTCTGCGATGGTGAATATGGCGCTGTTGGCTCAAGGACAATACCTTTTGCCTTGCACCAAGTAGTTAGTGTAGTATTTAAGTATTCCGTCCCATTGTCACATCAGAATTTCTTTGGGAGGATTGCATACTGTCTCTCAAGCATATTCACATACTCTTTGATATGCTCTGTAGTCTCATTTTTATGTCTCATGTAGTTTGTCATAGCATACCTAGTAGCATCATCAATAAATGAGACATAGTACCTATATCCATGTATAGATGTAGTGCAAGCTGGTCCCCATACATCCGTATGTATGAGCTCGCCTGGTCTCTTTGCATGGTGGGTAGCCACAGGTGGATGTGGCTCGCTTGTTTGCTTTGCAGCTGTGCACGCTTTACAGTCGAAGTCTGATGAGTCATCATCGACATCGAAACCAGTGACAAGGCCCTTCCGGTGTAGGGAAGGCATCCTCCCTACCATGGGATTTACTATATTTCTTTGTCTTTACTTAGTTTTTTGTTTCTATATTTTTATTCTATCTTTTTACTTAGTGTTTGGACGAGTTTGGCTTATGTAAGCCAGACTCGTACTTACATTGTACTGTACATACTTAGAAGAAATAATAGCCGCATTACCAGAGATGAGAAGACGAGAATCCGAGCCCGAGGGACTCGGATTAATATTTCTCCTATATCAGACAGTTGCAAGATGTTATCTCGACCTCACTTGGGTTTCAGGGCGCATTTCTAGTCCCTTTTCTGCTCTTTGACACCCTCTACCAGGCACTCCAGCCCCCTCTGGTCGAACTGACCACTATTCTCACCCCAGGGAGACCTCAGGTAAACCCCTAGGCCTCCCATCTCTAACCTTTCACCGGAATAGCTTCCGAAGGCTGCTTAGCCCAATATGGCCATATCGCTTATGCCAGCTTTCCCATGAGCGGCTTTCAACTGCGTGATTACTTTCGTGCTCATCCGCAATGTCAGATTTAAATTGTAGCTTATATAAATGATTATCCCTTTTTCCTATGGCGATCGTATCACCAGAGGGATCAAGTAGCTTCATATGGCCTTCTGCACAGATAGAACGTCCTCCCTGTGCATCTAAACAGCCAATTGAAAATAAATTATTGGGTGAGGTCGGTACATGTAGGACGTCCCTCAGGTGCACAGTTACTGTCCGATCTGACAGGTGGCTGTGCACGGTGACAGTTCCATGTCCTAAGGCTGCCACGGGCTTCGTGGCTATGCCGGATACTGTTTTGTTACTTAGTGGTTCGTATGTGGAGAAGGCTTCGCACTGTGTGCATATGTGTGATGTGGTAGCACTGTCAGCCAACCAGACATACATAGAATAGCTCTTGGATTCAGTGGAGCCCGAGCCTACACTTTCAGTAGAAGAAAAGGCTACATCTTTATCTTCTTTGGCATGGTGTGCCTTGTATGTTCTTCTGGACCTCTTGTCAGATCGCTTCTTATCTCGATCCCGACCGCAAGACCTACGGCACTTCCCATGCTCCTTATTGGCCAGGTTGGTCCAACACTTATTAGTAGTGTGACCGAACCGATGGCAATACCCACACTTGGGTTTTCCCTTGTGATGGCACTCGCTAGTCTTGTGAGATAACTCATCTCTGCGGTCTCCTCTCTGGTACAGTGGTCCAACTCTAGATGAAGCAACGAGATAATCTCCTGTGTGGAGATCTTAGTCATCTGTGAGTGAGATCTACCGATGAAGCCAGCAGTATAGCTATCCCATGAGGTCGGCAACAACGACAGTAGGATTGCCTGAAATTGGGGGTCAGAGATGACGTCCCCCATTTTGTACAGCTGACCCTGTAGTTCCTGTAATTTAGTAATATGGTGCAGGATGTTTGTCCCTTCGTCTGCCTTGCAGCTATGCAGTTCCCACCTTATTGCAGCAATGGACTGCTGGCCTCGGGTCTCATGGACGAGGTGAAGATTCTGCCACAGTGCAGCACTCGTCTCAGTCCCAGGATGGGCATGGACAGTCTGGTTGTTAGCCAGATTAGCCATAAGAGTGGTGTACGCAATTCTATCCCGCTTCAACCAGTCTCTCTTTTTGTCCGATCTATCTGCAGGCGGCTGCACATCCCACCAGTAACGACTTTGTACAAGCCATGTGCCTGCAGCACTGCAGCAATCTTTTTCTTCCAAGTGGTCCAATTGTTGTTGGTGAGTTTTTCGGTCTTTTCAATCTTTGGTCCACTATCCCATTCCTTTTCAACAGAGGACTCTCTTCGTTTTCCCTTCGTCACACACTTTGTCGGCAGTGCTGTCGATGATGGTGCAATGGATGACATCATCATTTCTCTCACAGTGGGAGAGACGAGAGTCAGTAAGTCATTTGATATGGTAGGGGTCGTCGTCGTCGGGGCTGACGACAACGTCTCTGTAGGTGCTTGTTCTTCTTGTGCCAAGGGCACATTTGATGCGCCAATGGGTGATCCTTCTTTTGACATTATATTTCATACTTGATTCCAGTATTTTCTTCGGCTCAGAGGTTCATTACAAGTGGGAGCTCATAACCTGAAAAGAATTGCGGCAGAAAACGGACGGGAACAGACTCAGGCAGATGGCATGGACACTCGGAGGCTCAGGCTGGCAGACAATGGTGTGGGGGTGACGAGGAGATGTCTCGTCTCATGATGATATCATTCACGGTAGCTACCATTATATATGTTTTCTGATATTTCATATTCCGTGGTCTGGGTGGGACTCACCCAGACTCGTCTCCTCATCTATGATAATTTCAACTTACTAATGCTTGAAGTCGGCTTGTTTCGAACAGAGTCTCAACATTACAATTACAGATAACCACAGTCAATCCTTCTGGAGATATGTTCAGTTCTCCCCCTCTCAATGCACACTTGGTTAGAGACCCCCTGGTCCAGTTTTAACCCCCAGGAATCGTTATCCCTGCAGTCTTGCATCTCCCTGTAAAATATTGTGGGTGGTTTAGTTGACAGATAGGGTATGAATCCATTTTTTCACCTTTCTGTTTACATTGTCACCACCAATTACCTACCTGGACAACTGGCTTTTTTATTGCATGGGAGTGTTCCTCATACATATATTGACCCCTCCACAATGTTTCATGCCCATCCAGCAAGTATTGCAGGCACTGGAAGGCGACCGAGTTTTTTTGAGCATGGAAAGTGGCCAAAGCTTTTAGGAGGTTTTGATAACATATCAAAAACTCATCATAGCACAACATGCAAGGCAGTACTGCTGGAAATGAATGTATACCTATACTCCCCCACTCATTCTGTGTTATCCTGCATTAATCAATATATCAGATACTTGCAGAAACCACTACATATGTGAAAACATGGTATTTGATCAGCAGCTTAGATGGTGAAACTTTACAAGGCTTTGATTGCAGATCCATGCACTGCCAACAATTCCAGCAATAATGTTGGACAAAAATACATGGGAATGACACAGAGTGAGTGGGGGAGTATAGGTATACATTCATTTCCAGCAGTACTGCCTTGCATGTTGTGCTATGATGAGTTTTTGATATGTTATCAAAACCTCCTAAAAGCTTCGGCCACTTTCCCACGCTCAAAAAAACTCGGTCGCCTTCCAGTGCCTGCAATACTTGCTGGATGGGCATGAAACTTTGTGGAGGGGTCAATATATGTATGAGGAACACTCCCATGCAATAAAAAAGCCAGTTGTCCAGGTAGGTAATTGGTGGTGACCATGTAAACAGAAAGGTGAAAAAGTGGATTCATACCCTATCCCCAGTGAGAAATCGTGATATGCCAAGCGACGTACTTGTAGATATATGTATGGCATAGCCATGAATTGTCTTACATATGATGTGGGTGTGTCCATAGATGGTTTTGCTAGCCAGGTGTACTCGATACTATGCTGTATATTTTGTACATAGAATTACATATGTTCACCGTCCTCTCCCCTTGCTCGGAAGCTTGCTATGCCAAAATATGGTAAAATATGATTGTCGTTATTGCAGTATGCCGACTATGCATTGCTATGTACCATAGACAATTATAGTAGTCGCCTGCCCGCCCGCCCACACACCGCCACCGCCACTCGCCCACCTGCCAGTAAAAATGCTCACCACTCCCCAATACCTGAACCAATCGACGTGAAAGACGGCTGAACCCCAGATGATGTAGCGACGACTTGTTGAATCGGATCAATACATCTGGCTGTTCGAAAACATTGCAATATTCTCCGCTTTGCTGCTGACCCACACACCGTCGGATACCTGCCAAATCCTTGTCAAAATTGCTCATAAAAGCAGGTGAGAACGGACCAGTTTCTTTGACTCGTCTGTGTATTTCTGTGCAGGAAGATCAGTCTACACGCACCCGACAGAGAGTCAACTACTTACCGCCTTCGCCTCAGCAGAGAGTGCCTCAAAGTATGAATTGAACTCTTCAAGCGAACCACCGATTTTCCTTCGATAACGATGCATACATAGCGTCCTCATGGAATAGTTCATTAGTTAGTGGCAGCATAATCTTGCTAATGCACTTACCTCCCACTCTTGTTTGATGGTGGACGCCAGCTGCTCTTCTTCCTATCGGCCACTATCGGTCGTGCTTCCTGCCCATGCGTTGATGGTTGCATTGTGTCCCCAGGTGTGATACAGGTGGATGATGGCAGTGTTTCTCCAAGTGCAGTCTGTGTGATGTTCACGCTGTCCTCCGAACGTTGTGGTCCCTCTCCAGGTGCTGTCTGCATTGATGGTTGCGACAGGCTCGATATGCTCACATCCGACACTGCATTGCGAGACACGGTCAGTAAGGGTATAGTACTAGTATCACGGCTTACCTTTGTCACTTCAGTGACCTCCTCTGCCTGCCTCTTCCACTCGAGTGCTATCGGGACCAACCTTGCCACCGTTGGCTCCAGAAGTTGCGTCACTTGGGGCAGTGCCTCTGCTGGTTTCTGTTGGTGACACATGGGTGTGGAGCGTGATCCGGGGCACATGGAAAGTCTAGGACGGAGTTCAGTAAGTGTATATACACAGCTGTTCACTTACAGTGGGTTCTTGACCAAAGGGAGAGAAACGCTCGCTCCAGTGTCGACCCCTTTGATTATGTTTGATGGAGGGGCATCTAATGTATGACATTCACCTAGAAGAAAAGTCAGTCCCCGAATATCCTGTACATGCTTTCTCACCTGGTGCATGAGTGCGAGTATAGTTGTTATCAAACTGTGATACATCGTCAGCATCAGGAAATGTGTATAGTGGTGATGATGGGCTGGATGGTGTGCAGGGTCCAGGTACGGATGAGCTTGATGTGGTGTTGCTGTCACCCGTATTTGGAGCCGACCTATTAGAAGTACTATCTCCAGTACTATGACCGCTATCTTCTGGGGATGGAGACAAAGTAAGCTTGGTCTGCTTGGGCTTGGGTGACAAGGTAGTGTCATCCGTCGACTCCTTCCTCTCCTTGCGCTTGCTGGAGTCATCTGACCTGTTGGTAAACCACGTCTGCTTAAAGGATGAGTAGTATCTTTTTCCGATCATATCGATCTTCCACCCGTCTTCACACAAGTTGAGGTCTGAATGTGCTCACGAAATTTCTGAGCGGAAGGCCTTCTTGACCATCAGAGGCATCGACGACCAGGTTGTGTTGGTTTTGATGATGTCACAGGTGCGAAACTCGTGCCAGATCTCTCGCGCCATCTGCACAATGTTACCTATCTTCTCAGCATTGAGCGGCTCTCCTTTGTTGTCCTCAAGGTATGATGTATATGGGTTAGCACGTTTTCCTTCCGGAGTCATACTCGACCAAGTCTTCCAGTCTTTCTCAGTCCAGAATTGCACATCAGGGTAGTCGGCTCAGTTGAGTTGAGGAAGAATGTCCCCCTTCAAGAGTGGTGTGGGAATGACGGGTGCTGACCATAGCATGACATTGATGGGACCATCTGCTGGTGTCATTGAATCCGATCGCATTATGGTTAGCTGGGAGATGAGCATATTATATGCGCCTCTGCAATCAAAGTAGCATCAGTAATTAAAGGTCTCCTGACCAACTTACTGAACAGCATCGCACTCGGCTTTGAGTGAAGAATTTTCCAGTTGAAGTTTGGTGATGGTGTCTTGGAGGCTCCGTAACCGTCGTACATGCTGCATATATGCAGCAAATATAAGTGTTCATAAAAAATAAATGCGACAGACTTACCGGAATCTCTGGGATGCCTTGGCTGAAAACAGAGGAATTCATGGCCTGCACCTTAAACCGAGACGATCATGAGAGTCAAATTGTACGTCAAGGTACTTACTTGGTATGGTCCTAAGTAATTGTTGCTTGGGGTATGAAACGAATCTTGCAGTGATTTAGAGGAGAACATGGGAGGACTCTGGTTGTCCAAGAAGCCTGAGAAGGACAGGGGTATGGGCGACATGGTGGGAAGAGCGAGGATGGTGTTTGGCACTATTTGTCACTCACCGTCTCGATTTCGCAAAGTCCCAATAGTACTAGTAGTCCTACTCGTACACTACACTTGCCCAATCAAATGAGCGACGAAACACACAACACCACCGTCAAGATGCTGGAGAATCTTGAGGTAGACAATATCTTGCAAGTTTGGCCAGCATATGTCATTACTTTCACACCGGAAGACACTCGCCCACATGTATGTATGCATTTCATGCACTTTCTTATTTATGCCTGACAGTCCTTGCACAGAAAATTATCCTTCATCTTAAAAATCCATCCAAATATGTCACTGTTGAATCAGATGACGAGGATAATGATACTGGAGCCCAAGCGAGTGAATACAGTGGGTCAAACACTGTGCATATATGCAGTTTTTCTGAATGCAGCACAGGGAAGTTAATCACTAATAGTGACGGGAGAGTTATGGTCACCGTGCAGGAGTAAGTGATAACATATCTCTCTGTTGCTGATGATTTTCATGTTTGCAGCAACAATGGCCCCAGTTTACAATATGAAAGTGAGGAGACTTCCGATGACGGTGACGACGAAACTTCTGAAGTATATCCCTCTTCTACAGTGCCTCAAAAAAGTGTCCCAATGTAGGGTCATTCTGGAAAGATCTTGCTGTTGTGAGGGAACCATTAAGAATCAAGTCATGGGCTTGCAGAGAGTATGGAAGCATTAGGCCTTGGCTTCAAAATGAGACCTTTGTCATGTGATTCTGTTGGGATGGAGGCAAGATATGATCATTATAAAACAGCAACTCATTGGGACACTTTTTTGAGCATGTGTCCAATATCTGGTTTTGGATTCAGAATGCCCTCCTGCCTGTTTGTTTGGTTGCACAAACAAAGCCTTACTGTGTCACATGATCTGAAAAGTGGTTTACAAGTGTGCAAACAATGCCAAACATTGAATGCTAGAATGATGATTTCTTGAGTTGTGGCAAAAGACTCAGGCTTAATGCCCTAAATTCAATGTTTGGCATTGTTTGCACACTTGTAAACCACTTTTCAGATCATGTGACACAGTAAGGCTTTGTTTGTGCAACCAAACAAACAGGCAGGAGGGCATTCTGGATCCAAAACCAGATATTGGACACATGCTCAAAAAAGTGTCCCAATGAGTTGCTGTTTTATAATGATCATATCTTGCCTCCATCCCAACAGAATCACATGACAAAGGTCTCATTTTGAAGCCAAGGCCTAATGCTTCCATACTCTCTGCAAGCCCATGACTTGATTCTTAATGGTTCCCTCACAACAGAAAGATCTTTCCAGAATGACCCTACATTGGGACACTTTTTTGAGGCACTGTATGTTGAACTTGAAAATTTCCAGTACGAAGAGATGGGGATTTGAGGGTTGTTTGTCTGAAAGTGCACTGGATGTCGCACCCGTAGAGGAGGCTGGCTGATACTGGCCTTTGAGACCCGTAATATTGTGTGTTCTTTGTCGCTTTTTTGGGCGCCCTGGGGGCATGATGTGTGAGTTTTGGTCGTTCAACTGCACATTTTTTTGACCACTCAAAACTGACGTTCACTTCATTCCATTACAGGCATTCATTTAGATTGATGAAAGGCATCTAATGCACTTTTTTTTTGGCATTTTTAGCAATTTTTTAGTGGGTACTGCCAATTTTTTGACATGCTATGAAGTCAAAAGTCACTATTTAAGGAATTGGCTCGTGCAATTCTGAGGAACTAACTGTAAATAGCCTATTTGTGCAGTTTAAAGTTACTCTGATGGCCTACATGAGTCCACAAAATTGAGTCAAAAAATTTGATGACTTTGCTTGTCCGCAACTGTACTCTGCAATCACTCTTGCCTCTTCGCCTAGAACTGTGGTGAGATATCTGTCATGCTTGGCTAAGAGGATGTAGCCATTTCCAGGATTTGCGGATGTGCATGGGTTACATCAGCAAACCCACATTTTTTCTGCTACATCTGGTTTTTCTGATTTGACTGATATGACTGACAGGTACTTGCAGCAGACCAATAGGCAATCAGTTCATCAGTCAGTCAGTCAAGTTGATGGGTTCATCTGTCATTTGAGATGACACTTTGATTGGCAATGTGGGAGGATCGGTGGCATCAGAAAACTGGGCAGCATCCGAGCGGTGTAGGGAGGGAGTCCTCCCTACCATGGTAATTATTATATTTCCTTGTTTCTACTTACAGTTCTGTTTTTATCTTTACCTTACCTCTTTTTACTTAGTATTTGGACGCATTTTGGCTTATGTAAGCCAACCCTTGCACTTACTGTACATTGTACTTGCTTAGTAACATAACAGAGACTAGATCCCAGATGAAATAAGACGGAATTCGAAGACTGAGGCTTTGGAAGATCAGTTCTTCCTTCATTAGACGTTCATTAGATGGATCTCGACCCCCTTTTGGGTCTTAGGGCGCATTTCTTGTCTTTCCACCACCCTCTGACCACCTGCCAGGCAACTCCAAGCCCCCTGGGTCGAACTGACCTCCTCATTCCCAATGGGAGACTCCTTGGACCTCTCCCCACACCCTCTCACACTATTCTCTTCAGCGGGTAGCAGTATGCTTGGCCATTGGAACTGTGTGGCCCCAGTCTCCAAGTACGCCTTGCCATTGGAGTTTCACGATATGTTCGCACAACTCAACCCAGGCTTCCTTGGGTAGACCAGCCATCTCCATAAATTCTTTATGGTCATTTCTTCAGGTTACATCGGTGAGGAACAAGTTAAAGAGGCTAATATCACGGTGCAGAATGTGAGCGACCTCGACTGCATTCTTGTGAGCTATGAATACATGAATCAATATGCGGTTACTGAGGGCCAACGAAAGAAAGTCTTACTCACCAACGACATAATCAAGGAAGGCTACAAGAAGTTCTCCCAAGCAGGAAAAGTTGGTGATGAGGTCACCGACAGGCTGAGTTACGATGTGTGATAGAACTCGGAGGTAGTAGGGACTCGTCTTGAACTGGGAAAGGCCTGCTCAGAGGAAGTGAGTTGAATGGTTGACAGGTGGATTTGCGACAGTGGAGAGAGAGGGTGCTTTGACTTGTTGCTCGTGGACTAATGCTGGGATGCCTTCGATCCTGTGCACGTTTAAGATGGACAGTATCCTTCCTTCTGTATATTTCCACAGGGGATCAATCCAAGAATCTTTCACAACCACTGGCTCCCTAGTCCTAGTTTGCATACCCCTGATCATACCCCCCCAAACCGTTGTCCCTCTACCAAATAAATTGTCAGATATGAACAGCACTCTGTCGAGCTCGATGGAAAGTTCAGTGTCATCCACCCGGACGTTCAAGGCCTTCACACCAACTGTCTTGCCGTTGCATTGTTGCTGTTCCCAGGCGATCGACATATCGAAGCTGAGAATCTCATGGGGAGCAGAGGTGATGCTGATAAGGATGCGCATGAAGTCGCACGGTTCACTGTTGATGTCATAACTGCAGGTGGAGAGTGACCCACCATGATCAAATATCATTAAGTGGATGCTAGAACCCAGTATGTGGAAGCACAGGGCTACATGGCAGCCGTCTTGTGCATAGAGTAGACAAGACGCCTTACCAGCCGTTTCTATGTAGGATGACTTTTCATTGGCCTTTCCTCTGCAATTCCTCACTTTGGCAAAGGTGGCGAGATGCCTCCAGTCAAATTCGCTACCAGGGGGGAGCCAACAAGACATATCTGGTTTCCTGACCGCATCACCCCCTTTTAAGGGATGTGTGGAAGAATCTGCGGTCCACCTCCTGTGGTAGATCAATGAGACATCTAGCAACGAATCTAGGGAGGAGCTTTACTCACCTGGCAGGTCTGCCTGTCCTGCATGCATCGCTAATGCACTCGATTACACTGTTGAAAAAATCTGCCAGAGGGCCTTCTTGCGCAGTAGCAGCCATTGCACTAAGGTTGGGCGCTCCCGGCCAACGTCCTTCTCGCTCGTTATACAGCCCCTTATCCACAAGGTTCTTGAACACTAGTTCCATCGGGTAGTAATTCCGTTGTTTTTTGATAAATAGCTTGCCCATCGATATTGGCCTGAATACGACTTCATCTGGGAATAGTCGGGCCAGCAGCATTTGACCGTCATCTTTGGAGAGCTCCCAGTGAGTCTCTGCAGTGTCACTGTCGACCATGGGATCCATAGCCACACGAGACCAGTCCGTCTTACACCTCAAAGCCGCAGGTATGTGTCACATTTGTGACAACCGTCCTTCCTGAGCCCACAGTCACTGCCACGCCCCGGTGTCTAAGCCCCACCGGTGTCCTAAACACCGGTTTACCGGTACCGTTCCTTACCTTGTTCCTGTTGGGGCTATCGCTTCCTTTGTTTGGTGTTAAGGTTCCATTCCCTGATGCTGTGCCTGTCACCAGTAGCACCGGTACTAGGTTCCCCGGTCACACCTTAGTCATCCCGTACATAGCCATCCCCCTTAGCTTACCAAGACTACTGGGGACCGGAAGTTTATGTCCCGGGGTCCAGTATTTAAGCTCGGTAACTACTTGGTATATACCTCAGTCAGAATATCAAACAGATCTCTGGACTCAGAACTTCTCTTGTCACCTTCGACAAACCCGGACTTGTCCAAGGACCCAGTGCACGATGTAGGGAGGGAGTCCTCCCTACTAGGAGATTTATTTTATTTCATTGTTTTTACTTTTGTTTTTGTTTTTATTCTTTACTCTACCCTCTTTCTACTTAGTATTTGGACGCTTTTTGGCTTATGTAAGCCATACTTTGTACCTACTGTACTTTGTACTTGCTTAGTAACATAACATAGACTGCTACCAGAGATGAAATAAGACGGAATCCGAAGACCGAGGACTCGGAAGATCAGTTCCTCCTTCATTAGACATCCACTAGACGAATCTTGACCTTCATTTGGGTCTTTTAGGGCGTGTTTACCATCTTCTCACCATCCCCTCACCTCTACCAGGCAACCCCAAGCCCCCTCGGGTCGAACTGACCCACTCTCTTCACCCCAGGAGACCTCAGGTAAACCCCAGGCCTCCCATCTCTCAACTCTACATCTGGAGCCCACCGCGAGGGGGCTGTTTGCTTGGTAATCCCCCTCCTCCTCCTACCTTCGAGCTCGCACACGCGATATCTCAACAACCGACGCGCCTAACCTCTCGCTTTTCGAGGTCCTGGTTCTACTCGACGAGCCCTTTCGGACGGTACCTTTTTCGACGCGTACGCATTCGTGGTTCAGGAGATATCACGCTTTTTGTGGAGAAAGGCTCTGCAGGACAGATTTTGGCATAACTCGGGATTGGGTGTGCATAGCCTCTCGTTTCTTTGATCTTCCAGCGCCCCTAGAACATCTCTGCCACATCCCAAAGTTTGGGAAGGTTCTGCCAAGCAGTTCTTCGTCAACGCGCTGCTGTTCCCCCTCCCCCCCTTCCTGCACATGCATCTTCTCGCGAACCGACGGTCCGAACCTCTCGCAAATCGGAGGCCTGTTAGAACTCGACGAGACCTTCCCAGCGGTGCCCTTTTCGTCACGCCCGCTTCATTCGCTCTGGAGGTATCACGTTTTTCGTGCCAGAAGGCTGTAGTGGACCGTTTTGCGAATATTTCAGGATTGGGTGTGCGGATTTTCGTATTTCCTCGTTCTACCACCTTCCCTAGGTCCCTGCTACCGCGTCCCGAGGTTTAGTAGCATTCCGTTCAGTGGTTCTTCCCCAACGAGCTGCCGTCCTCCCCCTCCTGCCACAGCCTAGCTCCCTGGCCCCCCTTCTTTGCAGTTTCGTGCCATCTTGAGTTGTAGGAATCCTCTCCCAACCCCTTAGAGTCGGTTGAAAGCCCCTTCGAGACCTCCCCAGTCGCTTCGAGATCCCAGACGTTCAAGACCCTTTCGAGACCCCCAGACGAACTTCGAGCCCTTTCGAGATGCTTTCGAGACATAGACGCTGCTTTAGATGCACCCGCATTCGTTCTTAGACGTATCGAGACAAATATCATTGGTTTTTCTTGCACGTTCTGCAGTCAAGTGAGACTGCACAGTTAAGTCGAGGCTTCGAGTCGCACATGGCAACGAATTTCGTTTTCTCTTCGTCTCAGTGGTCGTACCACTTCGTGTTGTGTATACAAGAACCCCCCCTCCCTCTCGTTTCGTGTACAGGATCCATCCCCCATCTCCCCATAGACAGTCGAGGTCGCATCGAGGTGACCCCACCCTTCGTTTACCCCTTCGAGACCAGGCGCGGACTTTCGAAGGCTCGCACTACCCTCGTGTTAACAACTACGACGTGAAATATATTCGTTTGAATCTCGTACATACTGCTCGTGATGGAAAGTGGATACCGAAAGTCTCGAGCCCCACTTGAGCCCCATCCAAAGTTCTCGGGCCAGGCACAGGACCTGCCCGCCTATTTCGAAGAAGTGGAGGAGTATGGTAAGGCCCAGGGAAGGTCAGGGGATTCGTCCCTGATGATGGTTGCAATCGAGGGAGCCCCATCCCTCGATAGAATTCTCTGGGGCCACCTCGCTGCTAGTGTCCCAGTTGGTAGGCAATGGGACGATTTCAAAGCGCTCATAACCCTTCAGTACCCCAAGATCAAACCAGTCGAGGACGACCTCAAGTACTTCGAGCAGTTCTACTCTCTCCTCGAAGGAGCTCGTTGCAGGGAGCTGAGCTCTGTTCAAGCCTTGGGGAAGTACCTTCGTGTATTCCGGCTCTTCTTCTTGGCCATGGTAAGGGGAAACATGCTCGAGATGAGCCACCAGCCCCAGCTGTTCCTTCGAGGCCTCCCACCCCAGGTCGAGCTCGAGGTCTCGAGGCGGCTCGCATCCAGGTTCCCCCTGTTTAGGTCTGGGAAGCTATGGCCTATCGAGGTCGTCATTTGCATTACGAAGGAGGTTATCAAGGATGGGGTAAGTTGTGCATCTCCCCACCTAGCTTCGAAGAAGTCCTCGTCGAGGGCCTATCATCACTCGTACTCGCCCTCAGTCAGCCACCAGTCGAGTTCCCCTGTGCAGGAGTGCTCTCGGTCTCGTTCTAGAAGACACTCCCAGGGAAGCTCGAGCTCGAAGCTCCCCTCTCGTTCCCCCTTCGAGGCCGCCCCTCGAACTTCGAAGAACCCCCCTTGCTCACCTGAGCTCGCTTCGAGCAGCTCGTCTCCCCTCCGAGTCACTAATGCAGGCTTGAGGTACCCTGTGGCACATACAGCTAGGTGTATCTCGCTTTGGCAGGCTGGTGACTCGCCTTCGAACCAGCTTCGTAGCTCGAGAGAAGGTCGACCCTTGCATCAGCAGTCATCTTGTGACCCCGGTTTGCCCTCGAATGAGTACCCTCAACCTTGTGAGTCTTCGATTGCCCCCTCGAACCTCTTCCCTCGCCTCGAAGCACCCTCGAAACCCCTCTCGAAGCCCTCCCCTCGCCTCGAGACTCATTCGAAGCCACCCTCGGACTGCAAGCGACCCCACACCTCTCGTTCCTCCTTCGAGAGGCTCTGACTTCGAAGGTGCAGCCTGCCCCCACTGGTTTCGAATCGCGTTCAAGAGCGTCAAGAGCTTTGTCGCCTCTTCGAGAGCCTGTGGCTTCAAGCGAGCCATCCCCTCCCATTCGAGAGTCTTCAAGGCACCAAGTTCGCCCTCGAAGCTTTTCTTTTTGCTTCTTCTGTGGTCCGACGGGTGGTGCCAGGGAGCTGGGCTGTGGCAGGAGGGGAGGACGGCAGCACGTTGGTGAAGAACCACTGGACGGAATGATACGAAACCTTCGGGGGTGGTAGCAGGCGCCTATAGGAACTGGGAGAACGAGGAATTACGAAAATACGTGCACCCAATCCTGAAATATTCGCAAAACCGTCTGATACAACCTTTCGGCACAAAAAATGCGATATCTCTCGAAGTAATGATGCGGACGCGACGGAAAGGGCACCTCCAGGGAGGTATCGACGAGCTCTACTAGGGCTCCTATTTGCGAGAGATTCGGAGCGCCGGTTCACGAGAAAACGCGTGTGCAGGTAGGAGGGTGGGGGAACAGCAGCATGTTGACGAAGAACTACTGGGCAGAACCTTCCCAAACTTTGGGATGTCGTAGAGGGGGTCTGGGGGCACTGGGAGATCAAGGAAATAAGAGGATATGCGCACCCGAACCCGAGTTATGCCAAAATCCGTCCCACAGAGCCTTTCTCCAGAAAATGCGGAATATCTCCGGAACCACAGGAGTGAATGCGTCGAAAAAGGTATCCCCCGAAAGCTCTCGTCGAGTAGAATCAGGACCTCGAAAAGCGAGAGGTAAGGCGCGTCGGTTGTTGAGATATCGCGTGCTCGAGCACGAAGGTAGGAGGAGGAGAGGGTTACCAAGCAAAACAGCCCCCTCGCGGTGGGCTCCAGATGTAAAGTCTGATAGAGGAAGGTGAGGGGAGTGACCTAGAGGGTCTCCCTTTGGATGGTGGGGCCAGTTCGACCCAGGGGGCTAGAGCTTGCCTGGTAGGGGTGAGAGAGTGGTGAAAAGACTTAAAACGCGCCCTAATAGATCCAAAAGAGAGTCGAGATAACGTCTGATGGCAGTCTGATAGAGGAGAAATGAAAATCCGAGGGCTCCGGCCTTGGATTTCCGCCTTACTTCGTCTGGGATCAAGTCTCTGTTATGTTACTAAGCAAGTACAATGTACAGTAAGTGCAAGGGTTGGCTTACATAAGCCAAAATGCGTCCAAATACTAAGTAAAAAAAGAGGTAAGGTAAAGATAAAAACAAAACTGTAAGTAGAAACAAGGAAATATAATAATTACCATGGTAGGGAGGACTCCCTCCCTACAACGTTCAGCTGAAGACCATTGCCAATGAGCAGCCATGAAGGCGCTCAACGTTCTCAATGAAGCAGCCAATGAAGGTGCCACTAAGGCGAGCCAGAGTGCTCCTCAACGCTGCCAAGAATGGCGCTGGAGAGGGCTGCTCATCGGGGCTCATAACCTGTTGAGCAACGGTGCATGGCACAGAGGCCAGCTCCACTGGACTCACCTTAGGTTAGAGAGGTAACGAGTTGAGACGAGTTAAGAGGGCAAAAGCGATTGTCATTTAGGGCGCCATAGGCTGCCTTTATATACTACAGGGTGAGTGTGACATGACATTTGACAACTACCTACATAGTCGTTGCTATTGTCTACCATATTTGGTGTAAGTATTGTTCTACTAGACCTATGTAGTAACTACTTCACATGCTGCACTGAGTAGGCGCGTGTTCAACATTGACAGCAGGAGTAGGATCAACATCATAATCAGGACGAACGGAGACATCAGCAGTGGGGGGGCCCATGTCAGTATCTTCGTCATTGTAATACCAATGAGTGCCAGAAACCTCAGCATCCTCCCGAGGGCGAGATGTTTCCCTATGTATGGCACCTTCAAGGAAATTGGCAGAAGCAAGAAGGCCCACCTCTTCCGCTAAAGATGCACCGTAACACGAGCTCGTGGGTTGGTTCATATGCTGAAGAACGTTGGTTGCCATGCAGAACCTCTTGCCACACTGAGGGCAACTTTTTTTTTTTTGGTAGTCCGCGTGTGGTTTTCCTCCGAGGCATTGCAACAAGACGGCAGCCGAGGAGAAGATTGGACTTAGCTGCAATAACTAAAGCATGGGTTAAGTAAGCGATGCAAGTAGAATATAACCGGATTGATTGATCAGCCTAGACTATGGTGCGTGACACTAGGATGCTCACGCTACTAGTCTTGTACGCCCACATGGATCACTCAGAATCCCCTGCAAATTTTGATGCTCGTAGTACGCACCACCATGATTACCGGAAACTTGGAGCCTCTGACGACCTCTTCCACTTCTCTCCGCTTGCTGAACTTTATGAAGAAACGATTTCACCTGTGTGCCAGCCTTTTCACACAGACCTTTTGTCTCCCGACAAGTTTCAACACCCTTCGTCACCAGCTGGAGTTGGCACACAATCTGAGTCTTTGGACGCAAAGGTCAGCCAACCAAAATACTATTAGACCCCATATTAACTCCCAGCAGTCTCAGCAAATGACAAATTCGTCTATACGCCACTGTATTGTTCCTCCTCCATGTAACAGCATGGAGGCTTACCTCCTCCTGGAGGTTGCTCGAAGTGATCATCAGATATCTCTCAAGCGGAAAGACCTCGCCTATGAAATTGTTCATTGCAATACAGTCGCCTTACAACTCAATCGTATTTTTCTAGAACGGGCAGAGAGAGATCTGCGTGCGGTGGATGAGCACGTTGGCCATGTTTGCCTGACCTGATATCAGACAGAGTGGACATTCGGTGGCGTCTATGTATGCAATGCGAGAGTCTTGGCTGGGTGGTTCCGAAGATAGTGAGTATTTTGTTTTTCAAGTATCCTATTTCTCGTGTTGATGTTAGGATGACGTTGTGCAGATCCACCAGCATCCTCTACCGGTTTTGACATTGTCTTAGATTGATGCATGCGATACTATTCCGGTCGAAAAAATTCAATTTCACCTTACGAGTACTCAGTGTATTTCGCCTCGCATTTGTGGTAGTAGTGGATATATGGCTATGTATGTGTCGGTATCGGAGGCCACCTTTTGACAAGTCATTCCCACCCCATGGCCAAGTGGCTGTAAATGGTAATTACTAACTCCGAGCAGTGATGGCAGGAACCATCCCAGGCTGTGTAAGTCTGGACTGGGTTGTGCCGAGCTTGGCACTCGGCTAAGTCGTACCGAACACTGGAGTCTTGGCTAATGAAATGTGCCGGTTTACTGATGTTACCTTGCTCCGGGATCCCAATACCATGAGGTCTGGATCAGGTCTGGATAAGGGCTAGGTACGCAGCCCAATGAAGAAAAGCCCAAGATAAGATCTGAAAGATCTAATCGGTTATCTAATCAGTGATAAGATAAGATGAAAAGATAGGGGCCAATCCTCGATCCGTTACATATAGTAGGCACATCACTGTACTATTCCTTAGTTCTATTCATTTTGTCATTGGGCATATTCCCTCTTGTCATCGTTTGAGTGACTGTGCTGCTAGCCTCGCTTAGGCTCTGCTGTTGTCTTCTTCGATCTGCGCGTCCGTCCCCCGACTAACCCCTGTTGTCATCGTCCTCCCTTGCTGGTTGTTGGTTTGGTTTGTTTCTTGCCTTGTGTTCCTTCGTCATTGCTGTTCTTTAGGTTGACTAGTCTTGCCTGACTCGTCACTCAAGCATGACTCGTAACACAGCTGTTGTTCCACCCATTTTGAAAGCCTTCTGTAAGACACCTTCTCCCCAGCATGCTTTGACATGCTTATGCATATTCCCAGTCGACCGTGCATCGCTTTTATCAAGGTACCTCCTAACACCCTTCTTACAACCCTTTGCTGTGCACCAAAATACATGCGAGCAGCGTCCTGCTATATATTCAATGGTGGGTTCCAGTGCAAAGAAGGCATAGATAGGTTAGTTCCATTCACGTTTGAGTCGGTCTACTACTACATCAGACATAGGCACGGCAACACTGAGCTGAAGGCCATACCTAGCTCTGCCTCAGAGGACTCTGCAGTCTCATCAGCTTTGATATCAGGCTCGGTTTCTATGATGCTCTCATCATCACTGAGGTTTGGGGGTGGAGAAGCACTGGTAGGCGAGTTTGGATCAGGACTAGATGAATTTTGATTTGCTGTCATGGGTGAACTTGGTGTGGCACTACTGTTCTTTTTAGCCCGTTTGTTACTTTCTGAGCTGTCTAGTGGCACTTTGCATTTGTGGGGGTAAGTCGCTTGTAGTGCAAGAACCTTTTCGGTTGGGCAGGAGATCCTTTTGGAGGACATCCTGACTGATGTTGTGATGTTTACATCACCAGAGTTATAGTTACGGTATGACAGGTACTATACAGTAGTAGCAGTGCCACATGTCAATGTAAGCCAAGGGGTACCAGGGGTAAACACAAGGGGTAACGGGTAGGGTACGGGTCAGCTAGATGTAACCCGTACCCCTACCCGCAGTACCCTACCTGTGACCCCCCGGGGGTTACCCATACCCCTGCCTTTCACTAATTTTGATCAGGGGGCACCAGCACCCGTGGTATGTCACACTCGGAATGCTTCTCATTTAACTGACTTCTTAGGCTCAGGAAGTGCTCTGGTTGAGGACAGCCATGTGATATCCGTCTACACTGTTTCCAACATGATCGAGCTTCGCATTACTCCGAAAAGATGGAACATCGAAGAAAAGCATGGAGGGCCCCTCGTTTGAAAGTTACGCAATCAACCCACTGTTTGGTAGAGCTGACAAGTCCAGGGCGGGTACACCACTATGTGCGTGAGTGGATTTCGAGACTGCCAACTCTCCAACACACATCAGTGGTCTTGAACGACACCATTAGGAATAACTGGTATCCCCCTAAAGACACTTCAGTCAACCCCCTACGGGGACCTATTAGGTTCATATATTCTTATAGATGTTATGACCTAATAGGTATCAACTGGTTGGGAATCCCCAACCTCTGGAGATTCTCCACATCATGGCTGGGGAATCTCCAGGCCTGCCATTTGACAGGTGTTGGAGAATGTTGGAGAAATACATTTCCCCCCAGTAAATACACTTTTGGAGTCAATATACTGGGGTGGCTGGGGTCCAGACAGGATTTTCCCCAACAAATAACCTGCATATTCTGGGCTTTTCCCAAGGTAAATAGACCCCCTTGCTGAGCTAAATTGGGCATTCTCCATGCTAACTTGACCTGGAACAAGTGGTAGCTGGGTCTTCTCCAGCCTGAATTGACCCCCTTGCTGAGCTAAATTGGGCATTCTCCATGCTAAATTGACCTGGAACAAGTGGTAGCTGGGGAGGGAGCTCGTTGCAGGGAGCTGAGCTCGGTTCAAGCCTTGGGGAAGTACCTTCGTTTATTCTGACTCTTATTCTTGGCCATGGTAAGGGGAAACATACTCGAGATGAGCCACCAGCCCCAGCTGTTCCTTCGAGGCCTCCCACCCCAGGTCGAGCTCGAAGTCTCGAGGCGGCTTGCTTCGAGGTACCCCCTACTTATGTCAGGCCACTTATGGCCTATAGAGATCATTGTTCATGTTACGAAGGAGGTCATCGAGGATGGGGTAGGCTGCTCACCCCCTCATCTAGCTTCGAAGAACCCCTCGTCAAGTCTCGAGTCGCCCCAGGGACCCTCTCGACACCCGCACTCGCCCTCGATTGGTTGCAGGCCAGACACCCCTGTGGAGCATTCTCGGTCTCATTCTAGAAGAGGCTCCCAGGGAAGCTCGAGCTCGAAGTTCCCCTCGCATCCCCCCTTCGAGGTCGCCCCTCGGACTTCGAAGAACGCCCCTCGCCCTCCTGAGCTTGCTTCAAGTGGCTCATCTCTCCTTCGAGCCACTAATGCAGGCTCGAGGCACCCTGCTCCTCCAGGTTGGAGTGCCTCATGTGAGCAGGCCAGTGACTCGCCTTCGAACTTACTTCGCAGCTCGAGAGAGGTTCGACAGTCGCACTCGCACACAGTAGGTGGTTTAGAGCACTCGAAGGTTTGCCCTCCTCGCCTCGAAACTGCTTCGAGCAAGCCTCATGAACTCAGCTCGACCTCGACTCACCCCCTTCGACCTCACGAGCCCTCGAGTACCCCTGCGAAGTGGTACTTGTGCTTCGAAGCGTCTTCGACATCCCCTGGTAAGGCTTATCCTCATCTCGAGTCCCCTCCGAGGACTCCTTCGAAGTCACCCTCATGCTGCGAACCACCCCACACCTCCTCGTTCCTCCTTCGAGAGGCTCCAACTTTGAAAGCAAAGCCTGCCCCCACTGGTTTCGAGTCGCGTTCAAGAGCGTCAAGAGGTTTGTCGCCTCTTCGAGAGCCTGTGGCTTCGAGCGAGCCATCCCCTCCCATTCGAGAGTTCTCGAGGCACCGAGTTCCCCCTCGAAGCACTTCTTTTTGCTTCTTCTGTGGTCGCAAAGGGCACATTCGAGCACAGTGTAAGGTCTGCGCTTCGTATCTAGCAGCTGGCAGGTGTAGGTTGGTTCGAGGTCGAGTTGTGCTGCCCACAGGTGAGGAGATCCCTCGAGAGGCTCTCGGACGCACTCTACAGGGTCGTTTGGATTTCTGGGTCCTCGCTCGAGGCCCAGGAAGCTTCGTTGACCAGGTACCACCCCCCCTCTAGAGTTCTAAGTCAATCCAGCCCCTCTCCTCCCCTCGAGTCGACCACGAGACTACCCTGGAGCACCCTTCGAGCTCGAGGGTGAGTCTGTCCCCTTCGAAAGCCCCTTCGAGCCACCCCCAAGCTACCCTTCGCCCTCGAACCACTTCGATCCACCTTCGAGCCTCCCTCGAGACCGCTTCGAACCCCCTCGAGACTGCTTCGAGCCACCCCCGAGCCACCTCCTCCCCTCGAAGACCTTCGATTTACCTTCGAACTGCCTCCCCCATCAGCTGAGTAGTGATTTTTTGTTTCTTTTTCATGGTCTCTTTCATTTTGAGTTCGCATTTTCGAGTTTCTACTTAGACTTTTGTTTCGAGGATGATACCCCTTGCCTCGCCTTATGATATATCTTGGTATGTGTTGACTGGGGACAGTCACTATTTAAAGCCACCCTCGGATGTAGGGAGGGAGTCCTCCCTACTAGGGGATTTATTTTATTTCATTGTTTTTACTTTTGTTTTTGCTTTTATTCTTTTCTCTACCCTCTTGCTACTTAGTATTTGGACGAGTTTGGCTTATGTAAGCCAGACTCGCACTTAGAGCAGTCTGTACATACTTAGAGGAATAACAGCCACTTTAACAAAGACAGAGTAAGACGGAATTCGAAGGCCGGAGCCTCGGATCATCATTCCTCCCTTATCAGAGTCCCTCTAGACGTTATCTCGACTATCCCTGGGTTCTAGGGCGCGTTTCCAAGTCTCTTTTCCCTGCTCATTGACTCCCTACCAAGCAACTCCAGTCCCCTTGGGTCGAACTGACCCCTTCTTTCACCACAGGAGACCTCAGGTAAATCCCCTAGGTCCCTATCAGTCAACTCTTCACCGCTGAGACGAGACAACACACATCTGGAGTATATCAGCACGGGTGGGGAAGAGTAGAAGAGTGGAAACGTAGCTAGATACGATGAGATGCCGGAACAATCGTACCTATCATGAACCACAGATCAAAAAAAAAAAACAAAGGCGAACAAGCTAGCATACCTTTCGAACGACTAAATACCACGATGGTAGCATAGGACTTTATCCAATCAGAGGCAACCTCTGTGACGCAAAGTCAACAGAGATTGAAGCGACACAGAGTCAACTTCAAATCACTGAGCGGCACGAAGCCAGCTCTCGATCCACAAAGTAGGGGCTCGGTAACCATATTCAACGATCGACGGACTACGGCAGGCAGCGGAGGAAACGGTGGGGTTGAAAGGCGTAGGTAGAATAAAAGCGACGTTGAGGAGCAGTACACGTTGAACGATGCAACGTGGAGGGTGGTACGCACGACGTCGACGAGATCCCGTGACTTAGGTATTTTTTCCTGGGAATTCCCAACCATGTGACAAAGTAGACTTGTGACCCGTCACGTTTATGACGATTTTGGTAATAGTTCTACTTACATAACTAGTACATTCCGACTACATCCACGTCACTTGCAGGTCACGTGCACTGCCACCTGCAAATTTCTCGCACTAAGTCAGTTCATTCGTCCTACACGTCACTTACATACTGATTCTTCGTCGTCGCCGTCGCCCTGCCGTCGTAACTTCCTGCCTCGTCGTCGCCGCCGCCGTCGCCATTACATCCAACCTTTTCCTGGATTTTGAGTTGGCTTCGTGCCGCTCGTCGACTTGAAGCTAACTTCGTGTTGCTTCTGTCTCCTCTCAGTTGACTCTGTGTCGCTGAGATTTCCAGTTGCCGTGTCCGTCGTTCGTCCGATTTTCCTACCGCATTGGTGCGTGATTTTGTCCTTCTTGCTATTTCTTAATGCTTTTTTCCAGCTAGCACGACCCGGACCTTCGAAATCCCTCTTCGTTTTTTCTATGGCGTTCGAATCATCTCGTTTCAAACCGTTCCTTCGAGCTGGAGATCGTACGTCCATTTTTTTCTTATCTTTTTTGTTCGGGAACTTACATCTGCAGATAAAATTTCGTCGCTCGATGCACTGGCGGTTGCATGCAAAGGGAACGTCATTATAACGTCCCCTAATGTAGATTATGTACCAGAACCGTTCATATTTGAGGAGGATATGTGTTGCCGCACTGATGGTCGCTTCGGGGTAGTAGACTGCTTTCAATGGCCACAGATGCACGAACAGCAATATGAATATTCTGTTTGCATCCCCCGGAAGGGTTCCATTCCTACTCTTCATTCTGCATGGTACACACCAACCCTTGACGACTTCGTTATTCCAACTGGCTCCCGGTTCGCAGTAGGCACACTCCATGCCACGAAGGTCACAGCCTTTTCAGGGGCGCTTCAGACTCTGCGCAGCCGTCGTCACACTTTGCGAGACCGACCTGTTGGTCAGGATGCGCTGCGCGTCCTGATACGTTTGGCCGAGCATGAAGTTATGCGCCTTCAACACCATCCCCTTCCTTTCCGAGACCTCATCGTTTTTGTTGCCCAGCTTCAGCGCAAGCTACTTGACATCCATGCGCTGCTTGACTACATCGAATTTGTCCATCCGCTTCTTAGGAATCCTCCCTCACGTCCTCCGAGCATCAACGGGATCTGGATGGGTTGTTTTACTAAGAGTACAGAAGTATGTGAGGCCTTGTACTTTGCAGGGGTACCAGTTTGGCTCGTTCGTAGCGAAGCATACATTTCCCCGACTATGAATGTGGTACATTCCGTACGATTCACATGCCCTGATGACATCGTCAGGGCTATGTATACAGAAAACGGCGTCGCCAAGCCCTTCCCTTCCATTTGGCGTGGGCCGAGCAATGTCCTGCATCACTACCATACATGCAGTGGTTATGAAGGTACCCTTGCTGACGCTCCTGAACCCCTACCTATTGCATATCCTTCCGCGTCGCGCCCATCTTCCAGTAGCGGGAAGCAGCCCAGCAAAAGGCAGTCTAGGACCGCAAGGGAAAGAGCCTCTGCGGGCCCCTCTCGAGGTATTTAGTTATCGCGCATCTAATCTTGTGATTTTAACATTCCGCAGTATCGCCATCAGCCGGGCAGTCGAAATGGGAGGAACCCAACCTTCCGGATATGCCGAAGCCCCACATCCTATTCGCGACAGCCTGGCGGGAAGCTGACACCGACTCGCAGAGAATCAAGTCTGGTGTTGTGGACCCAGGCTATCGCTTCCCGAAGCCAACGCTCTTTGTTAATGTGTCTACGCCAGAGAGAAAGAAGACTTACCTCCTCAACTGGCTGTCTGCTCGTCCGCTTTGGATCAGTCAGGTCGACATTCGCCCACCATCAAAGTTCCCGTCCCCTCAGATGTGGAGGGATTTCCTCAATACCATCGACACTGACCCCCTTCCCTCGACAAAGACTGCATCAACAAAATTGGCCGTGCGGGATATTTTGGGGGAAGCTATTATTAACTCAGCCCAGGGTTCGGTAGGGGCACCACAGGAAATTACTTGGCGAGGAATGCAGGGGAGTATTACCTTGTTTTTTCCCTCTGTGTCTTTGTATTCATGTATTACGCAGGTTCCAGTTTCATCCCTTTCAGATCCCCCCCTCTCATTCATGCGGTCCCTTCTGTGGGAACTGTATGAACTTAACTTCCGCTATGAACTCTATGCGCTTGATCGGGCCCTCGTCCCTGATTGTTGGACTGCATCCGACGAAGAGCGGTTAACCTGCCAGGGTCTCCTCTATGGCATCTTCCCTGGTGCATCTGGTCTTGTGATGTGGTCGGAGTCTTTACCATGCCACCCGTGCGAGTTAGGTTTATGTGCTACTGACATGCCAACCTCACTGCCGTATTTCAGGAACTTTTGTCAGTTGTTGTCTGCATGGCCTGGAGCTCCCGCACGTTTGCAGTCCCCCATTGAGTTGAAAGGTCGGGACGATACGGAAGTGTACAAGGTTTTTTCTCTGGCGTGCCATTTTTATGTCCAAACCGCATTTGATTTTCTTGGACGGCAACCCTCCCTCCCCCGCATATTTCAATTTGTCTAAATCTGTCTCGCGTCCTGTGGTTTTGTTGTTGCTATGTCTTAGCACCAAAAATAATTAATCAATACAGTGAATATGCTTTTGGCCGTTGAATCTTAAAAGATTCGGGACTCCGATAGATATTCTCACCCTTCCTTGATAGCAGAAACGCGATCACCTCTTGTGGACCTAAAGGGCCCCTCAGTTCTTGTCGCTGCTCATTGTATTCTTGTCTGTGTCGTTGATTATCCTGACATCGAACCTCATTTCAGCTGCGTAGCTATTCCCTCTGTTGCACTGACCCGTAGTCTGGTGACTTCGTGTCTCAGATCCTTTGTGGTGACTTTGAGTCCTGCATATAAACCGTTGACTTCGTGTCCCGGTACTCAGCTACTGAATGGCAGTCCGGCACCCGAAGCCTCGGAGGCAACGCGATGCTCACCCTTCTGTGCACCATGCTTCAGATAACCTGACTATTGTGAGTTTTTCTTGTCGCGGGCTTCCTTGCATCCATAGCGACTTATCTTCCTACAGAGTTCTTCTCCCCCATCTCTGGCTGCTCGGCTGCCCAGTGCAACTGCGAATCCCTCCTTGGTCTCATCTGACAATCACACACTGGTTCGTATGCCCCACCCTACGGTATGTCGTGTTTTGTCCAGGAAATATTTTTCGAATCAGCTTACTTATCTTCATTGCAGGATCCCTCTGCTGTGTCGGCTTCAACAAATCAGCTACCCAATGTAGCTGTGAATGCTCCCTCATTGCATAATAAGGCATCACTTCGTATTCCTAGCACTGCAGTATGTAGTCTTGATCTGTGAAACATATTCCAGATCAGATTATTCTCCACGCAGGGTCTTAACGAGCCAGCTTCTGCTACGACTAGTCAGGTCACTAATGTGCCATCGAGCATCCCCTCGTCGTCATCGGGTATTCAGGGGGAACCTGGTCTTCCGGTATGTCCCCTCTTTCTAAAAGAAATTACATGTTCCCACATGCTGGCTAGGGTTCTCAGTCGTTGTTTGTTCCACCTCCATTGGCTCGACAGCGCCGCCCACCTCGTACGAAAGGACTTTACCTCCCTGCACCCCCACCTGTCTTCATCCTTCCAGGCCGCCAGCATCTTGCTCAGGATCCAAAGGCTACACCACGTTATCATCACCACTCAGTCACTAGCGAGCCCGACATTTTTGATCATGTGAATGAGCTTCAGTTTAATGATGACGTTGGCCTCCCTTCAGGTACAAGTGCCTTGCAGAAGCGAGAAATTCAATGGCAGAGGTGGTCACGAGATATTATCCCTGAGCTTCTCAAACCCTATCTGCAGTACCTCCAGGCATCAGAAAGCCTTCGGGTGGTGGTAGACTCCCCAGTTGATCATCGAAGTCAATGTCTCACTTGTGTAGTACATCCACTTACCATATGCTGTCTGTTCTTCAATCGTATGTGATCCTACCATTGTGCACACGCATTTTGTGTTAATGCAGACCAGGTTTGGAGGAGGTTGAGATAACCTACTGTGCTTGCACCCCAGCTCCTATACACCTCATGGAACGTGGGCTGTTTGCATGCTCCCCTGTTGCTCCAAGTCTTGCAGTTGATCTTCGTGTATTGGAGTTTATGAGGAGACTCTTGGTACGGTGGAGTAGTGTCTCCTCCTAGTGACTCTCCTGTCGTCGTTCGTCGTATTGTGTATCTACATGCGTCTGTCCCTCCATGTTCTCCCGCTGCTGACTAAGCTCCGCCGGCTGCTCTCCTCTCACAGTCCCGGCCCTCCCCTACTACATGTGCCCCCTTCGAAAAATGACGACGTCCGCGTCGTCTGCCTCCGAGCTCCTCTCTGGCTCATCTGATCCCTCCTGCTGAGTGTTATGCACTTCGTCTGCTCTCCCCTCCTCTCTCTCATGTACTTCCTCGTCTGCTCCCTCATCTGCTTCCGTTCTGTTTTCATCGTTCGTCGTCTGCTCGCGTAACTTCTTTGCCATGTACTCCTGTTGGTCCGTATGTAATCTTGTCCCTTCTCTTGGTAGGAAGGCCCGTAGTCGTCGCGCGCTGAACTCGCCTGCAACTGGGGTACCCTTTAGTGTTTCTAACCTGTAGGAGTTTCTTAGTCGCGCTGCTACTCTGTAGGGTTGTGACCACTTAGGTAATATTTTGCGGTCCGTTTTGAATGTGTAGTCCAAGTCGCTGCGGTACACCTGCACTAGTTGTCCTGGTGTGAATATGGTCTCGGCTTGGTGTCGGTTCAGTGCACGGCGGTCGAAAACCGTTTTCCATTTGATGGCGTGCTTCACCGCTTCGTCGTACCCGTCAAGCCGTTGTTGGGTCGCGTATGCCATGTGGATGGCTGCGTCCAGCGTAGAGGGTTCCGTTGTGCTCTGAGCTGGTCCCGTTCGTCTAGTATCCACTACTAGTCCTAGTAGTAATTCTTTTGGTGTAAATTTGAGTGACGGTAGCAGTCGGTTGTTCAACGCCCGAACTGCGTCGTCTAGGTGGTCCGGCCAGGACCTGGGAAGTTTGTCCCAGTCTTCGTCCGCTGCATTGTCCTCACCCACGTTGGGTGCACAGAGGCGTTTGAGTACGTGCAGGAGCAGCTTGTTTGTACCTTCTACCAGTCCGTTTATCCATGGTGAATATGCTGCTACGACGTGATGGGAACAGGACCACTTAGCGCAATAGTCTTTAACCATCTCGTTGTTGAAGTGCTTTCCCCCGTCCGTCATGAATGTCTCCGCAGGTGCGAAGTTGTTGAATATTGTACCTAGGCTGTCGACCGTTGTTTTTGCCGTTCCCGCGGTTTTGAATTTCATCACCCAGAGGTGTTGCGAGAAAGTGTCGAGATATAGGCCTAGTGTGTGGTACCCACCTTTGCCCGTCGGCATTGATAGGTAATCGCCAACTAGTAGTTCGAACGGGTGTCGCCTGGTTATCGGTTCTAGTAGGGCATTGAGTTTCGGTGTTCCGAAGTTCTTGCACTTCGCGCAGTCTTGTATTGCCTTCATTATTGAGACGTCCAGTTTCGGAGAGTAGAACCTGTCTGTAATGGCAATCTTTAGCGCGTCCCTACCCCAGTGCCCACCTGATTCGTGTATTTGCTTTGCTTTTGCCTGGGCTTCTTCTCGAGAGATGCATTCCACCTTGTGCCGTGGTCTGACACTCGTGCCCCCGTGTATTCTCCATAGTTTTCCTTGGTCGATGAGGTATTGTGACGCCCTGTGTCTTGCCCTACTACGGTCCCTTATAGACGTGTTAGTATCTGTGTTCCATATTGCATCTATCACCTCTAGGAATAGTGGTTCTTGTTTGAAGCGGTTTCGTAGGTCTTGGTCACCTTCCGTGAGTTTGTCGATGGCGAATATGTCGTTCGTCAGGCCCGACATGGCTTCCGCGTCCGGGCTGACGGTCCAGTCTTCTCCGTTTTCTGCTACACGGTTAGTGTTGTCCCACTGGCGGCTCAGGCCGTCCGCAACCACGTTGAGGCGTCCCGGTACATGCCGTACTGCTACTATGTTGTGAGCGATAATACCGTCCCTCCATCGTGCATGAGCTGCCAATATGTGCTCGTTTGAGAGGACGTCTTTGAGTGCTTTGCAATCCGTTTCGATCTCCACTGGGAAGCCCCATATTATGTCTGCGAAGTGATCTAATCCAAATTTCAGTGCTGCGAATTCTAACAGGAATGGTTTGTAGTTTCGCTCAGCTGATGACGTTCGCTTTGATGCGAAGGCTATTGGTACTATTCTCTGTACCATCTTGCCGTTGGGTGCCTTGATTTTGGCCCTCTGTGTTAGTACCGCTCCGAATCCCTCCTGGCACCCGTCGGTTGTTACTATAAATGGGGTGCCGTCGTACCGTGGTGCGTGAAGGGTCGGCTGGCTAGTTAATGCGACCTTCAGGTTCAGGAACGCTTCGGTGTGCTTTCGTTCCCATCTGCCCGATAGCTTGTGATTCGACATTGCCCGGCGATACGTAGTTTTCGAGATCGGTTTCGGAATCTCTACCTCTTTGATGAGGTCGCGTAGTGGTCCCTCAATTTTTGCATATCCTTTAATGAGATCTCTGAAGTGTCCCGTGAGTCCTAGGAACGACATTAGATTGAGCGCCGTTTCAGGTTGCTTCCAGTTGACGATTGCTGAAAGCTTCGCCACGTCTGGCTGGACCCCATTTGGGCCTACCGTGGCTCCCGCGAACGTTGTTTCTGACATGAACAAACGGCATTTTGTTGGTGACAGCGAGAGGTTGTGTTGTCTGCAACGTAGGAAAACTCGCCTTAGTTTTGCTATCATTCCTCCGAACGTGTTGTCTGCGCATCCGCCATCATCCACGAAGAGTTCTAGTGTGTCGTCGGCCAATAGGTCGTGTAGGCACCGTGTTGCTGTTGCCGAGAAGACTGTTGGTGCTCCCGTCCCACCAGAGTCTGTAGATTTTGACCAAAGGTTGTGGCAAGAGCCACTTAACGATTTACAAGAATCACGGTAACTACCACTGTCCAAATAAGGAAATACCCCTAATGAAAATTGTCGCAGGCAGCCTCTGCTGTCGGAGTTTGAAAACTGCACATTACATAATGTGGCACAGCCACAGTGCGAACCAAAGTTGTAGCCTGGGTTGAGAGGACCACAGAAGTATGCTTACATCAGCGAGACCTTTATTTTTGGATGAGATATAAATGGAAAACTAAAATTTTCTCGAGTCTTTTTGGTTTAGTTACACAGCCACACAGACAGGGAGAGTGCACTGCCACACAGGGGAAGGTGGTGCACAGCCACACGGACAGGGTTGTGCACAGCCACACAGGGAAGGGGTTGCACAGCCACATGACAGGGGCAGTGCACAGCCACACTGAAAATGAAAGTTGTAGCCCGGAATGAGAGGATCACGGCAATATGATTACATCAGCGAGATCTTGCTCTTTAGATTAGATATGAGTGAAATACTAAAATTTTCACGAGTCTTTTCTTTTTTTGCACAGCCACTCCACCTGCGATGTGTGCTTATCTAATCAAAGAAGCGCACCTGCACAGCCACACTGAAAACAAAAGTTGTAGTCCAGGACGAGAGGATCACGGCAATATGATTACATCAGCGAGATCTTGTTTTTTAGATTAGATATGAGTGGAATACTAAAATTTTTGCGAGTCTCTGCTTTTTTTGGCACAGCCACTCCACCTGCCATATGTGCTTATGTAATCAAAAAAGCGGACCAGATGCCTGGTTTGTTGTTGCTGCCACCACTTGTCCCTTCCACTGGATGATATTTCACTGTACTCTAACATATTGTTGACAAGTGATCTACCCATTCCATACACATTTTGGATCCAATCCAATGTTTTTGGACATGGATATGAATAGGGGTAAAAATGCAAAATCTGCTCCCAATTGTGCAGTTCTTGACATATGGACTTGGAAATTTCAACCCAAGTAGCTCTGGCATATATCTACAATCTATCAAAATTGCAGATCATCAGCCTTTGCCCTTGTGGAGGTGGAGTCAGATCTCCTCCTCCCCAGTGTATGCATTATACAGATGGGTACTGCAGCTTTCTGGGTAATTTGACCCACTGGTACTGTGGAAGATACATCTTCCAGTGTCTATGTACAAGGACTTTGGGGGTTTATTAGGTAGAATGTGTGTAACACAACTTTGTTGGTTTTTTGGGTGCATGGCCACCATGCCACACCTGCAAGAGTAACATACCAACTAATACCATAGGTACATTCTACACCTATATATCTACCTCCATTCAAAGTTTCAAGTCCATCCATTGAGAACTGGAGGAGCTGTAATGAAAATGAGAGCTGGAGAGCGTGGGAAAATGTGCGAAGATTTTTGAAGAGATAGGAGATCTGTCAAAAACTTGTCACAGCACACTATCCAGTGGGCCTTGTCTCATGAAACTTTGAGAAATGAGTGTAGGAACATCCCTGAACATCTTTGTACCATTTGAACTGCCATTGAATTACCAAAATACTTCCAAGTGCAAAAATATGGGGGGGTGCATCCTATGTATGAACTGTAGGAGTGAAACAGTCACCTAGGAGGTTGATGCCATGCATACACACTGGGCAGACTATCCAATGCAGCAATGGTTCAGGACAGTCCAAATTGCAAGTAGGAAGTCAGCCATGCACTTATCTTACTCATTACATCTCTCTATGGTGTGCTATGACAAGTTTTTGACAGATCTCCTATCTCTTCAAAAATCTTCGCACACTTTCCCACGCTCTCCAGCTCTCATTTTCATTACAGCTCCTCCAGTTCTCAATGGATGGACTTGAAACTTTGAATGGAGGTAGATATATAGGTGTAGAATGTACTTATGGTATTAGTTGGTATGTTACTCTTGCAGGTGTGGCATGGTGGCTATGCACCCAAAAAACCAACAAAGTTGTGTTACACACATTCTACCTAATAAACCCCCAAAGTCCTTGTACATAGACACTGGAAGATGTATCTTCCACAGTACCAGTGGGTCAAATTACCCAGAAAGCTGCAGTACCCATCTGTATAATGCATACACTGGGGAGGAGGAGATCTGACTCCACCTCCACAAGGGCAAAGGCTGATGATCTGCAATTTTGATAGATTGTAGATATATGCCAGAGCTACTTGGGTTGAAATTTCCAAGTCCATATGTCAAGAACTGCACAATTGGGAGCAGATTTCGCATTTTTACCCCTATTCATATCCATGTCCAAAAACATTGGATTGGATCCAAAATGTGTATGGAATGGGTAGATCACTTGTCAATAGTATGCTGCAGTATGGTGAAATACCATCCAATGGAACGGGCAAGTGGAGGCAGCAGCAACAACCCAGGCATGTGGTCCGCTTTTTGATTACATAAGCACATATAGAAGGTGCAGTGGCTGTGCCAAAAAAAGCAGAGACTCATGAAAATTTCAGTATTCTACATTTATCTCATCCAAAAATAAAGATCTTGCTGATGTAAGCATACTCCCATGATCCTCGCAACCCGGGCTACAACTTTGGTTTTCAGTGTGGCTGTGCACAACCTTCCCCTGTGTGGCAGTGCACTCTCCTCATCTGTGTGGCTGTGTAACTAAACCAAAAAGACTCGAGAAAATTTTAGTTTTCCATTTATATCTCATCCAAAAATAAAGATCTCGCTGATGTAAGCATACTTCTGTGGTCCTCTCAACCCAGGCTACAACTTTGGTTCGCACTGTGGCTGTGCCACATTATGTAATGTGCAGTTTTCAAACTCCGACAGCAGAGGCTGCCTGCGACAATTTTCATTAGGGGTATTTCCTTATTTGGACAGTGGTAGTTACCGTGATTCTTGTAAATCGCTAAGTGATAGTTGCTGGGCCTATTTGGTCTAAATTAGCTGACACGGCTCCCCGTCCATCCCATTGCCATTCGTTTGTACCATAGGTACCCTCTTCCGTCTACGAAGAATGTGAAGTATGGGTGCCACTTTTCTGGAATTTCGACAGCGTAGAACCCTGATGCGAAGTCGAAGATTGATACGTACTTGTAACCGCTTAGTCGTTGCTGTTTCGCTCTAATGTCCCCTTGGAATATTGGGGGTATCTGGGTGGCTTTGTTCAGTTCTGCGAAGTTCTGTGTCACCCTCCATTTTGGCGCCTCGTTTAGTGTCTTAGGCTTCTCCTTTTCCCACTCGAGTGCCTCATTTTGTTGTTGAAATGGGCACGGTATGTTTACCTCCTGACACTGCCTGCTTAGCGCTCTTTGTAGATCTTCCAGTGTTAACGTGTTGCTTGTGTCGTGTGTCTTCTGTGTCAGTACCGTCGGCGCTACGTGTTTGATGCGTGGTATATTTGCCTGTTCTATAAGGTCAGCGTCCAGCATTTGGTCTACCCACCTGTTCATGAACTGGCGTTGCGGAGGATTCATTGGTCGCTGGTGTACCGTAGTTCGGAAGGTTATGTCGTCCGGGATGTTTAAGTCCACCTGCGCTCCCGGTATTGGTAGTACCTCGCTGAGCGAGCATGCGAATACGTCTGCAAATTCTGTTAGCAATTTGGTGACTTCTTCCCGTTCACTCGCCGTTAGATCGTTGCCGATCTGGACACTCTTTAGAATGTACTCGACTCGTTCTGGTTTGAATGGATTTGTTTGCCGCGTGAATACGTCCGCTGGCTTATTGTCCTCCTTGTTTCCGGGTCTTGAGTTTCTCGGTGGTTCGCATGTTGTGTTGTTGCACATTGCGTCTACATCTGGTAGCTGATTGTTAGCGCTGTGATTGTGCAACGTTACCGTAGTGCTGTCGTCTGCGATGGTCACCTCGTCCGTCAGGTAGTTGTGTATTGCCCTGAAAGCTTTCAGTAGTGGTTTCCCGAAAAGAAAGGACCAACCGCCGGCGCTATCAAAGACCTCGAAGGTCCCTGTGGCTTCTACGCCTTCTATGTTTATTGTCCCTGTCCAGGTTGCCTCGGATGGGACTATTGTGCCATTTGCCATGCGGAGTGCTTGGGTTGATGGCCGCCATTCCTTCAGGTTGTGCTTGATTTCGTTGAATGTTGATAGCGCCATTGCGCCCGTCATGGCCCCGTCATCGAACAATGCATGTACTTGTGCCTTCGTACCGTCTGGGTTCTTGAGGGTGATCGGGTGCGTGAATGGGACAGATTTGCTTGTGGTGCCCGGTGCGCTGTTTCGTGTTCCGTATGTCGCCGAGTATAGATCGATCGTATGCGACATTGTGCGATTTACATGCGGAACCGTCCGTGCTACCGTAGGTACACTGGCCGTTCGGGTCGTTGTGCTGTCCTTCACAGCGACCCGGTCTCGTTTCCCTGATCATCAATGCTCACCAACCTGATGCTTTGTGCCGTGTTCCTGTTGAAGGGTCCCAGGACTCTGTTGCACATCGCTCTCCACGCCGTTTCATTGCGGCTTAGCCTAGTTGGGTCTCCTTCTGGGATGGGGCAGTTCCTGCTTCCGTGCCCGTGTGTTCCACATCTGAAGCATTCACCTGAGCACACCGTTGCGGTCCCTGGTCTTAGGGGGTATGGGGTATGCTCAGTGATCCGTGCTGCGTCCCCGTGTTTCGCCGTCCATGCCGTGAGCTGTGCCAGGTACGTTTTGCGACCTTCTTCATCGTCCTGCTGCTGGGGGAATTGATCTAGCGCTTTTCGTACCGTTTCTCGAAGTTCTTCTGTCGGGGGGTTGTACGGGGTGGTACGTCTGGGGGTTTGTTGGAGTGCGAACTTGGTGGTAGACTGCGTTCGTGGCACGGTTCCTGGCACCGATCGGGATGTCGCGACTTGTCCTATTGTGAGTCGCTGTAGCTGCGCCGTCAGGTCCACTGTGGTTGCTCGTTTCGCCGCCTCCATTCTCTGCAGGAGCTTTTGATCCCTCGCTTCCTCGCTTCTCTTTCTCTCCTCTATATCCTCTTTCTCCTGTTTCAGCTTTGCCGTGTTCAACTCCTTCACTGCCTTTACGAACGCACTCCAGTCTGCGTACTCGTCGTCTAGCTGTTTTCGTACTGCTTTCGGTAGTTGCTTTTTGACTTGCCAGATCAGCGTTGGGCCCGTCTGTATCCCTGCTAGCATTGCTAGTTCCCAAGCTTCTTCTGCCCATTTTACGTGCGCCCATACTTTCTGTCGGCCTACTACCTTCGTTGTCCCCACGTCATCCTCTGCCATTCTGTGTGCGAGTAATTCTGCTTGGTACTCTTCTGACGTTTGCGTTGCGCTTTCTATGGGCGGCCATCTGTTTTTGAATGTCTTCGCGAAGTCGTCCCATTGCGTCAGTTGCGTTCCCTTTAGGCCTTGGTACCATTTTTCTGCCGGTGACCCCGTTCCCAAGTAGTTTGATAGCGCATCTATCTTCTGCGTATCTGAGGCTGTCGGGTTTGAGAACAGGATGCTCCTGTTGAACGCCTTCAGGAAGTCGCTAGCATTTTCCGAAGTTGATCTATCCCCATAGAACAGCGGTACTACCTCCGCCATAGCTCTTGCACGTGGTAGTGGTGGGAGCGTTGGTTTAGTCGGCGGTGTTGGTTGGGCTGCTCGCTGTCGTTGTACTGGGGGGGGTAGCGTTGGACGTGGTGGCGGTACTACTGACGTTGGTGGGGTCGGTAGTGCCGGTGTGTTCACGTGTAATGGTGCGTGCGCTGGGGCAGTGGACGGGGATGTGGCCGCTCGTTCTCTCCTGTTGCTCGTGGTTGCCGGTATTGATGTGTCCGGCAGTACTGCGGTGGGGTAGGTTCTCTGATACCCGTCTGCTTCTGACTCTGGTGACCCTACCCTAGTCGGTGGTAGTCCTCTCGTGGACGCAAAGTCCGATGGCGACGCAGGTGACTGAACTGGAGATTGCGGTTCTGATGGGAATACGTAGTCACTGTCCGTTGGTGTTGTACCCAACGATGACAGAGCTAGGGGGGGGGTACTGGCGTTACTCGGCAGGAAGCGCCCTCTCGAGTCTCGCTGTGGGAGTCTGCGCGACAGTTTGACTGATTCTAACGGGTTGGAGGTCTACGTAGCTTTTATTTCCTTTGACACGTGTAGACCGTGCGTTGTTGGTGTGCTCGCTTGCTAGCGCTGATGCTGTGGTTCGGCGTTCGACGGTGTACGGTGATACGGTGATATGCGGTGATACGGTGGTGTGCGTGGGTGAATCCACTTCGTCACCACGTTGGAGTAGTGTCTCCTCCTAGTGACTCTCCTGTCGTCGTTCGTCGTATTGTGTATCTACATGCGTCTGTCCCTCCATGTTCTCCCGCTGCTGACTAAGCTCCGCCGGCTGCTCTCCTCTCACAGTCCCGGCCCTCCCCTACTACAACGGTTGACACCCAACACAACTGCTTGGTGTGAAGCACTTGAAAGTTTTCTTGATGCCCAAGGGTACCAGCTAAAGTCAAAGGTATGTTGCATTCATGAAACTTTCACTATATTATTTGTCACCCCATGTATGTTCCTGTATCATACATCTCCCTTCTATGCTTTCCACTAGTGGTTTATACACATCTATATTAGCAACATAAGAAGTGCTTACTATGCAATCAGGATAACCTCCGACGACGGTTCAGCAATGCATATCATTGGTATACTGTGTTGACAATACATGCAGAGGACCATATTACTGGCCTAGTTCACCCCCCACAAGTCTCTGAGCAACAAGGAGCCAGGCTTCAACCAAGTGACTACCTATGTGCCCGATGTCACCTATGTTTTGGTGGAGATGGGTCCCAGAGGGCTAATGCTGATCAGGAAGAGTAAGCCAATGACAAATTTATTGCTGGTTGATTCTTACCTTAAATGGTTACAGTCTTGACTGCATTGTTTGCTTGGATGCATGTTTCACCCAGAAGCGAACAAAGAATCCTCGGAACTCTGCTACCCATGACCCTCCCAATCCTATCAGCACTGTATTCATTCCTGAATCAGAGGTGAAGGCTATGGAACTCTTCATTGAGAAACAGCGATCCCTCCCACCTAGCCACCATGATTCTTCACATAAACCACAAGGAGACAGCTTTGAGGATGGGATGAGGGTGCCTATGTCTGTGTTGGATGGATGTGGAGACTCCTTCCATGCAGCAGATGAAAAGCAAAAGAAAGCAAGCACCAACTTTTTTGCAGACACAGGGCTTATGGCTTTGCTTTGTCGCCATGATCATGTTCTCTGGCTAGTCAATATGACATCAGCAGGAGAAAAACAGCACTATGCTCTGGTACTATTGAAATATCTCTTTGAACACCTGCCTAAAACCACAACTGTTGGTCTCTTATATGACATTGGTTGTCAACTGGAGCGCAGTTGCCGCAAGTGGAGGCTGCTTGATGAAGAGATACTCTCCAGGTTGAAGTTTGGCATCTCTGTTTTCCATGCTTATGGTCATCAGTGGCCATGCCAGATAATATATCACCCACGTAAATGTGTAGGCTTTGGCTTGTCTGATGGTGAGGGGTGTGAGCGCCTATGGAGTTCTCTGAAGATGTTAATTCCCATTCTCCGAGTGTCCGGTGTAAGCATTGATCTTCCTGTAATTTAATCCAGTGCTAATTCCTACTTAGTATCACCAGAGGCTGTTTGTTCTTGACAAGCAGATACGTCACTTTGACAGGAAAGCTTTTGCTGCTCTTGGCCAATGGTTGAACAAGAAGTGGACCCTCTGTAGAAGCAAGAAAATGGTGGCTTTGGAGTCCCTCCATGCATTGCATATTGACATGAAGACCCTTCGAGAGGAGTGGGCTGCACAGGTACACTCACAAACTCAACCCTTACCCCGTCAGTCATATCTTTCATGTTTTCCATCATATTGCTGAGTCCTGACCATACCACATAGGGCAGTCAAAGACCAATGGTGCTAAATTATTGGCACATATACTTTCCCTTGAAAAATCTGTTCAGGACTACCAGAGCCGTGTGGATCAGCTGGAAATGGAACTTGTCAATGATCGTGTCAATGATATCATGGACTTTGATTTACAGCGCACTGCAGCAAGAAGTTTGCTCTCAAAGGCAACTAAGGCTCTCCAACAGAAAAAAAGTGCACTAGGAGTCTCAGCACAAACTGACCTATATCTCCTGAGGAACAACAAGTGGCTTCAAACACAAACCAATGCACAGGCATTGAAGGTTCGAATCAGGGAGCGCCTTAGGCAGCGCAAGTTTGAATTGGAATGCTTAGAAGGGTCATCCAGGAACTCTGTCAATGGTAAGTAAAAGGTAATCTTGCTGGTTGTATTGTCAAATAACATGTGTTGCAGGAAATCATTTACAGTCACATGTGGAGTCATCCATAAAACGAAGGGAGCCTGCAATATCACACCTTATCACCACATACAACACCCTCTGTGATGAATTATTAGGAATGATATGACTTCAAAAAGCACCACCTGGTGCTATTCCTCCTCTCCCAATACCTACCAAGGGTATTTTCCAACTGGATGTTGACAGTGATATTTGACAGGACAGTGGATCTGGAGAGGGTTCTTCTGAACCTCCAAAGTGGCTTGTTGATGCAGGTGTGCGTAAGGGCATCAGGTTGATGTTAGAAGTTGATCGGTGTAATGAAGAAGAAAGGAGATTGTCAAGAGAGCGGTCTGTCCTGCAAGAATGGTTTTCTATGGAATGGCAGAACCTCCAAAAAACCTTGGAAAATGCAGGTCAGTGCAGATATAAATTTCATGGCAAAATCTCACACAATTTGCAGCTGAATATTACAAGTATCACCTGCAATTGCACAGCCATGCCCTTCTGGCAGTATATTTGGATTGGGAGGCCAAAGTCCAACATATTCCACATGCATGGGTGCCATCCAGAAATTGGGGGCCCACAGGGGAAGATGTTGCCAAATTTGTGGCTGCAGCAAGTCATGACCCTGGTGTAAAGGAAGGTGCAGAGCACCCAACAGACAATCTATCTGAAGACTATGAGTCTGATGCAGTGGGGATATTATCAGAATGTGATGATGAACTGTTGCTTGGAATGGAAGAGATGTTACTTGAAGGGGAGTGTAATATGGGAGAATCAGGTGAAGAGGAAATTACTGATGATGAGGAATGGCTGGAGGACATTGGAAATGGTTATTTACCATCTTCACCAGTAAAATTGCCAACAAAAAGATGTAGGCACTAAAGAGGGCATATGCATGCAAAGGGTATTCTAACAGTTGTTCAATAGAGTTGTCTGTGAGTAGGTGTAGGAATGTTCATACTTCCTCAGGAAATGCCAATATTTACATAAGGAATATCCATATCATCTCAGGAGTTGCTAACCAGGCATGAGCATACACATGTCCATGTCCCCTTGGGGAATCTCCAACATGGCATGGAGAATCTCCATCCCCCCTTGGAGAATCTCCATCCCCCCTTGGAGAATCTCCATCCCCCCTTGGAGAATCTCCATCCCCCCTTGGAGAATCTCCATGTCCCCTTGGGGAATCTCCAACATGGCATGGAGAATCTCCATCCCCCCTTGGGGAATCTCCAACATGGCATGGAGAATCTCAATCCCCCCTTGGAGAATCTCCAACCCCCCCTTGGGGAATCTCCATCCCCCCTTGGAGAATCTCCAACCCCCCCTTGGGGAATGTCCACCCCCCTTGGAGAATCTCCAACCTCACATGGGGAATCTCCAATCTCACATGGGGAATCTCCATCCGCCCTTGGGGAATCTCCAGAATGGCATGGGGAATCTCCATCCCCCCTTGGAGAATCTCCAACCCCCCCTTGGGGAATGTCCACCCCCCTTGGAGAATCTCCAACCTCACATGGGGAATCTCCAATCTCACATGGGGAATCTCCACCCCCCCTTGGGGAATCTCCGTCCCCCCTTGGGGAATCTCCACCCCCCTTGGAGAATCTCCATCCCCCCTTGGAGAATCTCCATCCCCCCTTGGAGAATCTCCATCCCCCCTTGGAAAATCTCCGGAATGGCATGGGGAATCTCCATGTTCCCCTGGCATCATCACCTCTGGATTTTGGTGCCAGATTGTCTACTGTAGTTTCCAGAACATCCATGCTGTTCGTCAACCAGCATCCACAGATGACCCTTGAATCAGTTGGTCCAGCACCCCCATCTTGCAGGAGTTCTCCTGCAGGGGCTCTTCAGAGTTTTTCAGCAATGAGATCAGTGCATGCCACTCCTCTTTCTATTACCAATGGAAGCTCTCATTTGCTCCAAGTTCATGCTTCTGGTGGTCACAATGTGAATGGTGCTGCTAGTTGGTCAATCACTCTATCATCACAGTGACTCATGCTATGGACTTGGGATTGGTTGTAAGGGGCCTGATGGAAACTGGATTTCATTCTTGTCATAGTAGTTGTTTTGTTCATAGAACTATGAATATGATTAATGATGATGTTGTCTACATCATGCTACATAGTGTGGTTAAATTGTGGCTCCTTTTGTAAGCCTTTACTACATCATTTGACATAGTATGGTGACAGACCTGCTTCTTCCTATATTGTACTACATAAGGGGGGAAAGCCCACAGGTGCTACCAGTGCTACCCATACTACATAGAGTACTATGTATCACTGCCTTTTTTTTACAGATAGTTTGGGAATCTCCGTCCCCCCTTGGAGAATCTCCAGCATGGCATGGGGAATCTCCATGCCCCTTTAGCAAGTCTCCAATGGAACTGGTACAGCATTGTGCTGGAAATTGGCATGGTGGGAGTGATGAGGTCATTGCCAGCATCTGAGTGCAGCAAAGAAGTAGATGTTGAAGGTGTGGCATTGCAGACAGGAAAGCATTGCTTGAATGAGACAGATCCTCACTGTCACCCAGTACAGTGCCCAAGCTGCATTGTTTATACTTCATTGGAAGCATCCACTCACCACCCTGTGACCTGGGTGAAGTGGTTTCCTACGGACACTACAGATGATTGCTTTAGGCTGGAAGAAATAGACCAAACCCCTTTCATAGACCAAGGACTTTGGATTCATCAGCCTTGCTTGCCACTCCCACCAATTGGCCAACAAGGAGCCATTCAGCTTCACTATTTTTGATCCTTCCACTCTCCTGACCAAGGGGGTAGGTCAATTTAGCTTGGGAGTGCCCACATTTACCCTGGAGAAAACCCAGTTGTCATCAGGGAAGGTCAATTTCACTTGGGTTTAGCCCTAAAAATGGGTCAATTTATGCTGGAGAATCCCAATGCCACCCTAGATAGGTCAAATGAGCATGCAGAATGCCCAGGATTGGGCTGAGAAGTGGGTCAATTCAGGCTGGAGAAGACCCAGCTACCACTTGTTCCAGGTCAATTTGGCATGGAGAATGTCCAGGGTGGGGCTGAGAAGTGGGTCAATTCAGGCTGGAGAAGACCCAGCTACCACTTGTTCCAGGTCAATTTAGCATGGAGAATGCCCAATTTAGCTCAGCAAGGGGGTCAATTCAGGCTGGAGAAGACCCAGCTACCACTTGTTCCAGGTCAATTTAGCATGGAGAATGCCCAATTTAGCTCAGCAAGGGGGTCTATTTACCTTGGGAAAAGCCCAGAATATGCAGGTTATTTGTTGGGGAAAATCCTGTCTGGACCCCAGCCACCCCAGTATATTGACACCAAAAGTGTATTTACTGGGGGGAAATGTATTTCTCCAACATTCTCCAACACCTGTCAAATGGCAGGCCTGGAGATTCCCCAGCCATGATGTGGAGAATCTCCAGAGGTTGGGGATTCCCAACCAGTTGATACCTATTAGGTCATAACATCTATAAGAATATATGAACCTAATAGGTCCCCGTAGGGGGTTGACTGAAGTGCTAAAGAAGGTTCTTGGTTGATCAGAACCCCATGACTCGATGCCGTCTTCTGACTCCCGACATTTTCCTTTGTCTCGCAAAGGTGCAAGTAGCCGACCCGGGTAAGATGCATGTACCAGTGTGTAACCCTGCAATTGCACAATCATGCGATGAGGCTATATAATATATACTTTCATCATTTGCCATCCTTGCTGTCCAGGCCACGGCCTCAGGCCAGGCCGAGCCGTCATACAGGGCCTGGCCTGGCTCACAGCTCAGCCTGAGTTTTCTTGGGCCATGAGCCCTCGCAGGCTGAGCCGGGCCCTGACAACACTATCCTTGTCACTGATGTCTCCAACAGTATCTGCAATCTCTTGTAATCTTCGGAGAAAATCTAAGACAGAACTGTCATGACCATGCCTTGCCCGACCATTTCCCACGCCTCCGCACCCTTTCCGACACCTCCGCCCACCTCTCCGACACCCTCCGACCCATTCCCGACCAAGTCCGATGCTTAATAAGCCTGCCGACCACTCTGCCGCTGCATCCAAGCGATTACCACTGTCGGCCACTGTCGGTCTTGACTCGTAACCACCATTCATCTATATCGGGTTGACCCCCTGTGGGTCATGTGATCATCTTAGGGGGCTTTATCCATTTGGGGCCACTGGGCCAATTAGGCACAGCACGGTGCCTGCACTGAGTGGTGCTACGAAGGGTCACACCGCTTTCTGGGATTTTGGCCTGGCCTGTGATTGGCTGTTGGTGAGCGCTCTGTCACAATCTTATCCACTTGTAGATACATCCTTTGTCTCGTCCATTTCTCCCGCTGTTAGCCTTCATTCCACCGTGAAGTTTTCTGACACTTACTTCCCCTTGAAAATTTCTGTACCTCCATATGTTAGTTCCGACATCCCGATACTGTACCGCCTCAGCTCTGCTGTAGTGTATAAATACCCATACAGTACCCCGATGTCCCCTCAGTACGAATATCGACATAAGTTCCCCATTCCGAGACTCCATCCCTCTCCTCTGAGTCCCTCCAATCTCTCTGTACTTAGCCCACCTCCGAAATACAAGGGCCGAGCTTGTACAAGGGGGCAGCACACGAGCTGAACCCGACACCCTCCTCCGACCTCCGCTCCACTAGCCGGAACCTCTGTCAGCCCCTTCGGCCATTCCTCCCACTCCGCCCCGAACCTCCACTAGTCGGAAATCTGTTGGCCTCCTTCGGAAGGCCTCTACCTCGGTCCCTACCAATCAGACTAGTGTCAGACTTTGAATCTCCGACGTTGGTCTACCTTCTAGTACCCTTTTGGGACCCTTTCGCCCCTGTGAACCCTCAGAGTGAGGCCTGAACTTGACAGGAACGTCCATCCTGGCCGCATGCATCAAACTTATCATGCTGCTGCATCCGAAAGTCTGCTGGGAATATGTAGTCAAAGAGGTCTTCAAAGAAGGTAGAGAGGGAGTATTTCTTCTTCAGATCGAGGACATTTCATTCGTAGAACCGGTAAGCATGTCCATCGAGGTACTTTCCCACAACTCTAATACTCTTCTTTCGGTCCAGGTGGGCTTGTTTTACCCAGTCGTGCAACTCGCGACACCATTTCTTAAACAGGCCGACCTGTATTTCGCCTCGGTAAGTAAACAGTGGATCTTCCTTCAAGAATGACTGCTGATACTTTAATTTGTTTACAGCGGTTTTCAAAAGTCTGTGGAAAAGTCATTTTCAAAAGTCAACTGTCGGAAACAGCCACAGGAGGACCCCAGAAGCACCTAAGCCTGCACTGCACACAAAAAATGCAATATCTCCTGCACGGCTGGGAGTATTGGGATGCAGGTACTATCATTGGAAAGCTATCACTCAGTAGTATATACATGTAGAAAAGCGAAAGTATAGTGCAGAAATGAATGAGATACAGGGTACAAATTTATATACCTCCAGTTGGCATGAAAAATAGAATAACTCTGGAATGGAGAACATGTGCATGCTGTATTTGATATTGTCTAGTAGGTAGAAATGAGTACACCAAGGTCTGCAAAATGTGAAAGGTTTGGTGGGGAAATGGAGGAGATACAGACCAAATATAAAGGGGGGAGGGGGACAATGATGTGTCAATCAACTAACACTGGTGAAACACTATAAAAAATCAGAGAAGGTGGAGAGATGGTGTAGTACATGAATAACAAAGAATGGAGGGAGTATACACACCCAGTCCCAAGATATTTGCAAAACCATCTGATAGTGCCCCTGTCCGAAAACCAGGCTATATCTCCAGAATACCTGAGGTGGCAGCAATGTAAGATGCCCCATTTGAAAGCCCTCAGCAGGTAGTACAAAGATTCCACCTTCTCCTCTGATTTTTTATAGTGTTTCACCAGTGATAGTTGATTGACACATCATTGTCCCCCTCCCCCCTTTATATTTGGTCTGTATCTCCTCCATTTCCCCACCAAACCTTTCGCATTTTGCAGACCTTGGTGTACTCATTTCTACCTACTAGACAATATCAAATACAGCATGCACATGTTCTCCATTCCAGAGTTATTCTATTTTTCATGCCAACTGGAGGTATATAAATTTGTACCCTGTATCTCATTCATTTCTGCACTATACTTTTCGCTTTTCTACATGTATATACTACTGAGTGATAGCTTTCCAATGATAGTACCTGCATCCCAATATTCCCAGGCGTTCAGGAGATATAGCATTTTTTGTGTGCAGTGCAGGCTTAGGTGCTTCCGGGGTCCTCCTGTGGCTGTTTCTGACAGCTGACTTTTGAAAATGACTTTTCCACAGACTTTTGAAAACCGCTGTAACTTAGCATGGTAGCGCCATTTCTTCTCGCGTTTACACGCCTTAGTATTATCTGAGTCATTGGAAAGTATGGACGAAGGTTCTTCGTCTAGGAAATCCAAACCAAATGAGAAATTGCCTTCAGATGACGACAATTCATCGTTATCAGAGTCTGATGAGTCACTTGGTGTAGAGGGTCATCGATGTGGCAGGTTATCATTAGGTCTGCGTCGTCCCCGTTCCGTGTCATCTGAGCTCGAAGAACTACTGTTATCGCTAGGGTCCCCATGCATTGGGCAAAGCATGGTGCTCTCGTGTGGGAACACAGATGATGCTCGGGCTATGGGGGTTTCCTTAGTTAGGTTCTTCTGATGGTGCAGCTTTACACTCTTTTCATGATTCAGCAGATCTGATGGCTGCACAGTTTTGGAACCCAGCTTAACGTTACCAGTCAATTCCCCTTGTGTCTCACTGAAAACTTTAGTTCTGAGCATGCCTGAATTGATGACCCTGTCTCCCAGCCATTGTTTCAGTTTGGCATTGAGTCCCGAGGTTCCTGGCCTTATAGATTCACGCTTTTTCTGTCGTTTTAGGGACTCGATGATGGCCTGCTGTTGGCGGATCACCGCTTCGGCACTGTCGAGCTGCTCGACCAGGCCGGTTTCTCTCAATCTTCTTATTGTTTGTTCCATGGGTTCTGTAGTCTCTGGACCATCATTGTTGTTTGGTACTTCATTTGCAGTTTTGGTAGGCACAGGGCCTTCCACTTTTCCTTCGCATCTTTGGTGAGTCTTGGCATGCTCTTTTCTGACACCGATTTCCTTAAAGTCTTATCTTTCTCAGGGATTTCTGTGCTGGGTATTCCATACCATTGTGGGACAGAGTTCCTTAACTCTTCCTCATTCTGTACTAGGTCTGACCATAACAGCTTAGGACTGAATTTATCCCTACATCAGGAAAAATTTACTTACCTATGTAGTCATATGTAGACTCTATAGTGCTGGTAGCATGGTAGTTAAGTCCCCCATATGTAGTCACTGTAGCTGAAGGGTTCAGATATGTAGTACTTCATAGCACCAGTAATTTGCCCTGAATATGTGTCACTACCATAGTTTGTGTGCTATGTAGGCTACCTTGACTACATATTACATTTAAGACCCCCACAGGTTTCATAGTAGTGTGCTACTACCAGTACATAGCCAGCCGTAGTATCAGTCCTCAATGAGCTGCATGATATATCTTGCCACTGCGGTATACATTTTACCATTTCATATATTATCAGCTTCATAGGTTAATACAAGCACCTGTAGTATTGTTATGGTCCTGTTCCCCCCATGAAAATGATAATGATGGTGGTCCCTCTTTGGCATCACGAATGCTCCCTCGAACATTGTAGGTTCCCAGTAGCGAATTTGTTACCTGTGAGTCGGGAGCCATCGCACGGCAGCTACAGCTTAAAATGTACCGTGGTCAGTGGCCTCAAACTTGTCATTGATGATGCTGGGACCCACATGTTATGACTTCCATCCTCTGTCTCATGGGCAGGAATGGGCTCGTTCAAGGCAAGGTCTATGCAGACATACTCACGAAGACACAGAAAACGAGTGCTGCTGAAGAAGCGAGAAGTGAATATTGGGAGCGAGTGTCGAAGGGTACTGGTGATTGCAAGTGAGACTCGATTACAAAGAGCAGCAGGACTGATATGACGTACCCTGACAGGTGTTTGCAGACAAATGGTGGATTCGACGAGGTTCATCACCCGCACAGAGAATGTCAGTAGATTACATCAGTGGGTCAGGATGTGCGCCTACAACATGAGGAGCGCTGTGTATCTACATAGAGGGAGGCATCCCGAGGCGAAAAGATTAAAAAAAATGAGAGCGATGGGTATGAGTGTTCTTATGGTTATGGCATTCGAGAGGAGAGGCTGAAGAGTGGAAATGAGAGGCGAGCGGAAGACAGGTGGGATCGGATGTTTCAAGATGTGGTAGTGGGGACAACCGGGTCTGGTACAGCGTAGGAGACAGGAACCTCGTTCCATGCAGACACTCGTCAGCAGAATGGGGGGAGTGAGAACAAGATACACACCTTTGGTTGTCATGAGCCGGAGAAGCCACAAGGCGAGTGAGTTGATGCCAGGTCATCCGTTCCAGTGTCCATAGTAGACCTCGCAGACAAAGCAATCTATGAAATTGGGCAAGCTGGCTGCATCGAGCCTTACACAGATCCGCATGGATGTTTCCCGAACAAATCCAGTTGAGGGCATTGGAGCCGTGGCACAGAAGTTGAGATGCATAAGAGTGCAACTAGACAGCAGAGAGGCTTGAACATTGAAATGTTGAGCACTGAGTACTGAGTGAGGGGGGCTGAGCAAAACTGTATAGTCGATGCAAACAATGACAAACATCAATTCCTGGGTGCAGCGATGTCCGATCGCCACCTGCAAATTTCTCGCACTAAGTATATGACCAGCTACACTGAATATATGTGCTCAGGTCGCAGTCGTGCATGCACATGTTATATGATGAGTCAAAGAGTGTCGGGGTGTACAGATATATGTGCCTGATAAGACACTAACTTATTGTCACTTGAATTGAATTTCATGACAGGTACAAGCGAGTGATCATCTACATCAGCTGTGAGGTCTCTAGTGCATTTTGTAGCATACTGCAATGCTACAGCATCTACAGTGTGCTACCAAACCATCTGTGGAGGCTAATGGAGCTCCACGGTACTTGTTGTCACATGGTGACAGCTACATGTCACTACAAACCATGTGCCTCGGGTTACATAGTACTTTGGTGGCTATACATCACAATGTACCTGATGCATGATGCTATGTAGCAAATTGATTTTCCTGATGTATCCTCAGGCTTTGGGTCTATTTCAGGTTCATCGTGCATCCATGCAGGCCAGTGATTCTGGTCTAGTAGCACTGACATTCTTACTAATGCAGGAATGAGTCTCAGGGCGAATGGAAGTCACTATATTCTGTACCTAATGCAGGAATGAGTCTACAGTAGGTCAGTACGAAGTAGGTAATGAGTGGAATGTAAGTATGCTCACCTCAGGACGAATGGAAGTCACTGAGGTGAAAGGAATGAGCACGGAAATTTTCTACGACCATGATTATGTAATATGGAAAAAGCGGAAGGCTATAGAAAGATTCTGGGACATGTAATCTATAGTAAAAAGCGGTACCAAAGATATCCGAAGTAATCCGAGGCTGGATATGGACACCCGAAAGTCCGTGCATCCAATGCTTACTACTGATACAGTACTTCATGCAGGCGAGCGTGGCTTTTCAAAGCCCTTGTCTGCTTCTGCGTGTGCATCAATGTCCGCTCCAGTTGATACTGGGGGGTCTGGGGCACAGCCACGTGGCATGCTCCCGAGCTCATGGACCGGCTGCTCGACTGCATCTTTCAGCACGTCGTTCATGCCTTCCTCGGGGTTTCCAAGGTTGGCACAGCCTACTATCCCCTGTCCTAACGAAACTCGAGGGTTCGTGAGCTGAGGGGTTAACAGATTCGGTAGGTACTTCTACTTCATGGTCTATGCCAGTAATTCCTCCGAAACTAATAGGGTTGCCTTGCTCTGGCTCAAAGGACCAGAACCGGCGCTGTATTTCTTCATTGATGGCTTTGGGGTTAAATGGGGAAGACATTAGTAACAGGTTTGATGACGCAACTACGCATCGGGTGATCAAGCCAGTTGCGAGCGGGCAACGTAAACGTTGGGCGGGTTTGGTTTTGAACGGTTTAGAGAGTGAACAGAGGGTTTAGAGGTAGTTCAAAATATGTGATGGAAAGGGTAACTTTTGGCCACACGATAGTCGATTCTCGGTAGAGGGAGACTTAGAGGGCTCACTAAAGAACTGTCCAAGGTCTCTATTCGAGATCAACTGAGGAGAATACATCAAGTACTAAGGGTTTATATATGTTGTGAGTTGACGTGTGGATCTATGGCAAAAACACCACAAAACCAACACAAAGACAAATGCCGAGTTGGTGGTTTATGCGTGGACTTTGGCTCAAGGGATCAGTTATAGCGAAATGGGGAGAGGTTCTGCACACTAGAAGACTAGGGCAGAAGGGAATAGTGCTCCTGACAGGAGGGGAGCAGAGGGACAACAGAAAAGCGAAGATACTTAGGCTACTCGGAGCCCAGAAGCGACGTAAGATGATGAAGAATAACAGTAAATAGACCCTTAATGGAGCCTCAGATACTGCAAGAATAAAGAAGATAATGAAGGGCCTTAAAGCAATGACAATAAGGCAGATAATGATGATAATGATTGGGCAATAGTCTCTCTACAAAGGGGATGGTATCCTATGCAGGGGGGCTACTTGCTTTTTGCTTGCTGCGATGTATTGGTACTTATATACAAAAGGTAGCACAGCCTGAAGTAAACAGAGGGAAACACTTTGTAAGGGGTTTGTAAGCGATTGGTAAGAGGATTGGTAAAGGATTGGTAAAGGATTGGTAAGGCCAAGCAAGGCTGAGTAAGGACAGTAAGCGATTGGTAAGTAAAACAGTCAGCATGACGAAGAATATCACAAATCATTTGAAATAGAATGAGTCATTAAGGAACGGATGAATAATGCGACAGAAAGGGGGATGAGTAAGCGCACTGGTCACTGCTGAATAAGGGGTATGACTGCAAATGAGTCATTCTGACTCCTAGATCTGAGATCCAGATTCATTGGGGCGATTTGCTGTGCATCCAAAAGAAGAACTGTGGGGATTTCTGCCAGGGGCCAACTTTGGGGGTCTCCAGGGTAGTCAGGGCTTAGGATTTCGCAACTTTCCCCCCTCTCTCCTCTCTGCAAAGCGACCTGTACCAGGTGCAACTAGTGTTCTGGAGGGCATGAGGAGGAGGAGGGGCTGTCTTCTCCAATGAGGGCAGGGAGAACTGCCTCAAATTTGTCATGAATGCAATCAGATAGAGTAGATGAGAGTAATTGGTACTGCAGCTGTCACAATTTTGGGAGAACGAAAGACAAGTGTCATGACCATGCCTTGCCCGACCATTTCCCACGCCTCCGCACCCTTTCCGACACCTCCACCCACCTCTCCGACACCCTCTGACCCATTCCCGACCAAGTCCGATGCTTAATAAGCTCGCCGACCACTCTGCCGCTGCATCCGAGCAATTGCCGCTGTTGGTCTTGACTTGTAACCACCATTCATCTATATTGGGTTGACCCCCTGTGGGTCATGTGATCATCTTAGGGGGCTTTATCCATTTGGGGCCACCGGGCCGATTAGGCACAGCACGGTGCCTGCACCACGTGGCGCTCTGAAGGGTCGCACCGCTTTCCAGGATTTCGGCCTGGCCTGTGATTGGCTGTTGGTGAGCGCTCCGTCACAATCTTATCCACTTGTAGATACATCCTTTGTCTCGTCCATTTCATCCGCTGTTAGCCTTCATTCTGTTGTGAAGTTTTCTGACACTTACTTCCCCTTGAAAATTTCCGTACCTCCATATGTTAGTTCCGACATCCCGATACCGTACTGCCTCAGTCACGCTGTAGTGTATAAATACCCGTATGGTACCCTGATGTCCCCTGAGTATGAATATCGACATAAGTTCCCCATTCCGAGCCTCCGTCCCTCTCCTCTAAGTCCCTCCGAACTCTCTGTACTTAGCCCACCTCCAAAATACGAGGGCCGAGCTTGTACAAGGGGGCAGCGCACGAGCTGAACCCAACGCCCTCCTCCGACCTCCGCTCCGCTAGCCGGAACCTCTGTCGGCCCTTCCGGCCATCCCCCGCTCCGCTCCGCTAGTCGGAACTTCGTCGGCCTCCTTCGGAAGGCCTCGGTCTCTGTTCCTACCAATCGGACTAGCGTCGGACTTTGAATCCCCGACGTCGGTCTACCCTCTAGTACCCTTTCGGGACCCTTTTGCCCCTGAGAACCCTCGGAGTGAGGTCCGAACTTGACAGTATATTCATACTCACACTTGTACGAGCTCCTTTTACACACTCCTTGCTGAAAGTTATGCAGACTCGGGCACGTACCCAACAAAGGGCAGCTGCCGAGGCTCTGGCTACCGCCTTTGCCAACCCTCGAAGGCAACCCTCAGTTGTCGAACAGTTCCACTCCTTCTCTGCCTGACGTCAAGCCGCTTCTGACCCACCCTTCGGCGACTCCGCCTCTCAAGCTGGCCGCTCCGACCGCCAGACCAATCCTTTTCACACTCCGCAACACCCCGCTGGCAGCGGTGGTGATCCCGACAATGACCCCGATGATGATCCCGATGGTGGGGGCAGCGGCGAAGGGGGTATCCCCGGAGATCCGGCTGAGCCACCAGAGGATCCCATCCTCGCTCTGACTAGGGCTATCCATGCTCTAGCCCGCAACAGTTCCTGCTCTGGAGACTCAACTCCGAAAACAAAAGTTCGGGAGCCCGACACTTTCGACGGCTCCGACAGCAAAAAACTCCGAGAATTTTTAGTTCAGTGCGAGCTAAACTTCCAGGACCGCCCTCGGGCATTTCGGACCCACCGAGCCAAAGTTACCTTCGCCCAATCCTACCTCAAGGGCACGGCTCTGGCCTGGTTCGAGCCCGACCTCCTAAATCCTGATGACCCGCTGACCCGTCTGCTCTGGATGGACGACTACTGACAGTTCCTTCATGAACTGATGGTCAACTTCGGGCCACATGACTCCATCGCCGATGCGGTCCAACAGCTCGAAAACCTTACTATGAAAGAAACCTCCCGTACTGCTAAGTACATGGTAGAGTTCAACCGCTGGGCCTCCCAGGTCAAGGACTATGGCCAAGGTGCGCTCTGCCACTGCTTCTACTCCAGCCTCCCCGATCGGATCAAGGATGAAATTTCCCGTGTCGGGAAACCTGCCACTCTGTATGAACTTCAGGAGCTGGCACAAACCATCGATGCCCGATACTGGGAGCACAAGGCAGAAGTATCTCGCTCCGCCAAACCCTCCGCTGACAAATCCTCCTCTGCAAACACCTCCGATCGCAAGCCGAACCCTCCCGCTTCCACCTCCGCCACCAAGGCCGATGCAAATGGCAAGCCGAAGCCATCGGGCGGCCAAAAGGCCGAAACACCCAAGTCCGACATTGCGCACCTGCTCGGCAAGGACGGCAAACTGACCGCTGCCGAAAGGCTTCGCCACCTCAAGAATGGCCTCTGCCTCTTCTGCGGTGAGCCTGGCCACTCTGCTAAGGACTGCCCGAAGTCAACCTCTCGGGCTGCCAAGGCCCGTGCGGCCACCGCCGATGCTCCCCCAACCCCCGCTGCGGGGCCTTCAGAGCCAAAAAAATAGTCCGCTCCTCCAGGGAGCCTGCACAGCCTGGAGGATGCGTTGACCCCGCTTGTGCAGTACCCGACCTCCATCTCAACGCGTCCGCTCTCTCCGATCCAAATTCATTACTTCCGTCTGTGTCCCTTCCGAAATATTCTGTAGATAACCTTCGTGCATTGATCAATTCCGGTTCCTCTCATTGTATCGTAGATCCATCTATAGTACAAAAATATTCTGTTCCTGTTCAGTCCGTTTCTCTGCCCATTCCGCTCCGACTGTTTGATGGTAGTTCCAATGCTGTCATTACCCAAGTAGTAGATCTTTCTGTCCGTTTTCCTTCCGGCGATGTCACCGATGTCTCATTTTATGTTACTCCGTTGGATTCTACTTGTGCTTTGGTTCTAGGACACAACTGGCTCACCCGCTTCAATCCGTTGATTGACTGGGTATTGGGCAGTATCTCGTTCCGACCATCGCCGCAGGGAATGCCAGCGCCCCTGGCCACTCCGTCAACCCCCGACGCTACCTCCGCTTCGGAACCGACAACCTCCGACCCTTCCGCACCTTCGAGTGACCCTCCAACATCACCTCCGACACCTTCCGCTAAGGTGGCCGACTCACCTCCACATATTTCACTCATCGGTGCCGCCGCATTTGTCCGCGCTTGTGCGCTTCCTGGCTCACAGCAGTTCACCCTCCAATTGCACCCCGATGATGTGAAGCTGCGTGCTTCCTCCGCTCCACCCGCACCTCCCGATCTGTCGTCGGTCCCCTCCGACTACCATGAACTCGCCGATGTCTTCAGTAAGGCAAAGGCTACCGAACTCCCGCCCCATCGGAGCTTCGATCTCAAGATAGATCTTGAGGAGGGCGCCACTCTGCCTATCGGCACCATCTACTCCCTCTCGCTGCCCGAGCTTGAGGCCCTCCGAACCTTCATTGACGAGCATCTCAGTTATGGGTTCATCAAACAGTCTACCTCCGCTCACGGTGCCCCTGTCCTTTTTGTAAAAAAGAAGGATGGCTCTCTCCGACTCTGTGTCGACTTCCGAGGACTCAATAAGATCACCAAAAAGGACCGCTACCCGCTACCGCTCATCTCTGACCTTCTCGACTCTCCGAGCCGTGCAAAAGTCTACTCCAAGATTGACCTCCGACATGCCTACCACCTCATCCGCATCGCCGACGGCGATGAATGGAAGACCGCTTTTCGGACCCGCTATGGGTCCTACGAGTGGCGGGTCATGCCCTTCGGTCTTACTAATGCGCCAGCCGCCTTTCAGCGGTTCGTCAATAGTATCGTCGCCAACATGCTCGATGTCTGCGTGGTGGTCTACCTCGATGATATCCTAATCTATTCGCAGGATCTGGAGTCACACCGCCAACATGTGAAAGAGGTCCTCGGTCGGCTGCGCCACCATGGCCTCTATGCCAAGCCCGAAAAATGCGAGTTCCACCGAGAGTCTGTCGAGTACCTCGGCTATGTCCTCTCGCCCGCAGGGCTCACCATGTCCGCCGACAAGGTTCAGTCCATCCGCGACTGGCCTGAACCACGTCGGGTCCGAGACATCCAATCTTTCCTCGGGTTTGTGAACTTTTACCGACGATTTATTAATAACTACTCCGACATCGTCGTTCCACTCACCCGACTCACCCGAAAAAATGCCCCTTGGAATTTTTCCGAGGAGTGCCGCTCCGCTTTCAACCGCCTGAAGGCCGCCTTCACCTCCGCTCCGATCCTTACCCATTGGGTTCCTGACACCCCTATCACAGTAGAGACCGACGCTTCGGACTATGCCATCGCTGGTATTTTGTCCATTACTTGCGCCGATGGTGAGATCTGCCCAGTCGCCTTCTACTCCCGCACCCTCACCGCTCCGGAACTCAATTACGACACCCATGACAAGGAGTTGTTGGCTATTTTCGAGGCCTTCCGCCACTGGCGGCATTACCTAGAGGGCTCCACCTCCCCCATCGATGTGGTGACCGACCATAAAAACCTTGAGTATTTTGCTACCTCTAAGGTCCTAACCCGTCGGCAGGCTCGGTGGTCCAAGTACCTCTCCCAGTTCAACCTTGCAATCCACTTCCGACCAGGCCGCCTAGGGGCCAAGCCCGATGCACTCACCCGCCAGTGGGACATCTACCCAAAAGGGGGGGATAGGGACTATGCGCAGGTAAATCCACATAACCTCCGCCCTATGTTCACCCAGGAACAGCTCGCATTGTCCCTCCGCACCACCCACCTATTGGCTCCTGTGTTGCGGGCTGCCGCACTCTTCGATGTCGAGCGCCTCCACTCCGACATAATCACCGCCCTTCCGTCCGACCCCATCTCCGCCGCTCACCTTCCGACTCCGACAGCACCGCGCTGGTCGCTAGAGGCCAATGGCCTACTCCGACTGGATGGCCGCTGAAGGTTTTGAATAAAGGAAGGTGGGGGGAGTGGCCTAGAGGTCTCCCTTTGGGTTTGTGGGTCTCAGTTCGACCCGAGAGGGCTTGGGTTGCCTGGTAGGGGAGTCAGGGAGTGGGGAAAGAGAGGAAACGCGCCCTGGACGTCCAAAGGAAGGTTGAGATTCGTCTAAAGAGAGCCTAATGAAGGGAAAACTGATTATTCGAAGTTTCCGGGCTTCGAATTCTGTCTGATTTCGTCTTAGGAAGAGTCTATTGTTAAGTTGCTAAGTATGTACAGTATGGTCTAACTACGAGTATGGCTTACATAAGCCAAACTCGTCCAAATAGTAAGTAAAAACAGGTAACATAAAAATATAAAAACAAAACAGTAAGTAGAAACAATGAAATAAAGGAAATCACCTGGTAGGGAGGCTTCCCTCCGTACACCGCATCTTTGTCCCCGACATTGATGACCTCCACCTCCAGGTACTCCGCTTCAACCATGACCACCCGCTTGCGGGCCATTTCAGGCAAAACCGCACCCTCGAGCTCATCCGCCGCGAATATGTATGGCTGAACCTTCGGACCGACGTAAAGAACTATGTCCACTCGTGTACCGCCTGCGGCCGAAGCAAGTCTCAGCGGCACCGCCCATACGGCCTGTTGAAGCAGCTCCCCGTCCCCGAGAGGCCCTGGAACTCCATCTCCATGGACTTCATCGAACACCTCCCCACCTCCGACGGCTTCTCTGCCATTCTTGTGGTCGTCGACCGCCTCTCTAAGCAGGCGATCTTCTTGCCGACCCATGACTCCGTCACCTCCGCCGAGCTCGCTAAGCTTTTCCTCACCCATGTCTTCTCTAAACACGGTGTACCCGCTCATGTCACCTCCGACAGAGGTCCCGAATTCGTGTCGCACTTCTTCCGCTCATTAGGTAAGGCCTTGAATATGTGCCTCCACTTCACGTCGGGTTACCACCCCGAAGGCGATGGCCAAACCGAGCGCATGAACCAAACCCTCGAGCAGTACCTTCGGGTATACTGTAACTACCAGCAGGACAACTGGGCTGAGCTTTTGCCACTAGCCGAGTTCGCTTTCAACAATGCGCCTAGCGCCACCACCGGTATCTCGCCCTTCTTCACTAATAAGGGCTACCATCCGAACCTGTCAGTCACTACCAACCATGACCTCACCTCTCCGAAAGCCCATGACTATGTTATGGAGCTCTCTGCCCTCCACGACTTCCTCCGAGCTGAAATGGCCACCGCCCAAGAGTGCTACCAGGGACCCGCCGATGCCAAGCGCCTTCCGCTGCCGAAATTTGATGTCGGTGATCAAGCCTATGTCAAGGCGAAGTATTTCTGCTCCACCCGACCTTCAGTCAAGCTCGCCAAAAAATACTTAGGCCCATTTGACATCATCGCCTGACCTGGCACTCACTCGGTCACCCTGAAACTGCCCGACAGTATGCGCTCCATCCATCCAGTGTTCCATGTGTCGCAACTAGAGCCTGCGGCAGCCAACCCCTTTCCGAATTGGCACCAACCCCCGCCTCCACCAGTTGAAGTCGAAGGTGAACTTGAGTATGAGGTATTGGAGATCCTTGACTCAAAAATAGATCGCCGCTGCCAACACTGCCAACTGCTGTATCTTGTCCACTGGGCTGGTTATGAGGGTACTGACGAAGAAACCTCGTGGCTGTTGGCCACCGAACTCGAGAATGCCTCGGACCTTGTGGCTTCCTTCCACAGTCGCTACCCCCACAAGCCAGGCCCCTATTCCGCCCCGACTTAGCCTCCGCTTTGCTTTTCCAACCCCTTTTTCTCTGACTTTTCTTTTTTGTTTTATGTAGTTCCTTCTTTCTCGCTTAGTTAAGATGCCGCCGCCACAGCCCACAGCCTCCGACCTAGTTTCCGACCACTATCTGCTATCCTCCGCCACTCCCTGCTCCGAAGGCCGCTACCACCGCTCTGCCACTGACCGCCACTCTGCCTACATATGGTTGGTCTAACCTCCACAGACCCCAAACACTACTATCCGTCATCTCCGGGTCATGCGGGCTACCGACTGCATCACTAAAACCACTCATACGTGCAGCTCTGACATCAGTAAGGCACTTCCTACTATGGCCTTCAGGGGTTCAGGCCCTAAGGGGGGGATACTGTCATGACCATGCCTTGCCCGACCGTTTCCCACGCCTCCGCACCCTTTCCGACACCTCCACCCACCTCTCCGACACCCTCCGACCCATTCCCAACCAAGTCCGATGCTTAATAAGCTCGCCGACCACTCTGCCGCTCGCTGCATCCGAGCAATTGCCGCTGTCGGCCACTGTCGGTCTTGACTCGTAACCACCATTCATCTATATTGGGTTGACCCCCTGTGGGTCATGTGATCATCTTAGGGGGCTTTATCCATTTGGGGCCACCGGGCCGATTAGGCACAGCACGGTGCCTGCACCGCATGGTGCTCCGAAGGGTCGCACCGCTTTCCGGGATTTCGGCCTGGCCTGTGATTGGCTGTTGGTGAGCGCTCCATCACAATCTTATCCGCTTGTAGATACATCCTTTGTCTCGTCCATTTCATCTGCTGTTAGCCTTCATTCCGTTGTGAAGTTTTCTGACACTTACTTCCCCTTGAAAATTTCCGTACCTCCATATGTTAGTTCCAACATCCCGATACCGTACCGCCTCAGTCATGCTGTAGTGTATAAATACCCGTACGGTACCCTGATGTCCCCTGAGTACGAATATCGACATAAGTTCCCCATTCCGAGCCTCCATCCCTCTCCTCTAAGTCCCTCCGAACTCTCTGTACTTAGCCCACCTCCAAAATATGAGGGCCGCTTGTACAAGGGGGCAGCGCACGAGCTGAACCCAACGCCCTCCTCCGACCTCTGCTCCGCTAGCCGGAACCTCTGTCGGCCCTTCCAGCCATCCCCTGCTCCGCTCCGCTAGTCGGAACTTCGTCGGCCTCCTTCGGAAGGCCTCGGTCTCTGTTCCTACCAATCGGACTAGCGTCGGACTTTGAATCCCCGACGTCGGTCTACCCTCTAGTACCCTTTCGGGACCCTTTTGCCCCTGAGAACCCTCGGAGTGAGGTCCGAACTTGACAACAAGATTGAGAGATAGATGTTGCAGGGGGCAGGAAGGAAAAATCCATAATCCTTTTCAACTGGAGAGACCAAAACAACCACATAAGACCTTTCAAGCATGATGACAGACTTGAGGCGACCAAAGAATGTCTTCCTCGATATCAGACTGACGAGAAGAACTCGCTGTCCCAAAGCGATAGGATGGGAGGTTGTGGACAAAGGAGGGACAAACCAGGAGGCCTCGGGGCGAGAGCTGGTGGGGATTCCTGGCAAGTACTCGTAGTTATTCTCCCTGGCAAAGGACACAAGCGAAGAGATGGTCGAGGAGGTGGCCATTACGATAAATATTGGTGAAATGGGTGTTCGTTGGTAGAAATGATGCAGAAAATCATGGAGTGCGCGGATAATTACCAAATTTGGTAGGCAGGATGGCGTGGTCGAGAGCTGTCTGTGAGCGTGGGAATGGTGTCGATATCTTTAAAATTGATGGAGATATTCGAAAAATCGGAATGCCATAAACTGGTGCTCAAAAGTTTTTTTCGGGCACTCAAGCGGTTTCTTCCCTAATGTTAAGGATGGTTCTCATGCGATGGATGACTGCTGGCCATATCAGTCATTCTTCGCATTAGGGCTAGGCTTCTCTGTTCTTCATCATTCAGCTTCTGAGTCCATGCTCACATCATCAAAAACCTTTGGTGCATGACAACATTCAGAATGCAGTGGGAGACAAACGAGTAACTAAAAAGAGAAAACAAAGAGAAAGAAAGAAACATTGACAGGAGAGTAGACTAAGTAAATTCTGAGGTGAAGTGAGGTGGTACAATCCGAGGCATTATGAGCTGTGATTTGTTACACCAAGAGTATGTACTATTTATGACTCCACCAAAGCCTAGTGTGATTTTTCATGTGTCTGGCAGTATACTTCAAACACTGCTGTGAGGTCAAACATGGAAAGGGTTTTTGGAGTCACTGTATGACACATTTCATTTGTTTTATGTGAAGATATGCTGATCACCATGCATTTGAAATTGCATTCTAATTCAGTGTGGCACCAGTTCAATGGGCATGCCAATTTATCTTTGTGGGTGTCACTTTCACCAGAGCCTTGGCCCTTGCCATCAGTCTATCCAATGCTGGCTATGTTTGAGTCATCCAATACATCATCTCAATATTCTAACTACTATCTAGTGAAAGGTGCTGGATGCAAACAAGTCAAACAGGCCCTCAGGAGAGGAAGAGAACATTGAAGGGAGGCATGCAGAGCAGTGAGTTTGGAGGTGTCACCATTGTCATACTACATGTGTACTAAGGTGTTGCTTAGTTCTAGACTACTGCTTACATTGCAATGTAATGAGTGGTGACTATAAGTTATAAGTGTCATATTCCAGCTTTTTTGACTTTCTGTCTTCAAGTGAGGCACATTGTAATTAAATGCCTTATGGAATGTTGTGTGTTGCTGAGTGCCTCAAGCAGAAAAGTCCTGAAAGCTGTAAAAGCCCTGAAAGCACCAAATAAAGTCAAAAAGTTTCAGATAGATTTTCATCACATCAGCAAAACAGTTTGTGACTGTGCAGTGCTGTACAGCCACCACAGAGTCCCACAGTGTGACAGGAAGGTCCCCCTCTGTACAGTGCTGCACAGTGGCTTCCAACTCATTAAGTACTACATTTCAGACATCAAATGTATTTCAGTATGAGTGTACATGTCCTAAATACATAGTTATACATAGTTCCATACACTGGAAGTCCAGAAAATGGTGTATTTAGAGCAGTATTCGCTCTGGAAAGTTGAACTGTGACACTGTAGTGACTGTGACTCTGTCCCAAAAAGACTGTTTTGCTGATGCATGTTACTGATGTAATCTCACCAAGTCCACAAGTTTGTGCGGAGTTCAGCAGACTTCTAAATTGATATTCGGGTGTAGACGTGTATGTGGTGATTTCCTTATCACCCCCCATCGTTATGGATGAAGACCATCGCCGCCGCATCGCCCTATGACTTCGTGCACAGGGAGGGGAAGAGGACAGGAGAAGATTAGTTCTCCAGATGCTGCTCTTGCAGCAGCTTGAAGGTTACAGAGCAGTTGGTGTGGTACTCACTATATGCCAGGCCACAATCACGACCCTTCGCAACACCACCCTGCAGCCTTACCACACATCCAGCCTTTCAGGGCAGGGATGGGTGAACGAGTTACTTAACGGGCACCCGGAGCGGATCAGAAATGAACTTGGCGTCCATAAACACATTTTTACCAGACCCATATTCATCCTTCATGAAGTGGGCCTCCGGGATTCGAAGGACATCATGCTAGAGGAGCAGTTGTCCATATTCCTGTATGTGATGGTGACTGGATTGTCGGCCTGGCATATCGGCGAGCATTTTCAACATGCAACAGATACAATATTGTGGTGAGTGTACAGTAGCACCACAATCCTCTGCCCTACGTACTTACGCTGATTTCCTGCTTATGCAGGTATTTTAGAGCGATGCTCAACGCATTTCCGAGGGTCCTATTTACAGCACATTTGTCTGCCTTCCCTGAGCTGATTCACCAATCCCCAGTCACATCGCCTCAAGTCCAAAATTCTATCCGTTTTTCAAGGACGCCATAGGTGCCCTCGATGGTACCCATGTTGCGTGTGTACCATCAGCAAGCCAGCGGGATCTCATGCGCAATTGCAAGGGATTTTTATCCCAAAACTGTCTTGTCGCATGCTCATTTGATGGTATTATCATGTATGTTCTTGGAGGAAGTGGGAAGGATCAGCTGCCGACGCTACAGTATACCACAATGCCTGCTTGTGGGACTTCGCGATCCCACATGGCCGCTATTATCTCGCTGATGCAGGATATCCATCAACCCCGCAATTATTGGTTCCATATCATGGCCAGCACTATCACCTGGCAGAATGGGGGCGCGCAAATCTAGTGTGAGTATTTTTACATTCTTACATCTGATCTTCACACATTCCCTGCAGGCCGAAGAATAGGAAAGAATTATTTAACCTTTGCCATGCCATGCTTCGAAACGACATCGAGCACAACTTCGGGGTCATCAAGCAGCGCTTTTGCTCTCTCGTTCTCCCTCCTGAATACAGCATGGCAGTTCAGGCTCGGTTACCTGCTGCTGCGTGTTGTATACATAACATCATTCGCCTCCACGATCCTGACGATATCAATATACCAGAGCCTGACGATGACGAACTCGATGAAGACGATGGGCCGTTCCTAGCACCTGAAGAAGGCGACGTTGGAAGCCTTCAAGGCATTCCACTGAACGCTGAGTCACGCAGACAGATGAATGCAGTGCGTGACACGATTGCAGCAGAGATGTGGAACGATTATTGTGCTGAGCGTGCAAGGCACAACATGCCTCACATCATCGAGCAGTTAGATTAGCAGCACTCATAGTAGCTATTTTTTGTACTACTTTTCAAAATTTTTTCCAACTGCAACGCTATCGGCATGAAACGTGCACGCAAAATACAATTTGGAGTGGCTACACGAGCAGTAGCAAGACAACAGGTGACAAGATACATGTAGGGCGTCTAGATATCCTACAAATTCGCATATTCCGGGCAAGAATAACCAGCCTTTTCAAGCCTGAACTTAACCCACCGTGCTCTGAATGTTGGCAAGCCAACCGAAACCTCCAGGTATCCTTTAACAAAAGAAGCATTCTCCTCAAACAACATCTGCAACCAAACCAAGTTATCTTCCGAAAGGTTCTTCTCAAGATCACACATCAGCATGCATGTTACGAGTCATGCTTGAGTGACGAGTCAGGCAAGACTAGCCGACGAAAGACAGCGACCAATAGAGGAACACAGAACGAAACAAACCAACAACCAACACAGGGAAGGACGAACAACGACAGGGGTAGTTGGAGGACGGACGTGCAGACCGAAGAAGACGACGACGAAGCCTGAACGAGGCTAAGCAGCTATCACTCAAATGATGACAAGAGGGATAACGCCCAAGATGCAAATGAATAGAACTAAGGAATAGTACAGTGATGTGCCTACTATATATACTCTCTAACTAGGGGCCATGAGGGAACCTCAAGGTGGAGGCACAGGGCATGACATCACTATGATGATACGATGACATCAGAATGACATCAGAATGACATCACTGGGTACTAGACCTAGGTTCTAGAGTGTAAGTATAAATAGCTCGCAAACTGTGAAAAGGGAAAGAGGGATCTGTAATCGGAGGTCTGGATCGGGTCTGGATAAGGGCTAGGTATGCAGCCCCATGAAGAAAAGCCCAAGATAAGATCTGAAAGATCTAATCGGTTATCTAATCAGTGATAAGATAAGATGAAAAGATAGGGGCGAATCCTCGATCCATTACAATGCATACTGCAGGGAACCTCCTATCCTCGCTTGTATCATCAAGCGCGGCAAGTGTCTTGTCGATCGTCCTGTTGGAGTTCTCATTGAATGTGGTCATAAAATCTTGCACCACATCTTCGAGACTGTAAGGAGGGCAAGCCCCTCCTTACTGACTGTAGATACATACTTAGAACTGAAGGGTGTGTTGCCCCTATGTGGTCTAGGGGCCAGTGCGGAGTCCGTTGGACTCCGGTACTGTATAGGTATTACGTAATGGTGAGCGCCAGCACATAGCGGGTGCTCGATATACATAGAGGTTTTTTCCTTAACTTCTATTCTACCCTACTTCGACACTCGAATATAACACCGGTTGTGTTCATATCGAGTGACCAGTAACTAAGTGGAACAGAAGGACAAGACTTTACAGAGACAACTTGTCTGAGTGCGTCGCTTCCGTGAGCTAGTGGTGGTCACCACAGATGCGGTGTCCAGTCCAGCAGTAGCGTCGCTCTTGCATTTTTGGCCACGAGACGATATGCTAGAAGACTCGACTGACGTCATTGCAGAAGATGGTGGTGAGACAGGGATGGATGAGGGAGAAATGGTAGGATCTGGGTGGGTAGGGAAACTTAGGGGCACTGACGGCATAGCAGATGAGGCTTGTGGAAGATTCGGCATTACAAATGGTGTTTGAGAACTTGCAGCACGTCCGCATTGCACATTTTGAGTAGACTGATCGGGGGCCTTGATTTGATATTGCACAAAGGAATATTGTACAGAGGATTGTGTAGGCGGTGGCTGATACTGCATGTGAGATTGAGCTGGTGGCTGATGCGATGAGTGATGTTGTACGGGGGGAACAAGTGTTGGCTGGGATGGCACCGGATTTCCGGAAGATGCGGATGTGATGCGGATGCCTTAGTAAATGTTCCGGCGTGGTGTGCAGTAGTGCCCCTCGCCTTGTCAGGAGGGACGAACTGTTGCATATGGTCCCAGAATTTAAAACCCTTTCTCTGAAATTGCACAGCTTCTGGCCGAGTCTAGTGCATGGTTAAATAAATCATTGTATCAAGAAGAAAACTGGACATACCTCGATCAGGTCTTCCATCACAAGCTGTCCCACTGCTGTTACGACATTAGTGTTCGCTAGAAACAGAGACAAGTCTCAGTCGTTGGATAACGAACTGAGGAAAGAAAGCGAAGTCTATCGTAGTATCTATGCATCCGCGCGTCACGTGACAGTCCTGGTGTCCATGCTGTAAAAGTCTAACGTACGAATCTAAGTGTCAGTATAAAGAAAACCTTCCAACACACCCCCTCAGCGTGGCACCAGCGATAGACCCGTGCGATGTACCTGGAAAGACGAGCGAGCGAGAGGTTTGGTGAGAACGTCGGCGATATTCTGATGGGTGGGATCCACTTGGGTGTAAACACCCCCTTGCTAACATGCTCGCAAAGGAAATGATAGCGTACGTCCATGTGCTTGGTGCGTGAGTGATTGAGCGGGTTGGAGGACAGTGATATTGCTCCTGTATTGTCTGCATACACGATGAGCAGAAGAGTGATCTGTTGATTTAAAGAATCGAATGCGGAGCGTATCCATAGACCCTCCTGCACGCAAGCGGCAAGCACCATGTACTCAGCCTCGGTAGATGACAGCGCCAGCGTCTGTTGTTTCTTCGAGACGTGTGCTACGGGACCTCCATAAAAGAACCAGATGTAGCCCGTGACTGAGACACGATCCGCCGGGCACGTTGCCCAGTCCGAGTCGGTGAAGGCGTGTACACCGTGGTTGACATTCGGATTCCCATATCTAATGTGCAAGGACTTTGTTCCCTTGAGATAGCATAACAAGCGCTTCGCTGCAGCATAGTGATGCGGCTCCGCATGTGTGCACTGTTGAGCTAGCCACTGAACGGCTTGCGCTATGTCCGGCCGGCTGCATGTTGCCAGATAGGTTAGTTCTCCGACCACTTTCCTGTACGCATGTGCCAAGTTTGGGACGTCGGGGTGTACGTCATAGTCCTGCCCGAAGGGATGACTGGGGTCCATCGGAAGTGACACTGGATTGGCGTCTCCGAGTCCATACTCCTCGCAGATGTGGTCAATGTACGACTCTTGGTGGATCCAAACCTCTCGAGTTTCTCGCCTTCTCTCGATTTCAATTCCAAGGTACAATGAAATGGGTCTGAGGTCACTGATGCCAAAGCGCTCTCCAATCTTCCCCTTCACCCAGTCGAGAAAGTATCTGTTATTTGAGGCCCCAAGGCCGTCGTCAATGTGCCAAACAATTATGCAAATTACCCTTCTTCCATCCTCCCCAATCCTGTCAAGAATGAAAACAGCTAGGTCGACGTCAGACCGAGTGAAACCGAGCTCATTGAGAAGTGTGCACAGCATGGTGTACCAGTTGAAGGCGGCCTGCTTGAGTCCGTACAGCGAGCGTAAGAGTAGACACACCAGGAGGATGCCTGCATCGCTGTACTGCTCGAATCCCCTCGGCTGTTTCATGTAGATTTCCTCTGTGAGTTTACCGTGGAGAAAAGCTCTCTTCGCGTCGAAGCAATCAAGTTCCCAGTCGTTCTTCGCTGCGAGCGCTATGAGTATTTTCACGGAGCTCTGTCTGGCCACTGGGGCATAAGTCTGATGAAAGTCAATTCCTGGTATCTGTGAGAAGCCCTGTGCGACGAGCCGTGCTTTGAACTTCGAGCCTCCCTTTAGGTCCACCGGTTTGAACTCGAACACCCATCGATTTCCCACGAGCTTTCGTCCATGTGGTGGCTCCACTAACCTCCAAACTCCCATCTCTTTCATCGTTCTCAACTCCTTTTCCATCGCTTCTCTCCATCCGTCATGATCCGAGTGTTTGACAGCTTCCTCGTAGGTCGCCGGGGGAATAGACATGTCGTACCCTGGTTGACCCGGGTCACATCGCTTGTCGCTTCTGATCAATAAGTGAGACTGTTCTGTTATTATGAGGTTGACCTGATGCTCCAAGAACGTTCCATTGTCGACTTCATCCTCCTCGTTAACTATCCCTTCATCCAAGTCGTTGTCCTGCACCCCCTCACTCGCACCTGAAGCCTTCCGAAGGCGACTATTCCTTAGCCTGTGAAACTCTTCCTCCACTGCCTTCCCTTTCTCCGTTAGGGTATGAACATGGCTAGACTTGCGAACCTCGGTGGGAGCAGTTGTTGGGGCGGAAGGTGCGAGTGTTGAGGACGTCGATGCGGGCTGAGAGGAGTCAGAAGGTGGGTCCAATGTGCGCCATGGAAGGGTGAGATCCCGCTGACGCATAACTGAACCCTCGTCGAACACTACGTCCCTGCTGTTGAAGAATGTACCTGTCGCACAATCTCTTAACCGCCACCCCTTGACCCCATCAGGGTAGCCCATGAACAATGCTTCGGAAGAGTGAGGTCCATTCTTTACACGACGTTCTGGTGGAATCCGAGAGAAGCAACGACAACCGAACACCCAGAGATGAGACACATCTGGTTTGTATCCGTAAAGCATCTCGAACGGCATCTTGCCTTCCGGAAGGACGCATGTTCCGGATAGATTCCACAAGTACCCAACGGTGAGAACGGCCTCGCCGAAGTACCCCGCAGCGAGATTAGCCTGACTCAACACCGCCAGTGCCCTACCCTGAACTGTGTGTATGCCACGCTCGGCCTTCCCGTTCTGCTGATGGGCGTACACCACGGACCTCCGGTGCTCGATTCCTGCATCCACCAGACCTCGGGCGAACTCTGCTCCCATATACTCCCCTCCATTGTCTGTTTGTATCGCTTTCACCCTGGCATTAAACTTGTTTTCCCAATGAGACTTAACCATTAGCCACGCCTCGTGAGTCTGATCCTTTGTCGCCAAGAGTTGGATACTGATAGCGTTGGTGTAGTCATCAATGAAGACGATGAAGTACCGCTTCCCGTGTAAGGTGGGGTGAGGAAACAGTCCACAAAGGTCTGTGTGAACGAGTTCGAGGAAGGTACGTGCGGGTGGAGACATTGAGACCAGATAGGGTTTACATGGGTGCTTTGCCACTATGCACGCCTCACAACGAGACTGTGCTGCTGACGAGGTGACCTGCACCCCCTTCGTCGTAACTGGGAGATACTTCGCAATGTCCCCTCCTGCATGTCCCAGGCGCGCGTGCCACAAATCCCAGGTGAGTGGGCTCGGTATGAAGGCTGTGAAACTGAACGGCTCAACAGCGTTTTGCCCGTCGGAAGGTCGAACAAACTCGATATCAAGAAAGCACAGTTGAGCCTTCATGTCGATGCTGCCGAGAACAACTTGTTCATGTATCAATTCGCACTGCTGGGCCCTCCTTGGAACCGCACTGTAACGGCCTGTACTTTTTCACTACTAGTTGTAGCGTAGTCCTAGCGTAGTTTTCCTTATTTATTCACTCTCTGGTTAGGGTTACTTAGACACGCTCATAGATGCTTTACTTAGTCAGCTGCTTCGTCAGCGTTGCCCCATTGACTCAGCGTGGAGCGCTGCAGCCAATAGCATTTATCTCTCACTTGTTTGGTTTGTTCTATGACGTTCCTCGGTACAAACACTCGTAGTAGTATAAATACCATCTCTCTTGTCATAGACACTCCAATCGAGTTCATTTGTGCATTTGCGCATTAACTCAGTTCCTATCCTCATCCTCTATATCAGTCAAGGAGTGACCAATAACAGTCTTCGGATTGTTGGTGTTACACTTGAACTCGATTTACAAGTTATCCCTCACTCCGCTTGCGCCCAGGCATTTAGGGCAATATATACCCAGACTCCAGGGTTAAGGAGCTTTGTTTTTCTCGCCTTTCCTTCTTCACGAGACGACGCCTTTAGTCTCGTCCCCTTTATGGCAAGGGGTTGCGTTGAAGAAGAAACTTAGTCAGTAGTCCCGCTATCCATCAAGGGCAGTGTGAAGGCGTAACCCACATTAGGGGGTGGAAACACATAGTCTAACAGTAGTTCCCCTACGTCACGGGAGGTAGAAAGCATACTACCAGTATTCCCAGTTACCGTACGATAGTCGGGACAGAGTACTGCCACTGAGGGCAGGGAAAATCTCTCGTCAACATTCCTCGAGTCAAGAAGTCGGAGTCTCTGGCTCCTCGTATTAGGTTTTCTCCTTACCTGAAAAAGGAAGAATCACCCGCTGTGGGCAACTCTTCTTGTGAGAGCGCAAGGGGAAAGGGGGGGAAAGCTGTAGGCTATGCCTAGGCTCGTCCCAAGGGGTCGTGAGTCAGAAGGGAGTGTCGGAAAGGCTATGGGAGACGAGGGAAAAGATCCCCTAAGGTCTGGGAGTAGTTGGCGATGAAGAACTCGAATTACCGCCACCAGGCAGGCAAATATGGTGGCTCTGAAAGGTTACGAAGGCTAGTAAGGGCTGGGACTCGAAGGGCGGTGGTCTAGACTCTGGAAATCGGCAAGAATGACTCCAAAACACTGTGGAACTTTGGAAGCGGTGGAAGGACTCGAAGGGCGGCGGTCTAGACTCTGGAAATCGGCAGGAATGACTCCAAAACACTGCGGAACTTTGGAAGCAGTGGAAGGGCTCAAAGGGCGGCGGTTTATCGAAGGGGTGGCTCTGGGGACTCGACGTAGGCTCTGGAACTCGAAGCGGACTCTCTAGGGACTTGTAGAAGACTCTGCAGGCTCGAGGAACTCTGTGGACTCAGCAAGGACTCATAAGACTCGAAAATACTCAAGGGACTCGACTCTGGGGACTCTGGGACGCTCTGAAAACACAGATGGTGACCGCAAAAAGGTGGATATTTTTTTCTAAGTGAAGCGGTGATACTTGTAACGTAGAGGCGGTGGTAGCTATGTGAAAATCGGCGGTTTTCGGAGCTGTCAAATGTCAAAAAAAAGTGACAGAAAAGGGCCGACGTATGGTAAATCACATGCATCGCACTAAGGGAAAGGAAAGCGAAGTAAAACTGACCAGAAAAATATGTAAGTAAAGAGAGAGGGTATGGACGACATGCCTGGACAGCAAGGAAGTGCAGGGAAAGCTGCGGAAACTCTGGGAGATGAAACATGGGGTCTGGAAGCGGAATGGCGGCGGAACATGCGTCGGAGTGGGCGGTGGGTCACAGGATTGACACCTGACACTTTGGAAAGGGTTTCCGACAGCCAGCAGATGGGTTTCACGTGTCCAGGGGCTGAGGCGGTCGGAATAGAGAAGGCTAGGCCCTCCAAATGGAACCTGGGAGCGAAGCAGGATTTTTGTGGCGGTGATAGGGGCATGTGAGGCGGTGGGAAGGCACAAGGGTGGGCGGAGCTATTTTTAGATGGCGGAGGCGGTCATTCTGGCTGTATCGGCGGCTGAAAGGCAGTGGAATGCCATAGACAACAGTGGGGATGATTACGGAAGCTGTAGCGGTCGGGAATCGCTGCAATATGGCGGTCTGAGGCCCTGAGGACTGTCGGGGCATTGTGGCGGCGAAGGAATGCTGAAAAGTGGCGGGTTTCAGCCCTAGGGAGTGCACACTCCCTACACCGCTCCCCCACTCCTGTTCACTTGGGAAGTTACTCCCCTCGAGCAACAAATTTTCGGCACCCCCGAACCTCTTCTCCCTCGTCTTTCCCCACTCCCTCTTCGCTCCCCCTCTCCCGACCTGAACTTACTGGGCTTCGTTCTGCACGTTCCGTACAATTTACGGAATAGACGTACTATTCGCCCTCCCCCTCTAACCCCCATCGTCCTCACCACCTTCTGTCGTCATGGACCAGTTTTCCCAGGAGCAGCTGCAGTTCATGCAGCAAATGATGGCTATGATTTCGGCGCAGATCGCCAATGTAACGCTTATAATCACAAGGACTATACTCGGTTACTCCTTGACTGATAGAGAGTAGAGGACTTGGGAAAGAGTTAATGCGACGGTGCACAAATGAACTCGATTGGCATGTCTACGACAAGAGAGATGGTATTTATACTAACTAGAGTATTTGTACCGTGGAACCTCGTAGAACAAGCCAAACAAAGAGAGATAAACGCTATTGGCTGCAGCACTCCACGCTGAGTCAATGCGGCTACGCTGACGAATCAGCTGACTAAGTAAAGCGTCTATGAGCGCGTCTAGGTGACCCTAACCAGAGAGTGGATAAATAAGGAGAAGTATGCTAAGACTACGCTACAACTAGTAGTGAAAAAGTACGGGCCGTTACACTATCCCCTCCTATGGCTCGACTTCCAGGCGAGACCAGATAGGCTGCACAGCAGTCAAAGGGTCGGGTACAGCGGAGAAAAAGAGACCTTCGGTCGAGAGCAAACGAAGTTTCCGGGGGGCACCAGGGTGGAGTTTGTAAAAATCGTCTATCGCCTCCTGGGCATTTTTAAGAGCGGACCTAGGCTCCCAAGTGCGATCTTCCTCTGGGTATCCCCTCCAGTGAACGAGAAACTGGAGATTACCACGCTTCAAGTGGGAATCCACTACCTTCTCAACTTCGTACTCGACATCTCCTTCATCCGTGACCCGTTGTGGGCCGGGCCGAGTAACTGGTTGCCCATCAAGAGCACCGAGATAAGGTTTCACCCGTGAAACGTTCACTACTGGGTGTATGCGCATCGAGCGCGGCAACTTTAATTTAATGGCGTTGGGTAAAACGTCCGAGACCTCGTACGGGCCTATCCACTTTTCGGTCAATTTTCGGCTCTGCCGATCTTTCAGCGATAAATGGTCGGTAGCTAGCCCAACCTGCGAGCCTACGGAGTAAGCAGGGGAAGGGGAACATCGTTTATCTGCCTGAGTCTTTTGACGAGTCCTAGCTTTTCCCAAACTTTCGCGTACTTCCTGGAACACCTGGAGCCAGTTTTTAGTGGTCTCCTCCGCTGCTTCTACCTTAGAAGTCATCGGCTCGACGCCCATTCGTGGTGTATACGAACGAGTAACTTCAAAGGGGCACTTGCCAGTAGAAGAAGACTTGGAGTTGTTGTACGCGAATTGAGCTAGGGGAAGCCAATCCTCCCATCGTTCTTGCTGATGATTTGCATACATCCGTAGATACTGCTGAATTTCGCGGTTCAACCGCTCTGTTTGACCATCCGTCTGTGGATGAAACGCTGTCGAGAGCTTCTGCTCGACACCCAACATCTTAAATAACTCCTTCGAGAACTGAGACGCGAACTGCAGTCCGCGATCCGAAACGAGAGACTGGGGAAGGCCGTGATGCTTCCAGACGTGAGTTAAATAAAGCCGAGCCGTACTAGCGGCAGTTTCCTTTTCGGTGCAGGGGATGAACTCTGCTTCCTTAGAGAACCGATCAACGACGACTAAGACGTAAGACTTTCCAGAGGAGCTCCTGACTCCTATATCCATAAAGTCGGTCGTAAGATCCTTCCAAGGCCCATCGGGGACGGGTAAAGACTTGAGTTCGCCTGCCAGCGGCTTGCTACTAGGCTTGCTAGCTTGACACGTCTGACAATGCTTTACATACTCCTCGACATCGGGCTTCAAGGTAGACCACGTGAACCAGCGTGTGATCAACTCCTGAGTCCCTTTTATGCCTCGATGACCCGCCAGGGGCGAATCGTGAAGAGCAGCGAGCACCTTCTGTCTAAGTGCCTCAGGCACGAAAACTTTGTCTCCGTCATACAGCAAACCGTCGCGTTGGTCGAGCGTTCCAGCGTCAACCTCGGCCGTTACACTGCGCAGTTCTTCTATGAAGGGATTCTCTAAGCGCACAGCGCGCACCTGTTCGGGCTTAATAAATAGCGACTCCTCAGATTTAGCGTTCTCGCGATTTTCTACTAAGTCTTCGCGGCGAGAGAGAGCGTCCGGTCGTCCCATCGAAACTCCTGATTTGTGGACGATAACACAGTTAAAACGACTAAAATACTGCGCCCAACGCACCTGGCGTGGTTGAAGCTTTTGTGACGTCATGAACCACTTAAGGTTGTGGTGATCCGTCCAAATCTCAAACTGGTACGGAGTAGCCTCAAGGTAGTGACGCCATTGCTCTAGAGCGCGGATGATGGCTAGCATCTCCTTGTCGTGAACCGTATAATTTAGCTCTGCCCCACTAAGCGAATGACTCGAATAGGCAACTGGTCTCCAGAGACCATCATCGCATTCCACCGAGAGCACGGCTCCGGTTGCATAATCCGAGGCATCAGTTTCTAGACGGAACTTCCGATCCTGATCGGGGAACATAAGAATAGGCGCGGTCGTGAAGGCTTCCTTTAACGTGTCAAACGCTACTTGGCACTTGTCGGACCAGAGAAACGGAGTGTCCTTTTTAGTGAGATCATTAAGGGGGCGCGCGACCTGTGCGAAATCCTTTATGAATCGTCGGTAGAAGTTCGCAAGGCCAAGGAAGCCTCAAACTCCACGAACAGAAGTGGGGACCGGCCAATCGCGCATGGCAGCGACTTTAGCGGGATCCATCTTAACTCCATTCGTGCCAACTATCATACCCAGAAAGTCGACCTCTTTTTGTTTAAATAAGCACTTCTCCGGTTTAACGAACAAGTCGTTCTCCTTCAACCTTCTAAGCACCTCTAGCACGATCCTGTCATGCTCCTTTTCATCGTCCGTTTTCGTAAATATCATAAGGTCGTCAATGTATACTACTAGAACGTCCTCCATATCCCCGAAGATGTCGTTCATCATGTTCTGAAACGTGGCGGGGGAATTACAAAGTCCAAAGAACATCACCAGCGGTTCGAAGGCACCACGGTGACAGACGAAAGTGGCCTTCCACTCGTCACCTTCCTTGATCCGGATGTTGTTGTATCCCCACCTAAGGTCCATTTTCGTAAATAATTTACAGCCTTTCAACTTGTCAACAAGCTGCGAGATGAGCGGGAGCGGGTACGAGTTCTTGACCGTATGCTCGTTTAAATAACGGTAGTCCTGTACCATTCGCTTCTTTCCATCCTTCTTAGGGACGAAGAACACGGGAGAAGTCTGCGGCGATTTACTAGGCCGAATGTAGCCCTTCTTGAGTTGTCCGTCAACGAAGTTGCTAACTTCGGTTTGCTCATCAGGGCTGAGAGGGATCAACCTTCCCTTTTTCGGGACAAACGACTCCTTTAGTTCTATCGCGTGGTCCCAAGGTTTCCTAAGCGGCACGCGTTCGGATTCCTGGACAGAGAAGACACTTAAATATTCGTGGTATTCCTTCGGAACCAGTTCCTCAGGGGTTTTATCCTTTTTAGGAGCCTCCTGCTTGTCGGCTCTGAATATATTATGCCAGTCTTCGAGGGCCTGGACCTCCTCCTTTTCGATATGTCTAGCGAAGGCCGGCTTCGGTGCGAGTTGCCTGCAACTACGAGGACACCTCTTCATTGAGATTTCACCGGTTTTCCAATTGACTTCCGGGTTGTGAGTGGCAAGCCACGTGTGACCCAAAATCATGTTGTGAGATCCCAGATCCGTGACATCGGCTACTAACTCTTCGAAGTGATCTCCGAACTGAACTCTAAGCGGTACTTGATGTGTAATCCTTCCAGCGGAGTTGAGAGTACCATCGACATTAAATACGTCCACAGCTCGTGGGAGAGACAACTTGGGAAGCTTCTTTCGATCAACGAATTTGGCGTCCACGAAAACACCTGTAGCACCGGAGTCCAACAAGGCTTGCACAGCATGTGCGTCACCCTTCCTAGTGCGAATAACAATAGGTACAGCAACGTGATCCTTTAAGTTGAGCGTGCGAACTCGGGATTTCGGCGGTACTGTCACCTGAGCATCGCTAACCGACTCGGATCCTTCCGAAACGCTATTTTTAGAGGTTTTATTGCTTGGAGAATTAAGCGGTGCCAGTTTAACGTCCGGTCCCGAGCCCTTTCGGGACCCTCCAACAGACGGTATAGGTACAAAGTCCAAATCGTCGTCCATGCTATCTACAGAGAGAGGAGAAAACCTATTTACAGTAATTATGTCCGAAAACGAAACCCTTTTTTGTGTTTTTGTATTTTCTATTTTTGTGTTTTCTTTTAGACTATTTTTAGAAACCGAGCGACAACGAGAAGAGAAACTATAAGGGGAAAAAGAAACAAGTCCAGTACCAACATTGTCCGAGCCTGCAGGACCCGACTTCACTGCAGCTCCGATTCTTTTAATTTAGAAACATGAGCGACTATCTGTTCGAACGTCATACCGTCCATGGCAGCAAGCCGCGGGTCTACACCTTCCGAGCGCACCTGGCGCCCTTTTCCTTTGTTCCCAGCCTGCAGGCAGTGCGGACGAATATGGCCCTTCTGGCCGCAAGCGTAGCACTGGTAGTTAGAAAAGTCCTTTTTGGGGCGGCTTCCAGAACCGCCCTGCGCAGCCCCAATGTCCATGGGTGCGCCTTGCCCTGACGTTACCCCGGGCGAGGGTCGCGAAAAACCTTGTTGTCCCCATCGAGAGGATCCTCCGCCAGTCTTGAGCCTGACTGCCTCCAGGGCAGCACCGAGGCATCTGACCTCGACGTCGTACTCAGTCCAGGTAGCCTTTCGGCGTCCCTGAACGAAAACTTGCTGAAGAATTTCAGGGCGGATGGCCCTCTCCAGCATAAAAATAGCATAGTCGTCGGATACCCCGGACGCGGTCCTAAGTGCATTGAATTTGGCCAAGAACTCTTCTGTTCTGGCCGAGCCTTGTTGAATTTTGCTGAGCTGGTCCTTAGCCCAGTCTTTGTTGTGAAGCGGCCTGAAGCGCACTTCGACTTCCGCCACCAAGTCGTCATATGAGGGCCAGGTACCTGTTGGCAAGCATTGATCGATATGTGCCCGCACGTAGGCCCCGGCGATCGGTCCGGTCATCCTTGTCCAGACCATAAGGGTCCTGGCCCGGGGACTAGTTGACTGGGCCGTGATGATGAAGGCCTTCATCTTGGCCCACCATTCCTCGAACTTGCTGATTGACCCGTCGAACATGCCCGGGTCGGTGACGCCCCGTTTCGTGGGGTCAACGTTCTGGTTGGGGTTGGCGGCGGCCCCTCCGCCCTGTTGCTGCTGCTGCACATTCGCCACCACGCCGGCGACGTGCTGCGCGACCTGGTTGGCGACCTGCGCCGTGATCATCGCGGTCATCTGCTGCATAAACTGCAGCTGGTCTTGGGTAAACTGGTCCATGTCGATACGCTGTTAGGACCACGGGGAGATGGGGAGGAGGGATAACGGTTTGTCTGTTCCGTAAGTTGTACGGTACGTGTAGGACGAAACCTAGAAGATTGGGGTCGGGAGAGGGGGAGCGAAGAGGGAGTGGCGAGAGGCGGGGGAGAAGAGGTTCGGGAGTGCCGAAGATTTGTTGCTCGAGGGGAGTGATTTCCCGAGCGAACAAGAGCGGGGGAACGGGCGACTCTTCCTTTTTAAGGTAAGGAGAAAACCTAATGCGAGGAGCCAACGACTCCGACTTCTTAACGCGAGGAATCTTGAGAGATTTTCCCTGCCCTCAGTGGCGGTACTCTGTCTCAGCTATCATAAAAACTAGTAGGGATACGGTAGTATGCTTTCTACCTCCCTTGACGTAGGGGAACTACTATACGCTATGTGCTTCCACCCCCTAATGTGGGTTGCACCTTCACACTGCCCTTGACGGACAGCGGGACTACTAACTACGGGTCTTCTTCAAACACAACCCCTTGCCATAAAGGGGACGAGACTAAAGGCGTCGTCTCGTGAGGAAGAGAAACAAAGAAGAAGAAGCTCCTTAACCCTGGAGTCTGGGTATGGTTGCCCTATATGCCTGGGCGCAAGCGGAGTAAGGGAGTATTGGTAATCGAGTTCAAGTGTAACGCTTATAATCACAAGGACTATACTCGGTTACTCCTTGACTGATAGAGAGTAGAGGACTTGGGAAAGAGTTAATGCGACGGTGCACAAATGAACTCGATTGGCGTGTCTACGACAAGAGAGACGGTATTTATACTAACTAGAGTATTTGTACCGTGGAACCTCGTAGAACAAGCCAAACAAAGAGAGATAAACGCTATTGGCTGCAGCGCTCCACGCTGAGTCAATGCAGCTACGCTGACAAATCAGCTGACTAAGTAAAGCGTCTATGAGCGCGTCTAGGTGACCCTAACCAGAGAGTGGATAAATAAGGAGAAGTACGCTAAGACTACGCTACAACTAGTAGTGAAAAAGTATGGGCCGTTACAGCCAACCAGGTGGCCCACGAGCCATCGCAGGGGTGCAGCAGCAGCAGCAGCAGCAGCCCAACCCCAATAGAAACATCGACCCTATGAAGAGGGGTGTCGCCGAGCCCGGCACGTTCAATGGCTCGATAAGCAAGTTTGAAGAATGGTGGAGCAAGGTCAAGGCCTTCCTGGCCACGGCCAATTATTCTACAAACCGCTCCAACTGTTTAGCAGCATGGTCTCGCATGGAGGGGCCCATTGCCGGGGCATATGCGCGGGCACGCATTGCTGAGTGCCTCGCCGCTCAAACTTGGCCAGCTTGGGCCGCAGTACAAGCAGAAATTGAAGCGCGCTTCAGGCCGCTGGAGCAGGCAGTGAGAGCGCACTCTGACTCTCTGAAGTGTGGTTCCGTTCACCTGCTAACTACGATACATCCGCCTGCCACCCGAGCACCCCCGCTGACTAAGCTCCTTCTCTCCCTCGCCTATCCCCTCTCCCCTACTACATGTGGCCCCCTAAAAAGAACCGGCGGCGTCCTCGTCGCCATCCTCGCTTGCTCGTTCCACCCCCTCCTCCTGCTCTTCTATCGGTTCCTCCCTTTCCACGTCGTCCCGTTCTTCCTCTCTGATGTTCTCCATGTACGCCTCTTGCTCTTCGTATAGTTTTGTGCCTAGTCTTGGTTCGAACACTCGTAGTCTTCTTGCGCTAAACTCCCCTGGTAGTTGTACTCCCCGTAGGGTTTCCAACTTGTATGCGTTCCGTAGTCGTTCTTTTATGCGATGTGGTACCGACCATTTCGGTATCAGTTTTCGATCTGTTTTGAATGTGTAGTCAGTATCGCTGCGGTAGACTTGTACTAATTGTCCTTTGCAAAAAACCACTTCTCCTGGGTGCCGTTTCAGGACCCTTTTGTCGAACGCCCGTTTACGCTTGACCGCATGCCGCACTATTTCGTCATATCCGTCTAGACGCTGCTGTTCCGCATATGCTACGTGTGCTGCTGCTTGGACCGCATCTACCGGTGTGATACTGTCCTCTGGTCTTGTGCGCTTTGTGTCTACTACGAGGCCCAGTAGTAGTTCCTTTGGGGTGTACTTGAGGGCTGGTAGGATCCGATTGTTTAACGCTCGTACTGCCTCCTCTAAGTGGTCTGGCCATGTTCGTGGTAGGTTCTCCCATTGTGCTGGCTCGTCATTGTCTTCTCCTACTTCCGGCGCACATGCTCGCTTCAGGACATGTAGGAGTAACTTGTTCATGCCTTCCACTAAACCGTTGACCCATGGTGAGTATGCTGCTACTACGTGATGCTTACAGGACCACTTAGCGCATAACTCTTTTACTGCGTGATTGTCGAAGTGTTTTCCGCCATCCGTCATGAACGTTTCGGGTGCCATGTACGTGTTGAATATCGTTGCCAAGCTGTCGGTGGTGGTTTTTGCGGTACCTGCTGTTTTGAACTTCGTGACCCACAGGTGTTGCGAAAACGTATCTAGGAACAGCCCTAGCGTGTGGTAGCCACCTTTTCCTTGTGGCATACTGAGATAGTCGCCTACTAGAAGTTCGAATGGGTGTCGACGTGTGACTGGTTCCAGTAGTGAGTGTATGTGTGACGGTCCGAAATTTTTACACTTAGCACATTTTGTTATTGCGTTCATGATGGAGACGTCGAGCTTCGGTGAGAAATACTTGTCCGTTAGTGCTATCTTCGTCGCATCGCGTCCCCAATGTCCTCCCATGCGGTGTGCCATGTACGCGTGGTGTTCTGCTTCCTCTCGTGTTATGCACTCGGTTCGGCTTCGAGGTCGTATACTTGTTCGCCCGTATATCCTCCAGAGGCGTCCGTTTTCGATGACGTACTGGGATGCCCGGTGTCTTGCCCTGCTACGGTCTCTTGGGTTCGCCGCGGTGTCTATGTTGAGTATTGCGTCGATCACTTCTAGGAATATTGGTTCGTTCGCGAATCGTTGTCGTAGTTTTTGCTGCTCCTCGTCTACACGATCGATGGTGAACATGTCGTTGACCACCTCGGTCAGCGCTTGTGGTTCCGGGTTTACCGACCATTCGCTGCCATCGTCGTTCGTGCGATCCGTATTATCCCATTGTCGACTGAGTCCATCTGCGACGACGTTTAGTTTCCCCGGGATGTGCCTTACCGCTATTATGTTGTGTGCTAATATTCCGTCTCTCCATCGTGCGTGTGCTGCCGTTAGATTGTCGTTTGCCAGTACATCCCTTAGTGCCTGGCAATCTGTTTCCACTTCTACCGGGTAACCCCATATGATGTCCGCGAAGTGGTCCAGTCCATACTTGAGCACCGCGAACTCCAGCAAGAATGGCTTGTACTTCCGTTCAGCTGATGAAGTTCATTTTGATGCGAACGCGATTGGGACCGTCTTGTTGACTGTCCTTCCACTGGGCGTTTGGACCTGTATCCGTTGTGTTAGCACGGCTCCTAGTCCTTCTTGGCATCCGTCTGTTGTTACTATGAACAGGCTGCCGTCGTACTTCGGTGCTTGCAGTGTCGGTTCGCTGGTGAGGGCTACCTTTAGCTTCATGAACGCCTCCGTGTGGTCCACTGTCCACTTGTCCGCTAGCCTGTAGTTGGTCATTGCTCGTCGGTATGTTGACTTCGACACTGGTTGTGGTACCTCGACTTGCTTGACCAGGTCGCGGAGTGGCCCTTCTATTTTTGCGTACCCTTTGATTAGGTCTCTGAAGTGGCTCGTTAGTCCTAGAAACGAGCATAGATTTAGTGCGTCTTCTGGCCGTTTCCAGTTAATGATAGCTGTTAACTTAGCTAAGTCTGGTTGTACTCCTTTCTGGCTGACTGTCGCACCCGCGAACGTTGTTTCGGTCATGAACAACCGGCTCTTTGCAGGCGATATGGATAACTTGTGTTCTCGGAATCGTTGAAATACTTCTCGTAGCGTTGCTAGCATCTCCTGGAATGTGTCTCGCCCGCATCCACTGTCGTCTACGAATAGTTCTATTGTGTTGTTCGCCAGTAGGTCGTGGAGCTTCTCCGTCACTGTTGCCGAGAACGTTGTTGGCGCTCCCGTAAGTCCCATGGGCATTCTCTTGTACCAGAAATACCCTCTGCCTTCTACAAAGAAGGCTAAGTACGGCTTCCACCTGTCTGGTACTGTGATGGCGTAGAAACCCGATGCGAAGTCGAAGACTGAGACGTACTTGTGCCCGCTTAGTCTCTGTTGTTTTGCTCGTATGTCTCCTTGGTATAACGGTGGTATTTGCGTGACCTTGTTTAGTTCACCGAAGTTTTGTGTTACCCTCCACTTTGTGTCTTTGCGGTCTACGTCCGTTGTTCCTGGTCCATCCTCCTTGGTTGTGCTGACGTTCCGGAATGGTGGCTGAATTCCTTCTCGTTCGCACTGTTCGTTTAACGCGCGCTGCAGGTCTTCTAGTGTCAGCCCTATCTTGTCCTCGTGTACTTTTTGTGTAAGCACTGTAGGCGCGACGTGTTTGATGTGCGCTATGTCCGCTGGTTCTATCATGTCAGCGTCTATCATTTGTTGTACCCACTTGTGCATGAACATTTTCTGTGGAGGCGTCAACGGTCGTTGTCGTACTGTTGTTGAGAACGATGCATTCTCTGGTACGTTGAGGTTGATTTCTGCTCCCGGTACCGGCAGCACTTCTTTTATCGAGCATGCAAAGACGTCCGCATATTCTGCGATGAACCTTTTGACTTGTTCTTTTTCTGCTTCCGTGAGATCGTAACCTATAGTGACCGTGTTAGTAATATATTCGACTCGCCGTGGGTTGAACGGTTCCGTTCGTCTTGTGAACGTATCGTCGACTGGTTGTGCTATTGTGTACGCTTCCGGCACTCGTGTTTGCTTAACGTCTAGCGTTCTGTGCTCGTCTCCCATGATTCTTTCGTGGGCTGGATCGAAGTACTTGTTGTCCAGAACCGTTACGTGTTTTCCATCTGTAACCGTCAGCTGGTCCATAGAGTAGTCGTGTACTGCTCTTAGCGCTTGTAACATGGGCTTGCCCGCTAGGAACGCCCATCCTCCGCCGCTGTTGAACACTATGAACGTTGTTTGTGCGTCGACTGCTCCGACTCGTATAGTTCCAGTCCACTGGGCTACAGCTGGGATTATGGAGCCGTTAGCCATTCGCAGCGTTTGTGAGGTGTGGGTCCACCCCCTTAATCTGTGTTTGACAGCTTCGAAGACCGTGGTGCACATTGCGTTTACCATTGCTCCGTCGTCAAAGAGGGCCCGTAGTCGTATTAACTCGCCGCTGTCATTTCTGATCGTGATATTGTTCACGAACGGGACGGTTTTGTTCTCGATGCTTATTGTACCTTTTGTCTGCGCGAGCGTAGAGTATATATCGATGGTGTTGCTTCCGTTCGATACATGCTGGCTTGCGTGCGGTACTCGAGATATATTCGAACGCAGATGGGTCGTCGTTCCGTCCATTACAACGACCCGTCCTCTTTTCCCTGTTCCTCCATATTCACTAATCTGACGTCCACTGCGGTTGCTCTGTTGTACGGTCCCAGCGCTCTGCTGCATAGTGCTCTCCATGCTGTTTCCTTCGCGTTGAGTCATACTGGGTCTCCCGGGAGAACTGGGCAGGTTCTGCTCGTATGGCCGTGCGTTCCGCACCTGTAGCATTCTCCTGAGCAAATGGCTGCTGTTCCTGGCTTGAGCGGGAACGGTGTGTTTTCTGATACCCGTGTGTCCTCTCCATGTGTCCTTCCCCATTGTGCCACTTGCGCCTGGTATGCTCTCCATCCCGGTGCGTCTGCAGCATGGTGCGGTAACGTGTTGACGTTGCGACGTATGATTTCTTTTTGCGCATCCGTGAGCAGACTTTGTACCCTCGGTGCGCCCTGGGCTTGCTGGACCACGAACCGTGTGGGTGCGCTAGCTGGTTGTTGTACGGGCGTTCGCGCTGGGAGTGGTTGTGCTTGTACGGTGAGTCTCTGAAAACGCGCTGTGAGATCGGCCAGTGACGTCTTTTGCTGCTGCAGGATTTGCCTCTCTCTTTCCGCCTCCTCCTTTTTCCGCTCATCAGCGTCTTCCTTCTCCCTTGTTACCTCGTCTATGTCCAGGTTCTTCACTGCCGTAGTGAGCTCCTCGAAGGTCGCGTACTTTCGCGTTGTTAACTTTCGTACGATCTTCGGCAGGTTCTTGTGGACTATCCTGACCAGGCCCACGTTGCTCTCGACCCCCGCTGCCTTCGCCAGTCGCAGGGCTTCTTTCGCCCATGCCACGTGAGTCCAGGCCTTTGTCCCGTTTACCTCCTTAGTCATTCCCACTTCGTCGTCTCCTAGTTTCAATGCCATCAACTCCTCCTGGTATTTCTCCGGGGTCTTCTCCGCTTGTGGTACTGCTTCCCATCGTTCGTCGAACGTTTTGACGAGTTCTGCCCACGATGATCGTTGTAACCCCGTTAGCTTGTCGTACCACTTTTGCGCTTCGGATCGTGGCGCGATGTAGTCCTGTAGTGCCTCTATTTTTTCTCCTTCATCGTTTACACCTGCTAGCCTCATGATACGGTTGAACGTGCGTAGAAATGTTTGCAGATCTTGTACTTCATCTTCGTCCCCTTTGAACGGTTTGAGCGACTCCATTGCTGTGGTTCGCTTCGCGAGAGGTTGTGGTACACTTCTCGTGGCTACTTGTGTCGTTACGGTTACCCGTGGTGCGACTGGAGTGTGATGTGAAGCCGATGTGTGCTGTGAAACCGGTGTGTACTGTGGGGTCGGGGTGGTGTACCGTCTGTGGAAGAGCCGTTGCGTTACAGCCGTTGGCGCTGCTGGTACGGCTGGTCTGACTATTTCGAGCTGTGCGTCGTCGTCTAGATCCGGGGTTCGTGTTCTAGATGGGAGAGCCGCTCTCGCTGAGGTGTAGTCTGGCGGTGAATCTAGTGGCAGTTCTCTGTCCGAGGACAGTCCTAAGTCGCACTCCGTGAACGGTGTGCCCAGTGGTGATGGAGTCTCTGACGTTGCCGTGGACGTTACACGCGTGAAGCGCCCACGTTCGTCCCTGGGTTGATCTCGTCTGAACGGCAGCTTGATTTACTGGTGGTCTGGTTTGCAGTGCGGTGGTTGTCGGGTTGTTTCGGTGGTTTTGCTATCTCCGGTTTTGAATGACGAAGTCGGTGTCTGTGCGGTGGTACGGCGATATATCGGTGTCTGCGTGTCCGCGGCGTTACTTCGCCTGGGTTCGAACACGCTCTCGTCACCACGATGGAGCAGGCAGTGAGAGCGCACTCTGACTCTCTGAAGTGTGGTTCCGTTCACCTGCTAACTACGATACATCCGCCTGCCACCCGAGCACCCCCGCTGACTAAGCTCCTTCTCTCCCTCGCCTATCCCCTCTCCCCTACTACACCGCTTCACAACAAGGACTGGGCAAAGGATCAGCTCAGTAAGATTCGCCAAGGAACGGCCAGAACAGAGGAGTTCATGGCCAAGTTCAATGCACTAAGGACCGCGTCCAGGGTATCCAACGACTACGCCATCTTTATGTTGGAGAAGGCCCTTCAGCCTGAAATCCTTCAACAAATCTTCATCCAGGGACGACGCAAGTCTACTTAGGCGGAGTACGACCTCGAGGCTAGAACCCTCGGCGCTGTCACGACCATGCCTTGCCCGACCGTTTCCCACGCCTCCGCACCCTTTCCGACACCTCCGCCCACCTCTCCAACACCCTCCGACCCATTCCCGACCAAGTCCGACGCTTAATAAGCCTGCCGACCACTCTGCCACTGCATCCGAGCAATTGCCGCTGTTGGCCACTGTCGGTCTTGACTCGTAACCACCATTCGTCTATATTGGGTTGACCCCCTGTGGGTCATGTGATCATCTTAGGGGGCTTTATCCGTTTGGGGCCACCGGGCCGATTAGGCACAGCACGGTGCCTGCACCGTGTGGCGCTCCGAAGGGTCGCACCGCTTTCCGGGATTTCGGCCTGGCCTGTGATTGGCTGTTGGTGAGCGCTCCGTCACGATCTTATCCGCTTGTAGATATGTCCTTTATCTTTTCCATTCCTCCGCTGTTAGCCTTCATTCTGTCGTGAAGTTTTCTGACACTTACTTCCCCTTGAAAATTTCCGTACCTCCATATGTTAGTTCCGACATCCCGATACCGTACCGCCTCAGCCCCGCTGTAGTGTATAAATACCCGTACAGTACCCCAATGTCCCCTCAGTACGAATATCGACATAAGTTCCCCATTCCAAGCCTCCGTCCCTCTCCTCTAAGTCCCTCCGAACTCTCTGTACTTAACCCGCCTCCGAAATACGAGGGCCGAGCTTGTACAAGGGGGCAGCACACGAGCTGAACCCGACGCCCTCCTCCGACCTCCGCTCCGCTAGTCGGAACCTCTGTCGGCCCTTTCGGCCATCCCCCGCTCCGCTCCACTAGTCGGAACTTCGTCGGCCTCCTTCGGAAGGCCTCTACCTCGACACCTACCAATCGGACTAGCGTCGGACTTTCAATCTCCGACGTCGGTCGAACTTCTAGCACCCTTTCGGGACCCCTTCGCCCCTGAGAACCCTCGGAGTGAGGCCCGAACTTGACAGGCGCTGCCTTTGAGGCAGTTAAAATTAGAACTGGTGGCTCGTCCTCTCGATGGGGACAACAAAGTTTCAACCGACCCTCGCCTGGGGTAACGTCAGGGCAAGGCACACCCATGGACATTGGAGCTGCGCAGGGCAGATCGGGAAGCCGCCCCAAGAAAGACTTCTGGAATTACCAGTGCTACGCATGCGGCCAGAAGGGCCATATTCGACCGCACTGCCCGCAGGGCAGGAACAAAGGCAAAGGGCGCCAGGTGCGCTCTGAAGGTGTTGACCCGTGGCTGGCCACAATGGATGGGATGACGTTCGAGCAAGTCGTCGCCCATATCAGTAAATTAAAAGAATCGGAGCTGCAGTGAAGTCGGGTCCTGCAGTCTCGGACAAAGTTAGTACTGGACTTGTCTCTTTTTCTCCTTTTAGTTTTTCTTCTCGTTGTGTCTCGGTCTCGAAAAATAGTTTAAAAGAAAACATAAAAACAAATAATACAAAAACACAAAAAAAGGTTTCGTTTTCAGACATAGTTACTGTAAATAGGTTCTCTCCTCTCTCGGTAGATAGCATGGACGATGATTCAGACTTTGTACCTACACCGTCTGTTGGAGGGTCCCGAAAGGGCTCGGGACCGGACGTTAAACTGGCACCGCTTAATTCTCCAAGCAATAAAAACCTCAAAAATAGCGTTTCGGAAGGATCCGAGTCGGTTAGCGATGCTCAGGCGACAGTACCGCCAAAATCCCGAGTTCGCATGCTCAACTTAAAGGATCACGTTGCTGTACCTATAATTATTCACACTAGGAAGGGTGACCCACATGCTGTGCAAGCCCTGTTGGATTCTGGTGCCACAGGTGTTTTCGTGGACGCTAAATTCATTGATCGAAAGAAGCTCCCCAAGTTGTCTCTCCCACGAGCTGTGTGTAATGGCCCGTACTTTTTCACTACTAGTTGTAGCGTACTCTTAGCGTAGTTTACCTTATTTATCCACTCTCTGGTTAGGGTTACTTAGATGCGCTCATAGACGCTTTACTTAGTCAGCTGATTCGTCAGCGTAGCCGCATTGACTCAGCGTGGAGCGCTGCAGCCAATAGCGTTTATCTCTCGCTTGTTTGGTTTGTTCTACGACGTTCCTCGGTACAAACACTCGTAGTAGTATAAATACCGTCTCTCTTGTCGTAGACACTCCAATCGAGTTCATTTGTGCACTGTCGCATTAACTCATTCCTCTGTCCTCTACTCTCTATCAGTCAAGGAGTAACCGAGTATAGTCCTTGGATTATAAGCGTTACACTGTGGACCTATTTAATGTCAATGGTACTCTTAACTCTGCTGGAAGGATTACACATCAAGTACCGCTTAGAGTTCAGTTCGGAGATCACTTCGAAGAGTTAGTAGCCGATGTCACGGATCTGGGATCTCATGACATGATTTTGGGTCACACGTGGCTTGCCACCCACAACCCGCATGTCAATTGGAAAACCAGTGAAATCTCGATGAAGAGGTGTCCTCGTAGTTGCAGGCAACTCGCGCTGAAGCCAGCCTTCGTTAGACGTGTCGAAAAGGAGGAGGTCCAGGCCCTTGAAGACTGGCATAACATATTCAGAGCCGACAGGCAGGAGGCTCCTAAAAAGGATATGTAAAACCCCTGAGGAACTGGTTCTGAAGGAATACCACGAATATTTAAACATCTTCTCTGTCCAGGAATCCGAACACATGCCGCTTAGGAAACCTTGGGACCACACGATAGAACTTAAGGAGTCGTTTGTACTGAAAAAGGGAAGGTTGATCCCTCTCAGCCCTGATGAGCAAACCGAAGTTAGTAACTTTGTTGATGGACAACTTAAGAAGGGTTATATTCGGCCTAGCAAATCACCGCAGACTTCTCCCGTGTTCTTCATCCCTAAAAAGGATGGGAAGAAACGTATGGTACAGGATTACCGCTATTTAAACGAGCATACAGTCAAGAACTCGTACCCGCTCCCACTTATCTCGCAGCTTGTTGACAAGTTGAAAGGTTGTAAGTTATTTACGAAAATGGACCTTAGGTGGGGATACAATAACATCCAGATCAAGGAAGGTGACGAGTGGAAAGCTGCTTTCGTCTGTCACCGTGGAGCCTTCGAACCGCTGGTGATGTTCTTTGGTTTATGTAATTCCCCTGCCACCTTTCAAAATATGATGAACGACATCTTCGGTGATATGGAGGACGTTCTAGTAGTGTATATAGACGATCTTATGATATTCACAAAGACGGACGATGAAAAGGAGCATGACAGGATCGTGTTAGAGGTGCTTAAAAGGTTGAAGGAGAACGACTTGTTCGTCAAGCCGGAGAAATGTTTATTTAAGCAAAAAGAGGTCGACTTTCTGGGTATGATAGTTGGCACGAATGGAGTTAAGATGGACCCCGCTAAAGTCGCTGCTGTGTGCGATTGGCTGGTCCCCACTTCCGTTCGTGGAGTTCGAGGCTTCCTTGGCCTTGCGAACTTTTACTGACGTTTCATAAAGGATTTCGCACAGGTCGCGCGCCCCCTTAATGATCTCACCAAAAAGGACACTCCGTTTCTCTGGTCCGACAAGTGCCAAGTAGCATTTGATATGTTAAAGGAAGCCTTCACGACCGCACCTATTCTTATGTTCCCCGATCAGGATCGGAAATTCCACTTAGAAACCGATGCCTCGGACTACACAACTGGAGCCGTGCTCTCGGTAAAGTGCGATGACGGTCTCTGGAGACCAGTTGCCTATTCAAGTCATTCGCTTAGTGGGGCAGAGCTTAATTATACGGTTCACGACAAAGAGATGCTAGCCATCATCCGCACTCTAGAGCAATGGCGTCACTACCTCGAGGCTACTCTGTACCAGTTTGAGATTTGGACGGATCACCACAACCTTAAATGGTTTATGACGTCGCAAAAGCTTCAACCATGCCAGGCACGTTGGGCGCAGTATTTTAGTCATTTCAACTGTGTTATTGTCCACAAACCAGGAGTTTCGATGGGACAACCAGATGCTCTCTCTCGCCAAAAATCGCGAAAATGCTAAATCGGAGGAATCGTTATTTATTAAACCAGAGCAAGTGCGCGCTGTGCGCTTAGAAAGTCCCTTCATAGAAGAACTGCGCAGTGTAACGGCCGAGGTTGACGCTGGAACGCTCGACCGACACGATGGTTTGCTGTATGACGGAGATAAAGTTTTCGTGCCTGAGGCACTTAGGCAGAAGGTGCTCGCCGCTCTTCACGATTCACCCCTAGCGGGTCATCGAGGCATAAAAGGAACTCAGGAGCTGATCACACGCTGGTTCACGTGGTCTACCTTGAAGCCCGATGTCGAGGAGTACGTAAAGCACTGTCAGACGTGTCAAGCTAGCAAGTCTAGTAACAAGCCGCCAGCAGGCGAACTCAAATCTTTACCTATCCCCGATGGGCCTTGGAAAGATCTTACGACTGACTTTATGGATATAGGAGTCAGGAGCTCCTCTGGAAAATCTTATGTCTTAGTTGTCGTTGATCGGTTCTCTAAAGAAGCAGAGTTCATCCCCTGCACTGAAAAGGAAACTGCCGCTAGTACGGCTCGGCTTTATTTAACTCAAGTCTGGAAGCACCATGGCCTTCCCCAGTCTCTCGTCTCAGATCGCGGACCACAGTTCGCATCTCAGTTCTCGAAGGAGTTATTTAAAATGTTGGGTGTCGAGCAGAAGCTCTCGACAGCATTTCATCCACAAACGGATGGTCAAACGGAGCAGTTGAACCACGAAATTCAGCAGTATCTACAGATGTATGCAAACCATCAGCAGGAACGATGGGAGGATTGGCTTCCCCTGGCTCAATTCGTGTACAATAACTCCAAGTCTTCTTCTACTGGCAAGTGCCCCTTTGAAGTTACTCGTTCGTATACACCACGAATGGGCATCGAGCCGACGACTTCTAAGGTAGAAGCAGCGGAGGAGACCACTAAAAACTGGCTCCAGGTGTTCCAGGAAGTGCGCGAAAGTTTGGGAAAAGCTAGGACTCGTCAGAAAACTCAGGCAGATAAACGACGGTCCCCTTCCCCTGCTTACTCCATAGGCTCGCAGGTTTGGCTGGCTACCGACCATTTATCGCTGAAAGATCGGCAGAGCCGAAAGTTGACCAAAAAGTGGATAGGCCCGTATGAGGTCTCGGACATTTTACCCAACGCCGTTAAATTAAAGTTGCCACGCTCGATGCACATACACCCAGTAGTGAACGTTTCACGGGTGAAACCTTATCTCGGTGCTCTTGATGGGCAACTGGTTACTCAGCCCGGCCCACAGCGGGTTACGGATGAAGGAGACGTCGAATACGAAGTCGAAAAGGTTGTTGATTCCCGCTTGAAGCGTGGTAATCTTCAGTTCCTCATCCATTGGAGGGGATACCTGGAAGAAGATCGCACTTGGGAGCCTAGATCTGCTCTTAAGAACGCCCAGGAGGCAATAGACGATTTTTACAAACTCCACCCTGGCGCCCCCCCGGAAGCTTCGTTTGCTCTCGACTGAAGGTCTCTTTTTCTCCACTGTGCCTGACCCTCTGACTGCTGTGCAGCCTATCTGGTCTCACCTGGAAGTCGAGCCATAGGAGGGGATAGTGTAATGGCCCGTACTTTTTCACTACTGGTTGTAGCGTAGTCTTAGCATAGTTTTCCTTATTTATCTACTCTCTGGTTAGGGTTACTTAGATGCACTCATAGACGCTTTACTTAGTCAGCTGCTTCGTCAGCATTGCCGCATTGACTCAGCATGGAGTGCTGCAGCCAATAGCATTTATCTCTCGCTTGTTTGGTTTGTTCTACGACATTCCTCGGTACAAACACTCGTAGTAGTATAAATACCGTCTCTCTTGTTGTAGACACTCCAATCGAGTTCATTTGTGCGTTTGCGCATTAACTCAGTTCCTATCCTCATCCTCTATATCAGTCAAGGAGTGACCGATAACAGTCTTCGGATTGTTGGTGTTACATGCACCTCCCAGCCTCGCTCCACCATCCGACCAACTGACAGCAGGTTGACCACGGCGTTTGGGGCATACAGGCAATGTTGCAACCGCAGACAAACTCGACGACCTCCAAGTTTTAGAATTGCGACACAATCTCCGTATCCCTTAGTATCAAGACTCCCCTGGTTCGCGGTTTTCATTGACATGCTCGAGTCATGAGTAAACGTCCAGAATAGCGACGGGTCTCGAATGAGATGTGTGGTTGTGCCAGAATCCAATATGGTAGACAACTCCGAGGTCACCAGAGAAGTAAGACTTAAGCTTTCACCTGGACTCTCTTCCTCTGCAATCTCCTCTATGAGCGCACAAGAGAGATCACGAAAGAATGCATCGGTCGGTGGGCATGTGATCGCTGCGGCTGCCAACGGTACGCTGGTCGTCGACTGAGTGTTCCCTCCTGCTGACTGTGCCGAAGCCATCGGTGCTGCTGCTGCCGCCGTCTGTCCCGTGGTAGTCGTCTTTCCCTTCTGCCAAGGTGCCTGACCAGCCTTTCCACCGCCCGGTTGAAAGCAATTGTCCCAGTCGTGATCAGTCCTCTTCCGACCCACGCAAATGGGTGTAGTGCACGGTGTTCCACTAGGATTGTTCTTTGTTTTCCTTAGGCCGGTTACCAGGTTGACCTCCCCTTGCTTTCCAGGTACCGCTGCACTCGCATACTCCGAACCAGGACCGGGTGTCGTCGATTCGTTCATCATCTGTATAGCCTCCTTAATAACTGCTTGCACAGCATGCCTGAAGGTATAAGCTCCGGTTCCGGGCCCCTGCACATGTTGAACTGCTGGTCGTGATATGGAAGTGAAGAAGGGGTTCGTCGATTGTCACACTGGAATGAAAGGGTTCGTTGGTGTCACCGGAGTGTCTGGTTGAGGTGGCCATCCTGACTGCGATACTAGGCTGCTCCCAGTCGGTACTGGTGTCAGGAAGTTGGACGATCCCCTCATTAACTGTTCACTACGCTCCAGGTCCATCTCGATTCCCCTTCGAACCATTGGCCATACCCCTGTCCTCGGCATGCCTCGTAGGAGCGCATATATTGCGTCTGTGTCCGACGGCTTTGCTCCCATGTGCACGAGTTTATCGTTAGCGTGTATATGCACGGCAACATACTTCTCCGCGTCTGCGGCACCCTTCATCTGGAGTGACGCCAACTGGGCACGTATGGAGAACTGAAGTGAGACGTCCAATCGATCGTAAAGGTCCGCGAGCATATTCCAGACTTCACGTGCGGTAATGTCGATGTTGTCGGGGATGAGAGTTAGAACTGACGAATTTATCTTTCTTAGGATGATAGACTTGGCCAAGCCATCATCTTTCAACCAGGCTCGGATCCCCTCCTGCTCCGCTGCAGTTGGAGCCATTGGGAGCAAGGGTGTTGGACACGTAGAGGCGTATCTGACATAGTCGAACGGGTTCGTACCAGTACTGACGTGGTTGTAAACCCCCTGTCTGAGAAGCAGTTGTTCAGTTTGTCTTCACCACTCGTAATAATTCTCGGTTCCCCGCAACTCGGGAACGTTTTCGAACTTTCCCATAATGCAGTCCACGGACGTGTCTATATGCGTCTCGATCTCGTGCATATACTCTCTTGATCCAACGTCTTGTCTGTTTCAAGCGCTATTGAGTTGAGCCTTCCTTGTTAAAAGGTCGGCTCGGGGCTCATAACCTGTTCGCTAGAAACAGAGACAAGTCTCAGTCGTTGGATAACGAACTGAGGAAAGAAAGCGAAGTCTATCGTAGTATCTATGTGTCCGCGCGTCACGTGACAGTCCTGGTGTCCGTGCTGTAAAAGTCTAACGTACAAATCTAAGTGTCAGTATAAAGAAAACCTTCCAACAATTAGCACCTTTCTCTGCTGAATATGCAAGCCCAGATACCCCTGCGATGGCTGAAGCGGCATAGTATTCTCATTTCAGCTGCATATGATATGAGCAATGTTCGGTATGGAGATAAACCAATCTACGTACACTCTCCCACTTGTCGTGACAGTTTTTGGTGGTTTTACGATGGCCATTTGGTTGGATAGGTAATCGGGGCAATAGATCATTGAAGAACCCCTCTTGAAACACCATGTGATCACCTGCTTTGAATCGGTTATCCTCGACGTAATCGAGGAGCAACAGGACATCTGGCTCGGTCCAAGTGGCTCGCAGCTTCGAGTGCTCAGAGGCTGAGGACACAGATGGAGTGCCTTTCGCTGAAGAGGCCCTACCTGCCATCTATCACGCAGAGGGATAAAGGGGCAAGGGACTAGGCTGAGCACTTGCCTTAGTATTCAGTTGAGTCTTAGACTTGAGGAGTAGTAGGACGAAGTAGTATGTGAGAGAAGTAACTCGTTGAGCTGCTACAGAGTATGGGCAGAGCCCAGTGGTATATATACATCTCAGGTGCGCACGGACCAGGTGTGCTGTCACCATACAGTAAACTACTATATTTGTAAGTAAGAGGACCTTCTATATAGGTACGACTCTGTCTTTCTACTAGGAACGTGTTATCCGGTAATCCGGTACAAGAGAACACCGTAGAATGTAATAGAACGTTGTGGAACTGTCAACGTCACATGATCGGCTTAGACGTAGCCGTACAGCCGTAGAGTTTCACATGATATGTTCAACACTCCCCCTCGCTCTAATTTGGGTTGGTTACCAATCCTAATGACGAGCGATTTTCCTCAAACTTCTGCCATGTCAGACTTTTAGTTAACATGTCAGCACGCTGACGATTGGTGTTAACATATTCTATGGCGAATAACCCTTCTTCGACACATTCACGAACAAAGTGCCATTGAATGTCGATATGTTTTGAACGACCATCTGAAACTGGATTCTCAGCTATAAAGCGAGCACCCATGTTATCACAGTAGAGGATGGTTTTGTCCATTTTGAACGATAATTCTTTGAAGAGCATATCAAGCCATTTGATTTGTCTGGCAGCATCGCACATCACCATATACTCTGCTTCAGTAGAAGAGAGAGCAATTGTTTTCTGTTTTTGGGATCTCCACGAAATAAGGGAGTTGCCATAGTACATGGCAAAGCCAGTTGTTGAGTGACGAGTATCTTTATTGGATGCCCAGTCAGCGTCTGCAAAGCCATAAATTCGAGCTTCATTTCCATGATAACACAAGCACAAGTTCGGAGTGGATGCCACATAGCGAACGATATGAAGTGCCTGTTTCATGTGTAAATCGGTAGGATTTGACATATACTGCGACATTCGGATAACCGAATAAGCTATGTCTGGCCTAGTTCCCAGAGCCATGTAAAGGAGAGATCCTATCACCGATTGAAACCTGGAACGAAGCTGTGAAGTGGCTTGATATTTTTCTGGAGCTTTCTCGGGTTGATAGCCCGAAGGTAAAGGTGTGCGAACCGAAGTTGCATGCTCCATGTTGAAACGCTTTATGACCTTTTGGACATATGGGATTTGGTGCAACCAAAGTTCTCGAGATTTGCGATTACGAGATATCTGGATACCAAGATATTCCTTTACTTCGCCAAGATCTCTAGACTCCCATTTCTTCATAAACTCATCTTTCTTCTTCTTTAAGAGGTTTTTGTGTGACCCGAGGAAAAGTCCATCGTCCACATAAACCAAGAAGATGACAGTACCGGCTTTTGATTGATAAAAGTAAACTCCGGCATCAACTTTAGATCGCAGGAAACCCATGCGCAAAAGTGACTGGTGTAACTCTTTGTTCCATGAGAGTGCTGCTTGCTTCAATCCGTAGAGAGCGCGCAACAACCGATAGACTTTGTGCTCTTGACCTTTGACTTTAAATCCTTCCGGTTGTTCCATATAAATTTCCTCGTCTAGCTTGCCGTAAAGGAAGGTGGTTTTGACATCTAGCGCTTCCATTTCCCAGTTATGCTGCGCTGCATGAGCTAGTAGGATTCGCACTGTTTCGAATCGTGCGACCGGGGAAAAGGTATCTTCAAAGTCAATTCCATACTCTTGAGTAAAGCCCTTGGCTACCAAACGGGCTTTGTGATGACCATCGCTTTTAATAGCGTAAACCCATCTTGATTTAACCAGTTTACGACCTGGAGGAGGATCCACTAGTGTCCACACTTTTCTTTCTTCAATCGATTTTAATTCATCCTTCATCGTGTCAAACCATTTCTTTTGGTCTTCTTTAGGAAGTCGCATAACATCCTTAAAATGTTCCGGAGCTGTTTTGATACGCGCAGCTAGAATAGTCACGAAGCTCATTTCTATGTCTCGATATGCTTCGTCTATAGCTTCCGGGTGATGCGAAGGTCCAGCCTCTTGTTCCTGAAGAAGAGGAGAAGGTGGACGAGCTTCCTCAGCTCTAGTCCTTTCCTGTTCTACTCTCTCTGAGTGCATATGCTCTGAGGGTAACTCCTCGAATCTTCTTTCTTCTATAAGCTCTCGTACTCCCTGAACATTACGAGATTGATCCTGGAGTAACTGATGAAGACGGTCTCGATTCTCACGAATCTCCCTTTCAACCTCAGCAGGATTGCGACGGTCACCGTACACATTATCTGGTCTAAGAGGAGCTCGAGTCTGTCTTCCGGATCTTCTTGGAGGCGGATCTGGTGAAACATCTTTTCTCTGTGAAGGATGTGTCCAATCACGTGGTCTCTTTCTTCCTAGTTGTTGTGTAGGAGGTGATGGACGTTGATTGGTATGAGAAATTGTCCCTGGTGGCGGATGACGAGGTTGTCCATCGTCCTGGTCTCCATTGCCATTCCTCAGTGGGTTTTCTTGTTGTGGGCTAGGTGGTCGAGATTGGGGTCTCTCGTCCCTGGGCGGATCAGGCCCATTATCCATCCCGAAGTCTACATCATCGGGTAGGTCATCTGGTATTTGGTTCGTCACAGGAATTAGGTCTGAGTCATCGGATTTTTTGTCCTTATCCTTATCTGTGCTACAAAAGGGAAAAACTTCTTCGACAAATTTTGCAGTGCGAGCGATTATTATTTTCTGGCCATGCAAGAAGCGATAGCCCTTGGTATTCGCTTCATAACCCAAGAAAACCATTTCCTGAGCATGAGGATCCAATTTATCTTTCCGTTGATCTTTGGGAATCCACACATAGGCCAAACATCCAAAGACTTGGAAGTAAGATATGTCGGGTATTTTGCCCAAAAACAATTCAACCGGAGTTTTCCACTGGATACGCCGAAGTGGAGTGCGGTTGTAGACATGTAAAGCACAGTCAAACGCAAAATTCCAGAATCGTTTTGGTACGCAGGCATGATGGCGAATAGATCCAGCTTTCTCAAGTATAGTGCGGTTAAACCTTTCAGCACGTCCATTTTGTTGAGGTTGGTCGGCAATTGATAGTTCATGTGTAATACCCTTGGAGTTGAGGAGCGCTTTGAAAGCATGTCCTATAAACTCTCCCCCTCGATCCGAACGAAAAGTCTTCAACATACAACCACAATGCCGTTCAACGTTGGTAATCCAATCAGTGAACCTGGCCAGGGTGTCGGACTTGTTCCGGAGGTATAGGCAAAAGCCCATAGAGGAGTAGTCATCCAAAAGGGTGAATACATATTTACTGCAGTAGTAAGACTCCACAGGTAGTTCTAGAAGATCGCCATGAACCAACTCAAGCAGTTTAGAGGCTCGCTTGGCGGACAGATGAAATGGATCAGAAGCCAATTTGCCTTGGGCACAACCACGACAAGTTTCAAGAGGTTTCACGATTAGCTCAGCAGGAAACCCTTGTAAGTGACGCTTGCAATTTTTAAGTACAGATACACCCAGATGTCCGAGGCGATTATGCCAAAGAGTATATTTGTCCATTGTAATATTCCCTAGGTCTACAGTTTTGGCGCTGGAGGAATGGACAGGTATTCCATAGAACCAGTGCAACCGCGATGTAGACAAGCATTTCGCCTTGAGAACAACGCGACCATCGGGAGCACAGATCACCTCATTATGTTTCGTCGCTCGAGAGGTCATCCCTTCTCGAAGCAGTTGATTTCGTGAGCATAGGCATTTAGAAAAATCTCCATGGTGGACCGAATGGAGAGTCAGGCAGTTTCCGTTTTCTAGTTTTAGGACAACAGTCCCTTTTCCATATATTTTCGCAGGTTTAGTTCCAGCTGTGTTGGCGAACTCTGGATATGCGAAGGCCTTATAAGTTAGGAAATCTTCATGATAAGGAGTGACATGGTGTGAACAACCACTGTCTAACATCCACATACAGTTCTTGGAAATAAGGTTAGTAGTGATGTTGGTTTCCAACTCACAAGGATACAAGTCAAAGCAGTCGTCATTGTAGTAAACATCAGCAGCACCACATACAGTTAAGTCGTCATCATTATGAGGGAAATTTACGAGAGGTAAGGAAGGTGGAGGATATCTATGCTCGGATACCGAAGCATGAAAGTCCTGTAAGGAAACCTTTACTCGAGATACTCGACGCCTAGACTTCTTAGGTGGTCTACCACCTGATAAAAGCAACCTCTCTCCCTCATCATCTGTACCCAATGATCCGGAAACCGGAAGGGTATCGTCGGATCTATCAAGGTCAGGACTGGAGTCGGGAACCCGCGGATCATATCTGTTTTCTGATTCAACAGATGTCCATCTCGCTGAGGTCCCCTCCAAAACTCCCACTCGATTCGGTGCGGGAAGACCCTGCTGTACCCGAATACGAGTTCCGGTTCCTAAATGACGAAGGCAGATGGAACAATCGCAGATTTTAGTGGTGTCCTTGTCCAGCAATTTAGCAACGTACTCAACTTGTTCCTCAGTGACTGGAACAGGAGTCGTATTTTGATCAAACTCTTCAAAACGGGAGGCATCGTCAATGTTTACATTATTTGTTTCGAGGGCATATGACTCATAGCCCTCTTGCTCGTAGTACTGATAAGTTGCTTCCTCATCAGAAGCGTTGTTGTCGTAAACCTGGGATTCCTCAGGTTCGGCGTTATTAAAGTCGACGGCGTTAAAACGACCGCGACCACGACCACGACGTGTACGAGCACGACCTTTTCCCCTGTTTTGAGTTTGTTGCTGTTGCTGTTGTGGGGGTGCTCCCCCTCGAGACGGACCACCACGTCCTCTGAATGATGCACGACCTCGACTAGGGTATGGTGTCCCAGGTCGGTTTATGTGTTGTTCCGTGGGATGGTTACCACGGCACTTACAGCAGCGGGGAGGCTTGCTCAACCACGCTACGAGTGGCTGTGATGATGATGCTTCTATCCTGGATTCCAGTTTAGGAAGCGACGACTGTCCGGTTCGATGCGATGAAAGTTCTTTGAGACGAGTAGTGACTGTTGCGATTTTTAAATCTTTGGTTTCGACGGATGATAAAATATTTATGGGACCCTGTCCCCAACGATCGGTAAAGGCTCCACACAGGAGCATACACTGCACTGGTTCTGACAAGGTTAAGTTTTGAGTCGCAAGCGACCCAAGGATCATGTTAAACTCTGCAAGTTTAGATCCGAGGTCATCCGTCGGATTAATGCAGATTTTGATCAACCTCATAAAGTCCGTGTAGGCGGATACCGCCGACGGAGAGCCATATTGCTTTTCAAGATAGTCCCACATCTTGTGTGCAGTGTCCAGGGCATCCATAGAAACCGCGATAACAGGATCGCAATAAAGAAGAATGGTTCCCATTCCTCGTTGGTCTTTCGTCTCCCAAGCTGCTACTGCCTCAGGAGGGGCAAGCGGCTTTGTGATCGAACCTTTTACAACTCCCCAGACGTCAAGAGTCATGAAGTATCCTTTAATTAATGCTTTCCAAGAAGGGTAGTTTGAGCCGTTAAGGCGTGGGATGTTCTTGGAAGAAGAAGATTCCTTTTGGTCGGCCATTTCTGCTAGAAGTGTTCTAGCATCAGCATAAAGTCCAGAACCTGATCAGGTAGGTCTGTGGCAACAAGCGGTGTCCGCTTAGTTCGTTTCTTTTTCGTCTTTTTAGGGTATAATGGAATGTCGTTTCCCTTTTTCGTATAGCGTTAGCGTGAGAATGTTATAGCTTCTAACTCCTCGAAGTGGAGCTCCGGAAAGTAGTGGTATGCAATCAAGGAGGGTTCTACCAGATCTAGGAGCGATTCCGATGGTTTCCCATCCATATCAAGCCCCTCGTGGATACCACATTGATAAGGTAGGAACAACTGGCGCAGGCCAGACTCCTTTGACATTTGGATCGCAAACAGATTTATAGTTTTAAGAGCACTAGTTTCCGGGTAACATTCTGTACCATAGCCAGCATAACCGTAGTAATCATTTCCGGGAAGCAGATAGTTGTTTAACAGAACGGTTTGCATGTATTGCTCTACGACGCCGCGCATAAATTCCTCTGTCACGCCTAGGAGGGACATCCTCTCCAGAACCTTTTTTGCACTCCCATTCCAAATCCTTGAGAATCGTTTCTGTAGAGGGCCATAAGACCCAGTGTTTATCTCCGCTATTAGATCTCCACTCGAGACGCTGTAAAGATTTGTTGTATCTGTTGAACGAGTCCAGATATCCACTGAACGCTCGACTCGTGTACTGTCTCCAGCGTAATAAGACCATGGGATCAACTTCGACATGACCATCTCTGTGGGTTGTTCGGAAGACACCCGGGACATGCTCGATTCGAACTGAGTCGGAATTCCAAACTCGTCGGAAACAGCTTTCCAGAAAGAGGTTCCAAACCCGAAGACTCGGGATGAATCCGTGGAACTTTCCGAAATCGAAGAGAGGGTGTGCACATCCTTTGAAATAGAAGTACGTGTTGTTAGTGATCGTGAAGGCTGGGACAGTTTCGAGGGCAGGATCTTCATGAGTAAAAGAAGGGATATCTGCACCGTTGAAATGAGCAATCGCATGTGGAGATGAAGCGGAGTGGATTTTGGGAACGGAGTTGACGAAGTAGCCATGATAAGAAAGATTAAGCGTGGCCCAGGATAGCGGTTCCTCATAGACAAGTAAGGAACAGTCGCTGTCACGTAAATCGACCTGGATGGAGTTCCACGCTGCTTGTATGGCTAAAGTGGGAACGAGGTGAAGAGGCGACGGAGCTTTCACGAAGTGGGAACGACTAGACCCATTTGTGGCATTTCTCCAATCTTGGCATTTGTCAACATAAAGTCGGTCCGTATATTCGATGCAAAACTCGATATATTCGGCGTGTGAATGCTCCTCCATCGTACTCACCTTCTCGAGAGCTAGAGCGGTCTCTCGCTCAGCTGCGATTGGGAAGGGTCGGGAGTGCTCCACGTAGCATGGCAAGACATGATTCCTGTTGATGACGAGCGACATCTGTAACGACAGGAGCACTATCAGCTGTGGTGAACTCGAGAGGAGAAGAAGAGAGAAGCGACTACAGCAACTCGAATTCGGCAGAGTCCAAACCCGGATCGCTGACTTCTCCTTCTGGAGTCGAAGGCGAGGAATCGTCATCAAACAGCTCAGGATTATTAATCCGAGCATCAGGGTCAGTCTGCAAAAGATGCTGCCGATACGGACTCCACCTTCTAAGGAAAGACTCGTGCATGTCACAGTCTATTTGTCCATCTCGCCATGAACGATAGACCTGGATCAGAGCAAGCTCTGTCGGGTCAAACGGTTCTGCCATGACCAAAGGGTACTGTGGCGGCGAAGACGGATAAGGCGGAACAGGGGAAAGATCAGGAATCGCATCTACATTCCAGAATAAATGCGCCTCATAAGAGGGCGGAGGCAAACTCGGTACAGGGTCCGGTGAAGGAATCCTCTGAGGCCGTGTATCCCGCGCTTCAACAGAAGCCGCAATTCGGACTCGAAGCTCGCGATAGCGGCCGAGATGTAGTCGATACTCCTGATACGATCAAAAGATCATATGCCAAGTAGGAATGCCTAGAAAAGTACCCCACATGACAGTAGAAAGAACCATAGCCAATGTAAAAGGACCACCATAATGAAAAACTAGAAACGAAGCCTGACTAAAGCCTAGCACGAACGAAACAACTAAGGTGGCCAAGGCCCAACCTAGCGCTTCAGGTCCGTGTAACGGCATAGTCTACGACAGACGTCTCTCTCGAAGAACAAAATGCACGTGTAACGTTAAGAACCCTTATGCGGGGCTCATAACCTATCGCGCAGAGGGATAAAGGGGCAAGGGACTAGGCTGAGCACTTGCCTTAGTATTCAGTTGAGTCTTAGACTTGAGGAGTAGTAGGACGAAGTAGTATGTGAGAGAAGTAACTCGTTGAGCTGCTACAGAGTATGGGCAGAGCCCAGTGGTATATATACATCTCAGGTGCACACGGACCAGGTGTGCTGTCACCATACAGTAAACTACTATATTTGTAAGTAAGAGGACCTTCTATATAGGTACGACTCTGTCTTTCTACTAGGAACGTGTTATCCGGTAATCCGGTACAAGAGAACACTGTAGAATGTAATAGAACGTTGTGGAACTGTCAACCATCAGCAAAACAGACCCCCTCTGTCCAGATCTGTACAGCCCACAGACCCACAGACAGGTCCCCCTCTGTACAGATCTGTACAGACTCTGTGCAGACCTGTACAGACCTGCACAGATCTGGATATCTGTACAGATTCTAATATCTGTACAGACCTGTACAGACTGACCCCTAACTGTGTCAGTATACAGATTCCCACCCCTATCTTAACATGTAGACATTCATTAGTAATCAATTATATTACCATAAAACTACTTAATTACACAGGGGCTACATATCTTTACTACATGTGGTACTACTCATCTATAGAGGAACCCACCCCCCTCCCTCTGTCACCCCCCCCCCTCTGGTGGATCATCAGAGGGAGGGGGTGATGATGACGACGACAACGACGAGGGGAGATGGTAGTGGTACAGGAAAGAGTTGTGTTGCCGGAGTGAGTGGGCTTATATACACTCCCTTAAAAATTTCAATCGGAGTTTGAAATTGCCACAGTGCATCGGTGTAGACTCAGAAGTCGAAAAAACTACTATATGGAGTAACTGTACAGCCACGATGTCATAACGAAAGTTGTAGCCTATGATCACAGGACCATGGGAATATGCTTACCTTAGCAATATCTCCTTTTTTGGGCGAGATATTTGCAAAGTTCTGCGGGAGACCTGGCGCAATCAAAACATAAAAGTGGCTGTACAGTTATGATGTCATAACAAAAGTTGTAGCCCTTGATCACAGGACCATGGGAATATACTTATCTTCGCAATATCTCCTTTTTTGGGCGAGATATGAGCAAATGAATGTTTACTAAATTCAAACTCCGATTGAAATTGCCACAGCACATCTGTGTAGACTCGAAGAGTCATTGTACAGCCACAATGTCATAATGAAAGTTGTAGCCTATGATCACAGGACCATGGGAATATGATTACCTTAGCGATATCTCCATTTTTGGGCGAGATATTTGCAAATTAATGATTACATCTATGGGTCTGTGGGTCTGTTGATCTGTAGGGTCTGTACTTGCTCTGTGGAAAATCTGTACCATCTGTGGGTCTGTACTGCTCTGTGCGTCTGTACCAAACTTACTGTTTTGCTGATGACGTCACATGATCAGCTTAGACGTAGCCGTACAGCCGTAGAGTTTCACATGATATGTTCAACACCATCCCGCCACAAAGTTGGATCGAGCAACGGGTTGGAGAGGGAGATAAGGAATCAGTTGGTCTATGGGAGACCTCGCAACGAGTCACTCTACGAGCCGGCATTACACAAATGATTGGGTGGTATGAATAACTGTCCTCATCGATAATGCCACGTGTCTACACCCAAATATCAATTTAGAAGTCCACTGAACTCCACACAAACTTGATTTGCATATGTTGTGTACAACCCTGTGGCAAACCCACTACCATTCAGGCCCTAAGGGATTCTGCTTCTACAGACTTTACACCAGGGAGGGCTGGCATAGGAAGATGTGTCTAACAGTAGTTTACCATGCTGGGCCATGAGCCCCCACAGGCCATCCTCACAGCTCAGCTCAGCTCAGGGCTTGAGGCCAGGCCCTGCACAACACTAAGTACCAATAGGAGGCAGGTTAGGGCCATAGACCAACAAGGTCAGCTGTGCATCAAAGCCGACCCTCCATTAACATCACATCCCTCTTCCATCCTAATACACCCTTGCCAAATGCAGCTTCAAGTGCCTCGTCAATGGTTTGCACGAAATAAAACTGCATCTCCTGCCGCACTTCAAATGGAACTTCACGTTCAACATCCCTTTTGTTTGCCCATGGTAGAACGATCTTGAGCACCTTGGCACGATGTGCACCAAAGACTTTCATCTTTATCCCACCAACTGGTGTGACTCGTCCACGAAGCGTTATCTGACCCATCAAGTAGAGTCACACTAATGTAAATGGACACCCTTACCTCACCAGTCATTGCCAGATCCCTCGACGTTGTAACACCCGTCAGCAATGACACCAAAGCACACGTCTGCATAGCACCAGGATGAACTGCACGGAATTTCTGGCAGGAAAGAGTCTCACCATTGCCACTCCTGCACTTGGACCATCCTTTTTCTGCGCACCAGCAGGAAGGTGGAGGTGGATATCAATGAGATCTGGCACCTTTAGGGGATCAATACCCTTGCTAGCTGTAATGCCAAGGTCAAACGCATGTGATTTGACCCAGCTCAGTGCTATTTCTCCACTCTCCTTGATGACCTCTCCAAGACTACCCGTCAATTTCAAGCGACCGGTGCCGGGTACCGCTGTGCTCTCCACGGGCATGATCCCCCCTTCTCCCAAACCAGTCACGACAAGTCCATATACGACGCCGATTTTCTCTTCTCGTTCACGTTCTTCACCATCCCACCGAGGGACACCAAGCATTTTCTCTATGTCCTCTCCTTCGACCCTACTTTGCCATCCCTTGGGCACGGCGCTGCTTCGCTCTTCGCAAGCTAGACTATCGAGATGGTTGACCCATTCCACGGCTTTGAAACGTGCGATGGTGCTAAGAGCACGTTCGAGCCCTCGCACCCCTGCTTCGCGTGTATAGAGTGTGGCAATACGGAGAAGAGCATCGTCAGTCAAAACTAGCAACGATTCCGACAAACCGTTGGCCGTGAGTTGCTTTGGCAAGAGATACCGTCGAGCTATATGTATTTTCTCGTCATACGTATAGCCTGGTAAAGAAATTGTAATTTTTTGTTAAAACACCGCTCATTTTCTCACCTGATAGCTCGACTACCTCACACCGGTCGAGGAGGGGTGCAGAGATTGAATCGAGTGTATTTGACGTGCAGATAAAGAGGACCCGACTGAGGTCGACTGGGACATTGATGTAGTGGTCCTGCACAATAAGATATAAATATATCACAGAACCATTAGACGAGCCCTCACATTGAACGCATGGTTCTGTTCTGGATCCAAGACTTCCAACAAGGCAGCGGCTGGGTCACCGTGAAAATTACTTTGGCCAACTTTGTCAATCTCATCCCTGCACGATCACTTAACTTAGCCCTCGAGAGTAGAAGGTACAAGCGAACAGTAAACTTGCAGGAGTATCACTGGATCGATGCGGCCGGCTTTCCTCAGTGCTTGAACAATCAATCCCGGCCCAGAAGCGACATACGTTCTCCGATGCCCTCTACAGAAGGAGGTCAGGTTGGGCAGCTATCTTCCGTGGGCAGTAAATTACCTTATTTCGGCTTCATCTCTTACACCACCCAGAGATATGCGCTGGAATGGTCTGCCTAATGCCTTAGCGATCGACTGTCCAAGGGAGGTCTTTCCAGTTCCCGGTGGACCAACAAACCTGACAACAAACGCGTGATTACTTTTTCACAAAGCGAGCACACCTTCCAACCTACAGCAAGATGGGTCCCTTTACGCCTTTCCTCGCACAGTTTTGATCAGGGCATTGGGCAGACTTTGCAGCCAGCTGCGACATCGGCTGTTGGGACACCGATGCTTGCGACGCGGCCGCTACCATCGAACGTAGTCGTAGCACCGCAAGATATTCAATAAGTCGGCGCTTGATTTGCTCCAGACCGAAATGGTCAGCATCGAGTTGAGTACTAAGTACGAGAAGTTAAGCGTTACCATGTGGAAGAAAAAGTCAAACCCACCGAGCCTTGGCAAGAAATCCAGAGTCTTGAATCCTCTCCTCATTTGCAGAGGGTGACCGTGTCGCGGAGGGCCAAGGTAGGCTTGTTAACCACTCAAGCTGCGCCGATAGGTCAGCAAGTCCACCCCCATGAACCAAAGATAATAACTCACGTATGTTCTAATCACTCCATTCTCAACACTTCCTTGTGGAATACGCCTCAGTCTCCTCCATTCTCGGACACCGACCCTACGTTCTTCGCTACCTGCTTCAAGGGCTTCAATCTTCTTTTTCAAGTCAGCAAGGTCATCGGCGTCGGCTTGTTCATCGTCATCCGGTTCGCTACCCAAACCTCCAACCTTAAGTCCAGGAGTTCCAGGCGGGCCTGCCGGGACAGCATTACTGGTGGTGTATAGGCTCTGAAGCTCTCGTTGGATTGCCGCCAATTGCTGTCGTAAGAAGTATTCCTTTTGTTGACGAGACAGCGACTCGTCGACCGCATTAGCAATCTTATGCGACACTTCCGATATGGAGGTTTGCTTGATAAATAGCTCGGTGGCATGACGAAGACGATCCTCGACAGTAACAGTTGACAGAAAAGCTTACCGCGTTATGAGCCGACCTCGACGAATGGACGACGATCAACACGCACCGAGTTTATCTGTATAGTCGCAATTGATAGCTGCAACTAACACATCTGCCATCCATGGTGAACGATGGTCTGGAACATCCTCTACGATTACGGAGACTCTGAGCCAATCGTCCTTGCGCTGAGAGTGCGTGGAATCCTTTGCTAGACGGTGGAGCATCCGCAAGGCGGCATCTTTAAACGCGGCTGCTACCTCGTGAGATGGTGCTTGGTCTGCTGGCGGATAATGGACGGGACGCTCAGAAAGAGAGTCGGCCACCTGAGAGTCTGAATCAAGAGGTTGGGCGAGACGGATGCGAGTCAACCCGTGGAGTGAAAGGATATACGGCTGGCGGGGAGAAACCGATGCAGAGAGCCCGCGGACGGGTACCAGACGCACGACACGTGCGGCAGTACCATGAACTGGACCGGCCGTACGTATGCCATGGGGAGAGGAGAGACTGGTAGTGTTTGAGGAATCGGTGGGCGGTGGAAGTGGAATGGCGGCCACAACTGGCTGACCGGAGTCGGAACCGTGCAAAACGGTCTGCAACCTTTCTGCTAGCTCACGACTGATAGGAACAGTCAGCCTGGCTGTCGGTAAGAGAATCAGCGGGAAAGGGAGCAAAAGGACAGGCAGCCGTGGGGTGGACGACAGCGTCATGGCTGAGAGGCGACTGAGCACAGCGTTCACACCAAAAGTGTTTACTGCAATTATACCCCGGAGTGTTCTAAGCAAGTACGATACATCACACGCTAGGACCGATGACACGAATGTAAAAATTGACAGCCCGAACACTTCACCACCAACGTATCTCCGACCAGAGGAGCGGCCCAAACACGACACATGCGGTCCATAACTGACGTTATCGAGGCGTCCGAGTAAACATTTATTAGAACAAAATTTTGAACCATGTTATCCCACTCACAACTTTTATGCTTCTGACCGCTAAGCTGGGGTACTCCCACAGTTGTGGGGACACCATGAGCGGCTTATCGGAGTTGGACTCGTTAACCACCGGTCGCGGGTGGACGAACATAACCCAGATAGAGTAGAACGCGACGGCAAAGAAGTGGTAGGCAAGGAGGGATGGAGAAGGCGAGATTCTGCCTGGGGGTGAGTTGATGGGGAAGAACAAACGCAGTACATAGACACACCCTGCAAGGAGCGAAACGGGCCCGCGTACACACTCGCCACCGCACTCGAAATACTTGAAGCAGCCCTTCTGTAAGACCGCAAGGTGTTCACCTGTAAGTCACGTCGCGTCAGTGATTCAAAAGTAAATCTCTCGAAGGAAACGAATAACCATCGGCACCGAATAAGTCGTACAGTGCGAAGCTGAGTATGTTGATCGTCGAGGCAAGTGGTTTTCGTGACCAGTGCCAGCTACTGAGGAGTTTCGACATCTGATCCCAATTACGAAAGTCGACCTTGGCGAGTAGCTTCGACAGAATGACGACGTCATGCAGCGCGACGGTCATGCCACCGCCAGTGAGAGGGTGGCGCATATTCCACGCATCGCCGAGGAGGATCGCACCTTGCTTAGTATACTTACTGCCTTGCTCGACTGCAGGAAGGAAAGAGTTGGGCATGCGCCTGATACGATCTCTATCCAGTGCTTCATGGATCGCTACGTGGAGCGATGCTGGGAGCTGCGGGACGACGTCTCTGAGGATGTGACCCTGGTGTCTGAATGTCAGCGCGACCCCAATTACGCATGAACATGTAGGGTATACCTTGAGGTCGTGAGGGGGGGGATGTTTGACGGCTACGAGCATACGGGTATCGTGTTCTGAAATTTGATACAACAGCACGGGTCCATGACCTTGCACGAGACCGACAGTGCCGTGTTGGGGCATTGGTAACTGGGTATCCTTGAGGATGACACCACAAAAATGACTTCTCGTCGAAGACTCCCTCAAAGCTTTCCCCAAGACTGCATTCCTGAAATTTGAAAAGCATCCGTCCGCAATGATGACGAGGTCGGCGAGAAAGGACTCCCTCTCAGTGGAATTCGGCCGCGTTGCACGAACGCCCAAAACCCGCTTGGTATGCTGGCACTCAATGAGCTCGTTCACAGTTGCTTCGACGACGTCCACTCCCGGCGCCCGCTTGGCTTGCTCTCGAAGAGCCATGATAAAACGGCCGTGATGAAAGCTACGACCTTGTCTACCGTCCGGGTATGGTATATGCACGAGCTGGCCAGACTGAACAACACAGTAACCATGCTCGGGTATGGCATCTATGCCCTCCAGACACGATTCGAGACCGAGCTTCTGGAGCGCTGCTACGCCTGCGGGTTGCAGGAGTTCGCCGACGATGCGGTCTGGCTCGGCGAGTGAACGCTCAAGCAAAGCGATGCGAAGGGGCGAGGCTCGTAACTGTGAAGTGATGGTAGACAAAGCGTGGGCGAGTGCAGAGCCTGCAATGCCTGCGCCGACGATGAGGACGTCGTACTGCCCGCTCATCTTTTGCTGCCGGCTTGTCGTCGTACGAAGCGAACGAGCTCGGAGGGGAACGACGCCCCTTAGTTTGACGTAAATCACACAGCATATCTTTGGGTGCCACGCCCTCCGATTTATTACAATTTTTCCTCATTTTACGCGTCTTTTTCGAGATTATACCAACGTACTTAGAAACACTACCGAGATGCGCGAGATAGATCACTGTCGAAGGACAAAGTCATCAGGAATCACCTCTGCAGCGATACAGCAGAGACAGACCTGAAAGCCGACTCGATACACGCTTTTACCTCCTTGTAAGATACCACAAGACAACTCTGCTCATCGCGAGAGACGAGCATTACACGCTCGTCGGACCCACAGTCCAGCTGGAATCCATGCTGTAGCTCGGAAGCCCACGACACAAGTAGTCCTCGAACACCCACCTTATTCAAACAGGTTAGCACGTGAGATAAGTTGACCACCGGATTTCCGTTCTCGTCCACTTGGTGGAAGACGTAGTCGCGGAAGAGCTTGATTATATACCGGTCACCGGTCTCTGACCAGCGAGGCTCTCGAGCAAACCTATGACAAGATCAACCCTATTTGCGAGAACAGCTGTTCGGAAGCACGTACTCTGGCCGTTCATTGATGAACCCGAACTTGCATAGCAGACGAACGAGTCTGCCATTCTCCAGCTCGCTCATAAGCTCCGTTTCGAGTCGATCGTGGGCACTGAAAAACATGAGCACATACCAAAAAGCCTATCCGGGACTTACATTTGCATCTCATCCATTTCGCGTGCTAGGCGATTGGTGCCAATCAACTCCATTATCTGCGCGATGGTCTGCAACGCCAGTTTATGAGCGGCACATACCCCCAAAGCTGTGAATTTAACCTTGTGAGGGGTTGGCTTCGAAATCAAATACAAGGCTAGAGTTTTGATCTCTGCCGAATATACTCTGCTCATGACCTCTACCGCCTTAGGCAGCGCATTCAAAGCAGTAATACTGCCGCAACACAAAGCGATCACCAACCGACCAAACATGGCGAGATCATCTTGTTGAGCAAGCCCAGTGTCTTGTAGTGTATCGTACAATAACACGTCGATGATGCCGCAGGCGTTGATACGCAGCCTAGACAGCGGAATGGCAGTCAGACAATCATTCCGAACAGTTGTCACAACACGCACCTGTTCTTCCCGGTCAGTAATATTTTCGTCGGGTCAATCATGCGAACTGCCAAACCCGCTTCGTGCACTGCTCGAATAGCATTCGCAATCTGTATAATATACGTCCAGAGAGTGGCTTCCGGTATGCGACCCAAGGGAGCTGAGAATTGGCCATGTAAAATGCTTGGTGGCATGGATCGAAAGTACAACTCCATAAGACTTTGTGAGTCCGGATGATAGTCGTAGCACACGATGAGAGCTACAATGGAGCATGAACTGACGAAAATCCCAGATTGGACGATCAAACCGACAGCTATCGTTAAATGCACGTGTTGTGAAGGCTTCTCTGACACGAACGATGTTTGGATGTCGTATACGCGACCAGGACTCGATCATGCCGAAGGCAGCGTGATTTGTCAGCCTGAAATCTACCTAAGTCAGCTGATCTTTTCTGCGGACGAGACTACAAGGGACACACTTTCGATACGACGTAGGACATAGGCGGCACCGTCGGTCATACTCGTCGCTCGGTACACAGTCGAAAACCAACTGACGATTTTTCGTCTTTCGGGTGTTATGGGCTCGAGAGGAACGAGGGAGTGATACCCCTGGAGCTCTTCGGGAACGTGGTATGGCATGGAAGGGATGGTGTGACATAACTCGGAACGTTTTTGCAGGTCTTCTCGAAGGTTGTCGGAGATGAAGTGGGAAGGTGCAAACGTCTCAGGGATTGGATTAGTGTACAGATGATAGTCGAGCTGAAGAAAAGATATTGGGACATGCCATCAACACGTGCCTGGAAAGCTTACCGGCTGCCGCACAAAGACTGATTGAGCTGTCCCATAATACGTACCCAGGGAAGTACCTTCGTACTCGACCTCCTGGGAGGCGTAATAAGGGGTGGGCGAAGCACTGGGTGCAGTAAACTCAGCAGGGGGTATGCAGGGACAAAGAGCAGCATTTACGAAGGAGTGAATGGTAACGATTGGGTGGAGGGAGCAGTTGGAACTATATCGACAGACGTTCTAGGCACAAACACAGGTGCGTTCACAGCCTGAGCAGACAAGGATGGCGGAGCTGGCGCCTCCGGAGATGCTCTATGGAGCACGTTAAACAATGCGGATGGATTGGGGGCTACGACCTACACATCAGTTGAAGTGCCGCTGGGCTGCGGGTGTAGCCTACATCAGCACGATATCAGATGAAGTTATCGAGAATTTCACACCGGTGGATGATAATAGATACAGCCTTTATCTTGAAATCGACATGAACTGAGAAGAACCAGATCAGAGCTGAAAATAATCGGTCAGGGATTATATACACACCCGTAGATCAGTATATTCCTGCACTGTCGTTGAGGGGAATCTGTGCGGCATGAGGATAGATGACATGTGGACATCTCTGACACTGCTACGCACCCTTCTTTTGTGAGAACTTTGCCTTGTCGTCTTCGTCAGTTGGCTGTGAGATCTTCACGGCCGAACTTGACTGAGGCCTCGAAAAATGGGCCATTCGAATGTGTGTCAAGTATTAGGAAGAGGACCACGGGGAGATCTGCTTAGTAAGCCATTCAGGTGCTCTCCTCCTACCAACGCCATGTCTGCAGCGAAGCCACCCAAGAAAAGTCCGGCGGTCGTGTTGTCGTGCTAGAATACGGACTGACGCGAGTTTAGATGTCGTATACTCTCAGCCAGCCGACACGGGAACGGGCACCAATGTCAATACGCAGCTCGTCTACGCCTTGGACTATCTCAAAGTAACGTCTGGAGTTTCTTGTTCGCTGTCGTGCTTTGCATTGCGGTTGACATACAGTCTACGTCAAATCCTATGCGTTTACAAGATATCGCCATTGTAACGAACACTCCTCTCGATACGGACTTGGTTCTTCTCGAAAAATTCAAGTCGCATGACCGTGTCCAGTATGACCAAAAGACCGGTCTTTATTCGTATCGAGTATGCATCATCACCTCCTTCACATCGCAGTTTCTCTTCAACTTGCCCAAAGCACGACTTCAACTTTCGGGACAAAGCTACCCTGTTGACGGAGATCCAACGCCAGACGCGCAGAGGGGGCGGTATTTCGGTTCGTGTTCTGAAGGAACCCTGGAAAGAAGCGCCACAAGCGATAGAAGAACTCGAGAAGGAAGGCGAGGTTCTTGTGACGCGTACTGTCAAGGACGGACAGCTTCGCATGGTATTCTGGAATGAAATTAAACCCGACGAGGAGAGTGGTGGAAAACAGGTAAAAAGGTGAACCGAACTATGACGCGCATCACTCGTGGCTTATCATGCTGCATGGTAGAGTTCCTGGATCTGTGGCACCAACTCAAAGTGCCGAACGATGTGGACTTGTTAAAGGCATTGACTTCAGGTATGTTCTTCATCTATGTCCGTACGTCTGTGCCACGGATCCTCTTCGCAGAGGGTCTTCAGGCTACTGCATCGGAAGGGCCTGCCCCCAAGGCACCTTCCAGCACCAAGAAGAAGGGGAAGCGTTCTGCTCCCCGGCAGAGGCAGGTAAGGATCACGAATACCCATCTGAAGGGAGAAATAGACCTCTCGCGGGACTACCATGCGGCTGGGAAATAGATTTACTGTTGTATCGTACTTCTACTCTCGGAATACAGCAAATTTGGACTATGCCAGTGATAAACCAGGGGCAAAGCTTCAGCCCCGCTTTTGCCTCTTCCGTGGTGAGGCGTCTTCCACCTCCGATTGGTCCGGGCTCGTGCTTGCGCCTTCGTCCCTCTCGCTGGACTGTCCTTTCAGTCCTTTCATCTTTCGTGTCTGCAACTTGCCGAGATCTTGTTTTGCAACGTGGATACGTCCCCTTAGATCGCCCATCTCGTCGACCTCCAAGTTCTTTTTCTTTTTTCCCAATCCTTTTTCGATATCCTGTTTCTTCAGCTTGGGTTTCTTCATGGCCGCTTTCAACATATCCTGGTCTGCTTCTTGATGTCTACGAAGGGAGAAATCGACGAAGGGGCCCATCTCTGTAAGCTGGACCCGGGGTATTCGCACTCCAGAAGGCGCGAGCTTCACGGTATACGTCCGTAGATGTACATTTGGTAAATATTTAGGATCTTCGTGCCTTGTATCGTCAGGGAGTGCCGAGCTCGTTTGCGACGCGTCTGAAGGTGCGACGGTAACGCTGATGACATGTTCCAGCCCAGGAAGACATATTGAGTCGATAACTTCGCCGTTGAAAAGATCCATGAGAAGAGACTTCAGCTGCATATACCGCGGGTGGGTATCGAAGAGCTCAGACGCAAAATGGAGCATTGGTTTATGTCCGGGGGATGATTTTGGCGTCTGCGACGAACGTAGCACGTCATGAGATTGCCAGACAACATGAAGCAGGAAATGAACCTTGAATTCCGACAAGCTCATGAACCTTTCTATGCCGAGTTCGCACATGTCCAATAATTTCGAGTCGAACATCCTCGCGATGATGATGCCAGCTGGTCTCTTTTTTGTAGACTGACCAATTACAAACATCGATGCATCGTTCTTGTGAGCCCAGAACTCGAGCGAAGAAGCGTCCTCAAAAGGTCGGATGGCGTTCTTTTCTGAAAATGAGATCGCATGGGGTTGCTTCAGCGCCATCTAGCACGGCCGCTCAGACGAAGTAAGCAAGACATCTGATGTTAATACGTACCATTTCCTTCATCACTTTGTCGACTACTTCTCCTGTCTTCGTGCCATGGACGAATATCGCCCTGCGTTGGTCCTCCACTTCCTTGGGCTCACGTGCCTCGAGTGCTCTCTTCGAGCGCGCATTTTTCGGCTTTCTGTGCGTTAAAGAAAGAATGAGGATGTCGATTGAACTGATCCATGGGCCACTTACACCGTCTGCAGCATTGCGACGTTTGACTGATCGACGAGTAAATTTGCAGGAGTAGCCTGTTGATTACGTAACACGAGTGCGACTACTGCTGCACTTTCTTCGCTACTGGTCGATAAGAGTGGAATACAAAGAGCAACGAGGAATGTCAGCGGCGAACTGGCCGGGTGTTGCAGATTAATTGGAGTCCATGGATGGAGTGAGTGGGTGGGAAGAGTCGACTTGACCTACGACGACGATCATGTCCGCAGACTCGCCCAAGACTTGGATGGCGCTCGCCGTCGCACTCGTGCTCGGCGCAGTCTTCCACGGCCCACCCCGGTCGTCCATCCCAGACTACGCCGTTTGCTCGCCCACCGGCGAGGCCATCCACACAGTGGACCCAGCTCACCCCACCGTGCAGTGCATCCTCGTACGGGACACTCACATCGCAGACGTGGGCAGCCTCGGTGCGTCGTCTATCCAGAACACACAGCCAGCTAATCCAGCACAGTGGATATCACGACCCGCTCAAGAAGGCTTCTCGACTTTTGGAGGCCATCTCTCAACGTGTCCTTCATCGATCCCACGAGCATAATCGTTCCTGGACTGGCTGGTACGACCCCTCTCCATCTGATTATAACGACCAACCACAGCTTCGTAGATGCACACGCGCACATTCTGTCCTACGGCTCTGTAAAACTCAACGTCGATTTGTCTGGCTGCGCTTCGAAACAAGGTTGGCGTCTACTTCACGACACATCACTTCAATCACTGATACCCCGCCCAGAGGTACTCGAGAGACTCGTCGACTTTGTCAAGGCACGACCCGATATCCTCAATGATCCTTCCAAATGGATACAAGGGATGGGATGGGACCACAACATCTGGGCAGTACGAGAGTATCCTCACGCAGTAGGTGTCCGGCATTTGTCGGTCGTACAGCAACGTATACGCTTGCACTCTCTAGGACGACTTCGATGCTGAACCCCTCCTACGAGGCAGACGTATATACCTGGACCGTATAGATGGTCATGCGGCCTGGGTATCTAGACGCGTCCTACAGCTTATGGGAGAGCTTCCAGACACCGTGGATGGCGGGGAAATCATTCGCGACAGTTCTGCCAACCCAACCGGTATTGACGTCCACATACTCTGACGTATATCACAGTTCTCATGTGCATCAGGGATTTTCGTGGACAACGCGATGTCTCTAATCCCACTACCACCTCCTTCCAAAGCAGACATGCTACGCTATTTCGATAGGACCGTCAAGGATGCTCTCGCAGTTGGTCTGACCAGCATCCATGACGCAGCTACCGAGCCTGCCGCTGTCGAATTCTACAGGCAGTAAGTACTCGGGTCAAAGTATAATTGTTTACTCATCCCTCGAAGATATGCAGAATCCAAAAAGCTTCCGGTATTTTTCTCTTTACTTTTGTGAATGCCTGCTTTTTTTTCATCTGGGGTGTACGTGATATAGCTTCGCCTTTATCTCATGGGCCACCTGGACTCGGTCGAGTACTGGGGTGATAAACTACCTCGCCTGGTTGGCTACGGCGTTGAAGAACGTCTCAGCCTCCGTAGTGTCAAACTTTTCACGGATGGTTTGCCAAATCATTGCTGAAACGGGGCTCGGGTTAATACAATCTCTAGGTGCGCTGGGCTCTTCTGGTGCGGCTCTGCTAGAACCAGTATGTGTTTGTTTTACCTGTATTTGTTTTCTTGGTCACGCTCGCCTACGTAGTATAGCGACAATCCATCCACGAGTGGAATCATGCGAATCCAGGAAGGCATTCTTTCTGACCTCATCAGGAGATTCCATGCCGACGGCTGGCAGGTGGTGAGTGCCAATGCTTACCGGCTCTGCCTTTGAGGATTCCATGTAGGACATACGTAGAACGTCCACTGCATAGGGGATCGGGCTAACCGTGTCGTCCTCGGTATTCTCGAAGACGTTTTCGCCGGCGCAAATATGTCGGAAACCAGGCCGCGTATTGAGCACGCACAGATTATGACGCCTGAAGATCTGGAGAGAATGGGGCGGCTCGGTGGTATGTTTTCCTCAAATTTGGAGTTCTTTAGACTTCAAGACGTTTTCGACAGTGATACCCAGTGTTCAGCCGACGCATGCGTAAGTGTTTGCGGAGAACGTTGAAGAATGTGTTGAGGACTTCGTTTGTTCAGGACTAGCGATATGTGGTATGCGGAACAGCGTCTGGTAATGTCTTTCTCTTCGGGTGAACGGAGGATGTGACCGGCTTTAGGGTCCGGAACGTATCCTTGGGGCATATGCATACCGCACGATGATTCAGTGTGTTTTTAATTACTTGAGACATGAAGGTTTATCTGAACGTCCTCTCTAGAATGTCTCGAAACCAGGTCCTTCCTCTTGGCTCAGATTTTCCCGTGGAGGGCATCAACCCCTTGTTGGGCTTTTATGCTGCAATTACTCGGCTGTCGGCTTCTGGACAATCTCCACATGGCCCTCTAGGATGGTGCGTTGCTAGCACATCCAAGCAAATCTCCTCGCTTACTGGTCACAGGTACCCAGAGCAACGTTTGACGCGCGTCCAAGCCCTGAAGGGTATGACATTGGATGCGGCTTACGCCTCGTTTTCCGAGTCCGTCACTGGGTCGCTCACCGTGGGTAAGAAAGCCGACTTCGTGGTCCTGGATCGGGACATTATGACCGTGCCAGAGTCGAAGATTCTGGGGACTAAAGTACTAGCGACCGTTATTGATGGAGAGGTAGTTTATGGAGCCCTTTGAGCGATTTTTACATACTAAATAATAAGAATGGAATTTCCGTCCCAACAAAAAGTACATTTGGAACCGAACACAGCTGTTGGCACAAACCTCTAAATAAACACAAACCATTCATCCAGGAAAAAGCGAAAAGGAAAAAAGATCCGAAGATTTTAGTGAAGAATTAGTAGGGACAGTCTCGTATCCTTCAACCTGTCACCGGCTCATCACTGGCGCAGAGCGTTGCGGTGCTCTCTAACCCAGCCTTGCTCACGCGACGCATAGGTTGTAGGGTAGTTTCGTCGACAGGTGCGCGGCGGACGTGACGCCACCGGCCCTCTGCATCCTTGACTTCCATGTCTTGTCCAACGCCTAGCCCTCCATCGGCGTCTTCCTCGGTCTCCTGGGAGGACAACATGGGAGGAAGACTCTCGCGAGCGTGCGGCAACCTACGTCCCTGTCCGTTTTGCTCGTCATCTTCTGCCCCGCCGGAGGGACCGACAGGTCTTCCACCGAGCTCGCGAGCTTCGAATGCCATCAACTCGGAGACGAATCCGATGTTGGGAGATACACCACGACGGCGATCTACGACGAATGCGTACGCCCGCGAGAGTGGCCAACGGTGAGCGTGGATGAGGTATGCCATTACTGCTGCGACGCTTCGTGAACGACCCGCTTTGCAGTGCACGAATGTCGGAGCGTTGTAGAGTGCTGCTTCGTCTGTTTTTTATGTTTATTTTTTTATAAATTATATCATGTCGTTACACAAAGGCAGCACTTCAGTATCTTCTTCTCCACAGCGCCTGAGCGGGGGTAAAGAAAGACGTACCCAAGGTCTCACATACGACGCGTAAACAACCGCGGACTTTTTCTTCGTCTACTGTGTCGCGCATGGGAATGCGTACGTATCGCTCGAATTCGCGGTGTAGGTCCAGCCCATAATCATCCGCGTCACACTCCGCGGCGATGTTCAGGATACGGCGAATGCCGAGTTCTTTGAGCTCGGTAACATGATCGGGGAGCGTGAGCTCTGGACCTAGGTAGAGAAAACCTGGAAGGATTGTGGAAACACTGAAAGAGGGTATTTCCTCTGGAGCATCGGATCCCGTGGACGGGGCGCCAGGGGGTGAAGGTCGTGAGGTATCGGGCGAGCGTAGAGGTAGAAGTGGCATTGGAGTGTCTGGAGTGCGAGGGGTCCGAGGCGGCGTAAGTGTGTACGCAGACTGCGTGAACACCGAGGTGGGCGGGGGAGGGAAATCTGCGGGGCTTGTGGTCCATCGTGGTGACAAAGCGGGTGGCGTGTGGTTCGAGTGCAGAAGGGTTAGATGCGATGGCGACTGTGGAGGCAGGGAGACATGTGGACTCATGCAAGCGCCCGACTGGGTAGGTGTGATAGGCATCGTGGCAGAGCGGGTCGGCTGGATGCGAATTTGGAGACGGGGGAGGGTTAGGTGCTGCTCACTAGGGTACGAAAGGTTCGGTGCGCTGGGACGTCTTCCAGGTGGTCTGGGGTAGTGGTTGTATATGCATCGAGGAGACGAGGTGGGTTCATCAGCACTGCGCGACTCGACAAAGGTAGTAGAGGAAGGAGTGGCCGTGTTGATTTGGAAAACGCCCTTTCCCTTTGCACTTTTTGATGGTCCATCAGGGACGTGGTTGTCAGGGGGAGGTGATTGGAGGTCGATATGGGTGGAGAGCTTAGGATGTTGCTGAGCTGCTGTCAATCCACCTCTGAGGTAGTGAACGCGGCCTGGGCCGAGAAGAGAGGAAAGAAGAGGCAGGAGTGCCCATGCGGTGACCTGTAAATTGTCCTTTTCTGATTCGTCAGTTTCGTCGCCGTGGACGACGACAATGTCACCGTCCCAGTGGTCAGAGAGGGTGTCCCACAATTTTTTGTCGTCTTCGGAGGTGATGAATTGCCGGAGCGAATCGAGGGAGTGGAAGCCACTACCTGGTTTCCTGTAACGCTTGAGGATGAGAGAGGGGATCGCAACGTTGACGCTGCCAGCGATACGACGCGCTTGATATACGGCGTAGGGTCGCGTATCGACGAGAATGGGCCGTTTTGAGGAGGATAGACGGTCAGCCAGGATGGGAGGGTCCCACGCGGCAGCAGCCAGCACAGAAGGAGGAGGAGAGTGGGACCGCTCTGGGCTGGAAGAGTCAGAAGAGGGAGAAGCGCACCGGCCTGGTTCTACTGGTGTGTAATACGCGCTCGAGGTCGCACTGGACGAGCTGGGCGACCGCAGACTGCGAGCCGAGCGGTCTCTGCCGTTGGCGGGTGGTGTTTTGCCGGATAGTCGAGACTGAGGCAGCGCGCTGAATGATCGAATTGGCCGCAGACGGAGATTCTGCTGCACAGTCCTGCGCAGTCTGGCAAGGTCTGCGAGGTCCCTTGAGAGGTCGTCGGTCTCAGCTAACTGCGACGAGTCGGACGAACTCGAGGACGGCGACAATTGCAGGACATCACAGTCGGCGTCGGCGTCGGCCCCGTCGTCGTCGTCGGTGTCCTCCAGCGTGATCGCCGGGTAAAACACCCTCGCCGTGTCCGGCTTCAGAGTCAGATTGGCAGGCCGTCCCCGTCTCATCCCTTCTTCTCCTCGTCGCTGTCGTCGTCGGTGCGTGGGAGGGGGGGTTGGCCGGTCCGGTCCGGCGAAGAGACGCGGGGGGTCGCATCGGCATGGAAGGGGGGGTCGTCTTGTTATTTCGAGTTATTTTTGAGCTCCACTTCGTTTTTTGTGCGTTTTACACCTTTCGTGCTCGACGCTCGCCATGTCTTACAAGTCCTCCGCTTTTCGAAACCAAACGACCACTTCAGCACCAACGGAAGTCAAGTATCGAGCTCAAGTGACACAGCTCCAAGAGTTTTTCCCCGACTACTCTTCAGACGGTTCATACTTTCCCCCTGAACGTTACGAACGCTCACAAATGACACGCCTTTTTTTTTTGGCTCTTTCTCGTCTTTCCAACAGATATCCAATCCATCTTGGCAGAAGTAGGTGGCGATGTTGAACTTGCTGCTACCCGAATTAGCGAAGGTAGAAATCACAAGCAACCTTTTTGTCATTCATTCTTTTTTCTTACACAGACACTTCTTACAGGTCATGCTGAGCAATGGGGTTCTGTGAAAAGCAAAAAGGACAAAAAGACGTCTACCGTTGCTCACTCAAAAGAGCCCTCCAATTCTCGCGACCGGGCAGATTCTCGTGGTGGTCGTGGCAGTCGCGGTGGCCGTGGTGGCGCAACGCGAGGAGGTCCGTCTTTGCGCGGAGGTCGTGGATCAGCGCGAGGTGGGCCTGGGCTCAACGGTCATTCACGCGCACCACGTCCACACACGCCTAAGTCTTCCTCACCAGCTCCCGACGCGGCTGATAAAGAGCCTCTTTCTGGGACCTTTACTGACGTAGATCTTGTTACCCAAAGCGCGGAGACCATTGTTGTGCCCATCGAGGAGCCTTCCATCTCTGGCCAGGGTTGGGCCGCTGGCATCCAGACTTCCTGGGGTGCTCCGCAAGACACAGTCAATGCAACAGCGAAACCCGCTGCTTCTGGTCCTCCAAAGGTCACAAAGGTACCAGGCGCTTCTAAGTTGTCTTGGGCTCAAGTAGCAAGGTAAGTCAATACGATGGTCGATTGCCATCTTCATCTCAAGTAGAATCGGACGGTTGTAACAGACAACAAGAGAAGCCCCACGCTCAGCCGCCTCCATCCGCTCCGGCTCCCTCAGTTGAGGCTGTCGAAGCCACGTTAGCACCTGCACCGGACACTGCTGAGACCACGCATGACGGATGGGAAGATCCTACTACTGTTCAGCCTCCAGTCTGGGACGACGAACCACAGGTCAAGCCACCGTCAGATGACGCTTGGACATCGTCGTTACACTCACAGCCGGAACCTCAAGAGGAACTCTCTGTTCCAGCACCCGAACCGGAACCCGTTCAACAGACCATAACACCTTGCGAAACCCCTCAGCTTTCAGAACCACCCGTTGCCGTCCCATCTCCCTCAAAATCTCCACCCCCCGTTACGCTCCGATCGTCGATCGCTTCCCACCGCAATGCTGGAAAGTACAAGACCACCGACCAGGCCGTCGTCATGCCCACGTCGAGTCTCGCATCCGGGCTTGACAAGCTCGGCATGCAGTTTGGTAGTCTGAGTATTGGGGGTGATATCATCGATTCTTCTCCGTACGTTGAATGCAGGATAACATCAACCCTTGAGCCTGATGGAATGTTCTGTAGTATCGAACCTCCCGTAGAACCTGCACCACCTAAACCAAAAGAATCACCTCAACAACCGATCTCAGTTTTGCCTCCTATCCCTCAAACACCATATGACGTTGCCCAAAGTCCATCTCCAACTCAAATGACGACGGTTTCATCAAGTCAACCGTCAATGAGCCAACAGGCTTCCATTCCTCCTGCGGCTCCCGCTCCCCCACCTGCACCCACGGCTCCCTCCGTACCAGTCGCGTCGTCTGCTTCGGCGCAGCCTTCTCAGTCCCCTCTCACGCCCTCTGTATCCCACCCGTCCATATCAACGTCAGTGGGCCAGGCAGCGGTAAACGCCAGTCATACCTTGCCCCAACATCAACCCCAGCTACCCGCTCAGTCACAACCGCAGCCACCTCAGCCTCCCCTGCATTCGCTGACCGTTCCACACCAACCGCAACCCTCGGGACCACTGTCACAACCCCTGCAGCAAGTTCCAACGCAACATCAATTCTCGCACCATGGCTTCCCAGCGCATCTATCTGACCCCGCTGCGCAGCAATCCGCCCAGACAGTCACGCAGACCCAGAGTGCGCAGCAACAACCTCAGCAACAGGTGTCCACGACGTACTTTCGGCAAGCGGAGGCACCCTACTTCCACACTCCTACGCCCCCTGCCAGTGGGCAAGAGTATGCAGTAGGCGTCTTCGGCGGCCAGGTCGGGCAGCAACACCCTGGTCAAGCTTCACATCTCGGTAATTTCGGAAGCGGTGATTATGGCTATGAGGGAGCAAGGGTAACGTAACTTAACTGTACCATCCGCAATGCGCTCAAGTATCTCGCAGGGATTTTATGAATCGTATGCTCAATCACCCGGCTTTAGCGGGGGCCGTAATGTACTTGGTCATGATGATGTCAAGGGCTTGACGGGCACCAACCAGCTCCCCTCCACCGGAGTCGGTGTGCTTCCGCCTTCCTCCCAATCAACTCAGCTGCCACCACAAGGCTCCGGTGCACCCCAGCCTTCGGCTGCCCAAGGTCCTCAGCAGTCTTACCCGCCACCAGCGATGGGGCCCTATTACTACCCATACCCTCAGAACCAATACTACGGGTCTCCCTACAATTCGGGCTACGGCGTGCCACAACCATTTGTCAAATATCCCGCCATGTACCAGCCACCTCCTACTCAAGGCACTGGTACGGGTAAACAAACCGGGGTACAGCAAGATCACTATGGTCGTGGTCTTTACGGAAATCAGCATCAACAACATCAGCACCAACCGTATGACGAACTGTACCAACATCAGCAGCACCACGCTCAGGGCTTGACTGGGGATTATAAACACCCTCAATTGTACGGCAATCAGGGTATCCAAGGTTTTATGGGGCTCGGTCAAGGTAGCAGTGCTGCGTCTGCACCGACCCTTGGGCAACGCGCCGGCGGTGGCTCTCCGGAAGCACCATACAAGCCGTATTCGCAAAACGTGGGGACAAAAGACGGTACTCCAGGCGTTGGCGTCAGTGGTGTCGGTCAAGGCCAAGGCGGACGTGGTGGTGTTCAGCAGAATCACGGGCAAGGCTTTTATGGTGCCAACCGATTTGGGTCGTCTGCGGGCGCCGGTGGCCCTCATGGCCAACACCAGCAAGGCGGACAGCAGGGTAATGGCCCACAAGGACATATGAGCGTTGGTTACCCCCAAGGTAACTCGGACGGCAACTTTTATCAGTACCGCCAGCAGGGAGGTTACTGGCAGTGATCAGTGTTTTATACTTTGTCGTATTTCCATGCATTGGGCTGTCTCGACGTGCACTCGTATTCTCTACTCATCTGCTCTAGTTGTCTATTCATACCTGTAATGCAACGATATACATTGCATTGTACCTTTAACATTCAGCTCAGTTCGCCTCCAATCAAAAAGGTGTCAGTATAAACAATTAAGCAAGGTCTACATTGGAAAGCCACTGGTCGTAATCATACATACTTGAGAGCGTGCCATCCTCCACAGAGCCAGACTCCATGGTAGCAGATCTGACATGAGCTACGTATTTTTCCATATCTCCGTCAGCCAGTGACAAATTACCCTTTCCTGAGCTCTTCTCAACAAATCTCATGTACTGCAGTTGATCCATGTACTCCGCTCCATCATGCATTGCATCTAGCATCAGCTGACGATGGTCGATACATCTGAGCAGTGTTGATCAGTTGTTTCCCAGCCGCATGTATGTTGGCGCACCTATAGTATTCGGAAAGCTCTTCCGAGGGAACTTTAGGGTCGAGAAGATATGATGCAAGGATCCCGCTGGACTGGATGAGATCGCTCTGGTGCATTAACTGAGACCTGTCTGCTATGTCCGCAGGTAATGCTTTCCTTCGTAGCTTCTCATTGTGCAACGAATGCGCGCCCATCCAATGGCGTTTGACGCCTGTTACGAGCCTGTGTATGTTCGGTTTTAGCGGACGTCACCATCGCACGAATGAGCCACGGAACCTAGGTTGATGTACCACATGCATGCTACTCGGCAGGAAAGGACTGTATGATACTCCCTTGATAAATTTCCTTCGTTGTAGATGTGAGATTCGCTTGGGTGTGTCAGCGAAACTTGGCTTACCCTGGTGGCGTACTCATGCAGAACGCAAAATGCTTTTCGAGCGAAGTGAACAGCAAAGGCCGATAGTACTCGGACCAAAAGTCGCCTCGCTGTCCTACGAAATCGCTCAGGTATTGAGTAGATTCGGCCAGAGGATAGAGGGTCCTCAAATTTTCAGTGTCGAACCATTCTTGATATTTTCCCCTCACTTGAACTACTTGACCGTGACGTTCGCCTTGAACACCAAGGAAAAGGTTGATTGCCATCTGTTTATCAGCATCTAAAGAAAGGCGCTACAGTTAGTGCCACTGAGATATGCGAGTCGGAATGCACCTGACCGAGTAGAGAGTTCGCATAAAAGCGCCGAATGTTTTCAATAATGTCGCGGGAGTGACTGTTCCAATGTGGCAGATGCCGGTACGTTTCGACCCTATTAACAAGTGCGCTGCCCGTGTACTGCAAAGCAAGCGCTTGATGGAAACGTTAGTCGAGGCTTGCAACAAACTGTCCGCTCACTGTCTCCGTGGTCGTGATACATCTCTGTCAACATATTGACGGCGACGGAATCGAATGGAAGGTTTGGGTTTCTAACCACGCCAAGAGCATATAGTTGGTGACCGAAAGCTCGTTTGCCGAAGACAAACTGCGCAGCATTCGTGCGATCTAGGCAATCAACGCAATTAGTACGACATACACCGTTTTGGAGCAGAATATTTTTGCGCCAAGCTGGGCGATACTGTTCATCCTCCCTGAGTAATAAAACGAGAACATCAGCGGCCGATAGGGAAGACTGAACTGTAGAAAAATCCTTACGACCAACGGTTCTGAAGATGGTGGGAGTATGGTTCGGAACCCGTATGGAAGAAACCTGTCATTTGTATGGATTCTTCAGCTAGGTCTTCTAGGTAGCTGATGACGTCTTGCGTCTTCCTGTAACGGTATCAATACCAGGAAATACGCAGCCGGTGAAAAGCGAACTCCTTATAAGCGCGAGACATGTCCCAAGCACGATATACCATTTTCTTGTCTTCGGGAAGGAACTGGTTCAGGTAACGCACGCATTGCGTGTACTCATCTAACAGCTTAGACTCCCTTGGAACTGGTTCCCGTCTCTTTATCAGGTTAAGGATGATCATTGGGGTACCGTAGCGAGCGAAGAGGTTATTGAAGTGGCGGGATGCGGCGGTAAAGTAGGGGTCAACAACGCTGACTGGTGTATATTAGTAACAGGTCCGCAAACACTGAAGGATGCATTCACTCTCTATGGGCGGCCGAGGGCTCATGCTAGTGGTGTCTTGCGTCCAGGATATAGGAATGCTCCCGCGATACTGTGGCAGCGGTGACGAAGCAGCGCAAAACAATGAGAGATTTCGCCTACCTGTACATAACTCGTGTAATGCGGACTAGGTTTCCGTCTTGACTGGTGTTCAGATGATGGGACGTAAAATGGAGTTGTAACTGCCTCCGAAACTATCTGCTCCGTTTCAACTTCGTTTGCGACGTTGCCCTGTTTCGGGATGTTAGAATGGGTGGAAGCGCAAATATGTGGAGCATACCTCTTCATTGACACCTCGAGTGAGGTATCGGGCGCCAGCATAATGGCGAGACCGCCGCGCGATCAGAGTCACGAAGACGACACGGCTAAGTACGTTGAGTTCTAAAACGTTGGGATGCATCGTTGTCTCGCATTTTGAACGCGCTCTGCAGATGTATGACTTACTCGCTTGGTCCACATGACCATGGATGAGGGGGATGAGCCATGCTTGCCCGCCCCGAGGAGATTTATCTTTGAAAGGAGAATATAACATGTGGAAATTCCAGACGTAGCGGTCGTTGAACCACCAGTTCGATTTTTCGAAACGGTTTGGTTTCGTGAGATTTAGCTGAAGCGTAGAAGTGATATCATACGAGTAGCTTTCGCGTAGATGAGCACATAAGAGGGAGGAAAAGGATATGTCAAACCTGAAGTAAAAGTTTTTGGACATGTCCACTTGCTTGAAAATGTTGAGTAGACGCTGCTCTTCCGTTGGTTTGTCAACCTTGTTGTTGAAACACACGGGTATAATTTCTGTACTCTCGCAGTGGTAGAGGTAATGTCCGCCAAGTAGAGCAACAGAGGAACGTTTGGATATGACGATCATATACCAACCGGCTGTAAATCTGACGAATCCTATTCGTCATGAATGTGAGGCGTTTCACGATGGTGCGACGAGGGTAGTCATACCTGCGACGCCGAAGATTATCCTAGCCTTGCCGATGCCACCTGACGCCTTGTTCCCGTCGTCCAGCATCTTAATCATAGCACTCATTTGCCTTCCACTGTAGTCAGTTTCGTCTTCGATGACATCCAGATCGTTCTGGGAGGTCCTATCAATCTTCACAATACGGTGCCTTGAATCCGACGCGTTGGATATGATGATGTAGAAGCGCAATTTATTCTCGTAAAGGATGAACTTGTTGAATGCGGAATGCCTTGGTGGGGTGCTGCAGCGGGTCGCATGTTGAGTGAGCTTATCCGTAATGGACGCAGACTCAAAAGCAACGTCTTGGATCTTTGAAGACAGTCGAGTCTGCGAACAGTCCTGGACGGTGGATGTCTGGCCCTTCTCCGCCAGCTGTGCCATGTACGACGCATCCAAAAGCCTATCGCATGCAGCATTCAAACCCATGACGTACCAGTCTGCTTATGTCATCAGACAGCATTAAATGTAGCCTGAGCCTCCCCGGTTTTTCCGTCCGAAATTCAGACCGAATGCTCGAGCGTTCAGCACTTCCTGCATATCTTATTACCTTGGGTCGGTGAAGGCGAGATTTAGACAGCGTCATTACCGTGCAGCGAACGAGTTGTTCAGATGCACCTCCTGGTCACTTTGTAGTCGATGGCAAACGGCAGAAAAACCGATCTCCAGCGCTAGCAATGGGACTCACGGTGACTCGCAAATGTAATACGCAGTTCAAGTCGATGCCATGTCCCCATTTCCTTGTATTTTAAACCCTATGGAACCGGCTGTACCAGTACTCATACCACTCCAAGTCTACTTGCGAACGAGATTTTCTGAAACGTATACTGGTATAGTAACGTACAGCGTTGAACCAGTCACTCCGGAAACGATGGCCGCTCTTTTGCCTGATACTTTTGCACGTTCATGATGTGTGTAGTTGTCGACATAAAAGGCGCCGTTTATGTAGCGTGTAACGACATCACACAGCCACGGGCCCATTTTGGACCCATTTGGACCCACAAGTCTGCATAAATAGGATGATCGACGGGATACGACATCTATGGGCCTGCCAAAGGGTCATTGTTCGACATTTCAAGCAACAAGAAGGGGGCTCGAGATCATGGTACCATTGTGGGCCGAAACGAGCATGGTCAGTTCATTCGCGTATCTCGCAGGAGAACTTGTACCGCTGGTGTTGGTATGATGACGCTGACCGCATGACTAGGATAATAAGACAAGGGGGGAGGCCCTGCTTCCATCTGGACTGCGATTTGAAAACAGACACTACGAGCTTTTCCCAACTCCGACATCCGTAGTCCCGCAACGCTCTACTTATACTGGCCGTCGATTTTTTTTCGCGTCCACATTCAGAGAACACCGGGTAGAGTCTTCTTGAATTTTACAAGTTCTTCATATCTTCGTATCTTACCAGCGTCTAAAGACATCTCAGTCGCATTTTCGTTTGCATCGCATTGCTGTCGCCTAACGCTATTTTTTTTATACTTCCTCGTTCGCTTTCATTCGTCTCCGCAGAAGTTTGTTTTCCACTGTCAAATTTCCTTCTTTTCTGAACCCCTCCAAGTCATTGGATTTTCACAGCAGTCATTCACCCTTTAAACTCGCGATCGCACTCCTTTACCCCCCTCTTCACCTCTCCTCTTTCCCACCTTTGACTACCTGATGTCTCGCTTCGACTCTCACGATAGCCCTGGCACTTCAACAGTCCCCCGCACATATAGGATCCACGACAAAGAGTACGCGGGTCTGTCCCCCGCGGTTGATGGTTGGTCAGCGGCGGTAAATAGGCACGCGGTCACGGTGACCAATTCACAAATTCAACATTTCTTTCCCCCCAATCACACTCGCCCGCCCCCCTCCATTCCAGTTCCAGCAGGTTCTGCGCCTTCTGGCCATACGCCATCCCCAGCCTCTTACAGTAACCCCTCCGAGTCTGAGCGAGATATTCCTCTACCTCCCCCATACGTCCAGCCTGCCCTACCCACCCCGCTCTCCAATACAGCTTCTATCACAGGAGCTTCCAACGTTCACATGGATTCACTTCGTTCTACCCTTTGGTGGGGAGGCCTCGAACCTTGGATGGACGAAGAATATGCAAAGCAGGTTTGCGGCTTAATGGGTTGGAATCCAGTCAGTGTCAAGGTGCCCAGCGGCACTGGAGACCACTCCGGCCAACAAGCCAACAACCCCGGCTACTGCTTCTTAGCATTTTCTTCTCCTGCTTGTGCAGCTTCTGCCCTTAGCCAAGTTAACGGCGGCGGCGGTGAAAAATCCGCCCTGATGCCCAATTCAAACAAACCCTTCCTGATGAACTGGGTTTCTTCTGTTCCGGGTGCTCTGATGGCCGCTCCCCTCCAGTCATCAAATGTCACACCGCCTGGGCCTCAACAGCAGTACCAGAAGGAATACAGCATCTTCGTTGGCGACTTGGCCCCAGAAACATCAAACTCGGATTTGGTCGCCGTCTTCCGCAATCCTCTCCTTGGCCTACGGAACGACCGCGAACCCAAATTCATCCGCCCCTTCCTTAGCTGTAAAAGCGCCAAAATCATGCTTGACCCTGTTACGGGCGTTTCGAGGGGATACGGATTTGTTCGGTAAGCAACGCTGACTACCAATGGCATAAACTGACGCTGGACTGACTTGTATCGCAGATTCACTGACGAAGCAGACCAACAGAGAGCACTTGTCGAAATGCATGGCCTTTATTGCCTCTCTCGCCCCAGTCAGTTGATCTTAATGCTCAATGAATGGTTCTGTTCTGACTTGAATCTCGTACTACAGTGCGGATATCCCCCGCAACCGCCAAATACAAGCCACCCCAGCCGCAGAATCCATCGAATCTTCCGCCTATGCCTTATCCTTTGCTACCCCATGCTAGCGACCAGAGGTCGATCGCATCGGCATTCATGTCACCATCCTCTGCGAACCAAGCTAGAAGTGTCTCCTCTCCTATTGCTGCATCCGCCAGTAATGGGGCGTCGCCATCCACTGGTACACCCGTTGGTGTTTCCGGCGCTGGTACAGCACTGAGGAACTCACCCTCCCTGCCGTCCGCTGGCTCTGGGTCGAGCAACGGCGTTTCATCTGGGGTGTTGTCTCCAGAATCGTCAGAAGATGTTCTCGGTGTAGCTTCACCCGGCGCAGCTCTCTACGGGACGGTGCCTGTAAAGGGACACACTGCCGCAGGCACTTTACCGCTGCTCTCCAACTATCTCCATGACTCCCACGAACAGAACACTCTTCCGCGGTACATTTTCTCGGAGGAATCATGGAAACACCACGCTCAAGCACGTGCTATCCTCGGAAATTTGATCGGGCCGAACGGCGAGCAACTTACCTCCACAGACCCTTATAATACAACTGTCTTCGTCGGTGGACTGTCTCCTTTGATATCAGAAGACACGCTCCGAACTTTCTTCGCTCCTTTCGGCGACATTCACTACGTGAGCGCAAGCATTCAATCCTCGGATACTTGCTGATGTACGTTACAGGTTAAGGTTCCTGCTGGGAAGCACTGTGGTTTCGTTCAGTTCGTACGCAAAGCCGATGCAGAAAGGGCGATCGAAAAGATGCAAGGGTTTCCGATAGGCGGAAGCAGAATACGATTAAGTTGGGGAAGGAGTCAATGTAAGCTTTCCTGGCCGCGTTCTGAGGATGTCGTGGCTAACGCTCGAGCAGATAAAGCTGCTCAGGCTGCTGCACAAGCGGCTCAAGCGGCCGCCCTTCAGGCACACGTTCAAGCGCATATGGTCGTCAATCCCGCCACACCACTCTCCTCCGACCAGGCCATTCCATTCGTGCAGAAGCTAGGCACTTCCAGTTTTGGCGGTCAGACTGGGGCTAACGGCCAAGGTATGGACAATGCCGGCTACAAGGGTGCAAATGGTAGCAATGAGGAAAAGGTGGTCTCTTTCTCAGCCAACCCCGTTCGTCCAGACAGCATGATTTCCACCCCCTTCCGCGATGTGTTTTCCAACCCCTACGTACCGCGCTCTATGGCTACGGATGCACTGGATTATCAGCGTCCTATGCGATCGCATTTCTCGCCGTCGCTCTCAAGTTTCTCCCCATTTTCACCTGATCCTGGTGCTCTGCCGTTTGAAACGCGGAGAAGCCAATCTAAAGAATCCTCTTTATTGGATACAATTGCTCACGCCGAGCATGTCAGAAGATTCGATTCTATGTTTCCAGACAGTGACAACGCTGCGGAATTCTTAGGAGGTTCTTTCCGGATGCCAAATGGTTCCCAGAAGTTTGGAACGTACCTTGACCGTTCGTCTCCTCGTCAGGAGCCAATTTCTCGGCCAAATTCCGGTCAAACGTCATCCCAAGGTCGCTCTAGCCAATGCGATACAAAGGAGGAGCACGACCCTATCCGGGATCTTAATGGCACGCTCGCAAGTCTGAGCTTGGATCATAGTAACCCCTGGAAATCCACCGAAGAAGGTTCAGACATGCGAGTCTGAATGGAGCTTTTTTCCGCTCTTGCAACGCGACCTGTATCTGTTCGTGGCCGTCTTCTCTTTTCTGCGTTTCCTTTTCATACATTAATTCCCTTTTTTCGTTTTCTGTTATCCGCCTTCAACCTACGTCGGTTTCTACAAACCACACCTGGAAGTTTTAGGGGGTTTTATCTCTGTTACCCAATCTCGCTCTCGATCGATATGTGCACCCGCTTCCCATGATATTGTCAGATCCTGTGAACGCGTCTTTTTTTGTCTATGTCGTTGTTTTGTGTTTTGCGTCGAGTAAATGAAAAGGCAGCATGTACCCAACCTTCGTCGTCTCGTCGCCCTGTATCCCCAATCGGTCTTACTATACGACTCAAGTAGTACCCGTATCTCCGTCTACATCTACCCTTTGTGTGTGTCTCTGCGAGTGGTATCTGGCTGCCGTCCACCACCAAGGCAATGAGTGACTACATCACAAAGGGTTTGTGTTGCCCTCTGATTCACAAAATACAACTACGGGAACTTTCTGGGACCCAAAATATACTAATATTGCCAGACTTGAGTATCAAGACACATGCACGTAAACGAGTACCGTCGTTTCACAAGAAGAAAGTCAGCTATGTCCATGCCAGCAGCACCCTCCACCCCACACAAAGCTACGGTTTATTGGAACAGAGATTGCTTGCAATGAGACTGAGAGCCTGTTCACCTGCTCTGACATTTCCATGCCTGGTCTCTATCTCGAGAATGAAAACCGTATCGTCTGGAAGCCTTAGTAATTCTGAGGAAGACCCTCGTTGTTGTGCTGCTGTTGCAACAGTATCCACGTCAATTTCCCCCGATATCGCCGCTCGTACACCAATCCCGCGCGCTTCGGTAACTTCAAGTACCATCCGATTATGCCCTCAAATTTCGACGGGTGCAGGTCGCTTCGAGCTTCATGGGCAGTACTCCCACCATTACCCGCATCGTCCATGGGGAAGGAAAACCAAACCACTCCCCAACATCAAAGACTGGGCAGATCGTAGCAAGCCGAGCGACAGCACCGGTTAAATAGGATCGTTTCCAAGCGCACACATGAGCCGGTTCGCTGAAAGCTTGTTGAGATGCGATGTCCAACTCCTCCGTGAAGGCAACAACTGGTAGTGGGAGTCGTTCTAAAGAAAGTCAACTGTCAATCCCAAGCCGCGTAAGCTCCTCGCGGACATTAGTTGTACAATACAGACCGCTTCGTCATCGGTATGATTTCGACAGTGTCGAGTCTCGAGAAATTGGTCCCTTAGGCTATACTCTCCAGTCACCACCGAACTCCGTCGAAAACCTACGGAGGGCCTGATTCTTGCTGCGAGATCCGATGACCAAATAGACGGTCCGCAAGTGCAAGTTCGAATAGCTCCTTCCCATCGCTAATTTCCCAAATCCTTGGGTTTGACAGATTAGAGCCCTCTCCAAAAGCATCGTCACGGTCTTCGTACGTCCATGTCGTTTCGCCTGCACCTTTCATGTGCCTGAGAAGACCTTGCATAAAGTGATCAGTCAGCAGCTCGTCGAGAGGACGAAGTGTTGGATCTTGAATATGATTTAGTTGGAGATGTAGGCCGTTGATATCCGCATTGCCGTTAGTAAATGCAGTAATGCGGTAACCGTCCTGCGCAGAGAGTCAGATCCCCGGATCATTATGTGTGCCGAAATTGAACACACGTTGGGGTTTACTCCAAACTCGTAATTGTCCCAAGCATCGTGTAAATCGCTTCGCAGTGTAATGAGGTTCTGCACCGAGTCGATCTTGGACCCACCACCCATATAAACTTCATCCGCCGTGTCGGCAACCTTGCTCGGGTAACCCCTCCGTACCCACTGTAAAGGTTCGGCCATGAGTTCAATGAATGTGTGATTAAATATAAATGGCCCACTTCAACATCATGGTCCCGTGGAAATATGTGCGCGACTTTAAGACGACTATATGTCTGCGTTTGCAAGCCCGTGACGAGGCATTTACCATCTCTAGCACGACAACGGATGCGGTAGTGAGATTCCTGTAAGAGACGGGAGGAGTGAGCTAATCTTCACTAATGAGAATGTGAGCATTGACTGACGCGGACAGGGGTATTGGAATGCGTCCGATTGCGAGGGCGAGAGAGAGTTGCCGCGAGTCCGACACGAATGGGCCTACCAGCTAGTCGTCTGATTAGAATTCTGAGACTTCAAGGAGTCAGTGTGCTACTGCTACTTACTGCTGGAGAGTAATATGTAGTGTCCCGGCTGCACGATCTGAGCATCGGACGGACATAATGCACCGGGTTGTCGCTGCACCAGATCATACAGGAAAATCGACCAAGCCCCCTCAGTCACGATGAGCGCGAATACGTATCTGTAAAACTCGTCCCATTGGACAGTGCCATATTGCCAAAATCCTGGCTGCGATGTCAACGTCTCAAAGCTTTAAGGTGAACGATAGAAAGGATCATGTACCAGCGATCACAGCACCTTCAGAATCAAATACTTCTACGTTGCGTCTCTGCAGTCGGGGAGGTCCAGGGTCCATCTTTTCGAGGAAGGACACAGTAGTCAGGACAAGACAGTGTCAAGTGCGCCGAATGGCTTGGGAGGACGAAGCTGGTTCTGTTCCATTCGACTACCGGCAACAGGAAAGCATATCAGATGTTTCCGTACTGTTGAGTAGCCCCTAAGCATAAGGCGCCAATACATCGGTCCGCCACCATTGCCAAACACTACCAAACACCCACACCAAATCGCAAGAATCTAACACACTGTGCTCGACAGCGTCCGCGCCCCAACATCCAAACGTTCTTTTTCTCCAAAGTGAGTACGCCCGTACAACCCACGTCGGCCATAAGCGACGCTGCCGTACGATTCAGTTTGCATCCATGGTCGTATATGTTGGATGCTGAGCGTAGAGTTTGGATGAGGGGAAGGGTGCTGATGATACGACGTGCTGACTTTCCTTGAAAACAGATGGGACTCCAAGAATACCAGGTCGTCGGGCGCCATTTGCCCACCGAGTCAGATCCCACACCAAAAATCTACCGCATGCGCATCTTCGCGCCCAACGAAGTCGTCGCGAAGTCGCGTTTCTGGTATTTCTTGAGGTGCGACCACCGTTCATCCTTTCGCTTCGGAATTGACCTTGCCGCGTTTCGATAGGCAACTCAAGAAAGTGAAGAAGGCGAGCGGTGAGATCCTCGATGTCACCGTGGTATGTATTCCGGTTGAACCGTCCTCCAACGCGTCCTTGCTCAGCTTCCCCCTTTTTTTCTCTTATTATAGATATACGAGAAGAAGCCTTTGAAGGTCAAGAACTTCGGTATTTGGCTCCGTTACGACTCCCGCTCGGGCACACACAACATGTACAAGGAGTTCCGCGAACTCAGCCGTGCCGACGCCGTGAAATCGCTCTACCAGGACATGGCAGCAAGACACCGTGCCCGATTCCGGTCTATCCACGTACGTCTTTCTTCCGCCCAAACACGATTACCTGTCCACCGACGAAACTCGGTGTATATAGATTCTTCGCGTCGTCGAACTCAAGAAAGCAGACGACGTCCGTCGCCCATACATCAAACAGCTCCTCGAGCCCAAGCTCAGATTCCCCCTTCCCCACCGCGTTGCCAAGTCAAAATCGACATTCGTCTCTCGCCGTCCTTCGACGTTCTAAGTCGGGTAGGGACAAAGATGTATTCCTTATGGGACATGTATTGGTTCTTTACATCCTCAGACTTGATGCCTATGCAGTATGCGGCGCATGTGTCCAGAATTTGCATTGCGTCAGGAAACCTTATCATCGGAAGGCGCTCAAAGATATAGCGATGGCGTCCCATCCGCCTCGCATCCGTTGAGGAAATTTCTCCACAACCTGTGCGTCGCGTGAACAAGACTGGGTTAGAGAGTACTCTTGACCAGTGATGAGACTGTCCCATCAAAAATCTCTTGCTGCGAATGGTTTGTGATTATTCGGGGGGCTTGTGTGCCAACCGTTATGTGCAATTCCCTACAAGTACTCTGTTGGGAGACGGAGATCCTCTTACGATTTACAGTGGTATGTAAAGAATTACTCACAGGCCTCCATAAACTACCTCTCCGTCGATAACGGTCGCTAGTACCTTAGTCCCTAAGATCTCTGACGCTGGCACGGTCATGACGTCTCGTTCCAAGACCACGAAGGCATGAAAGCTTTCTTACCCATGGTGAGCGACCCAGTGACGGATTCTGAAAACGAAGCATAAGCCGTATCCAATGTCATACCCTTGAGGGCCATGAAGAGATCATCCAGAGACTGAGAGCCGAATGACTGCAGCATAAGAGCCCAATATCGGGTTGATACGCTCCGCAGGAAAATCAGAGCCAAGAGGGCGTTCCTGGAACGAAGTAAATAAAAACGTACTAAACCATCGTGCGGTATGCATATGCCCCAAGGATACGTTCCGGACTCTAAAGCCGGTTACATTTTCTGCTCACCCTAAGAGAAAGACATTACCAAACGCTGTTCCGTATACCACATGTCGCTTGTCCAGTGAACAAACGAAGTCCTCAACGCATTCTTCAGAGTGCTCCGCATGCACTTACGCATGGGTAGTCTGAACACTACGTATCACTATCGGAAACGTCTTGAAGACCGCAGTACTCCGAACGTGGGGTGAACATACCACCCAGCCGCTCCATTCTCTCGAGATCTCCGGGTGTCATGATCTGTGCGTGCTCGATACGGGGTCTTGCTTCCGACATATTTGTACCAGAGAAGACGTCTTCGAAAATATCGAGGGCAGCAGGTTCAGCTCGATCGCCGCTGCAGTGGGTGTTCTACGAGTATCCGACATGGAATCCTCAAAAGATACGAGCGGTAATGACTGATACTCACCACCTGCCAGCCGTTCGCCTGGAATCTCTTGACGAGATCAGAGAAAACGTCGTCTTGAATTCGTTACGGCCGTGGCTGGATTGTCGCTGTAGTAGGCATACATGACCAGTAAAGAGTACACGGGCAAAACCAATACACAGTGGGTCCAGCATTGAGACCCAAGTGCGCCTATAGTCTATGTTAGTCCGACTCCTCGAGTCGATGGACCGTCGACGAAAAGCGAAGGTGGAGGCGTCTGCTAACGGCGTAGTCAACCGACGCGTCGAGAAGCCTTCGTGAGCGGGTCGTGATATCCACTGTGCTGGCTGTGTTCTAGACTGGGAGGGGGGGTGAGCCGGGGGAGCGACGGCGACGATTGCCCGCGGACATGTGAGACGGTCGATATTTGGTGTGACACGTGGTCAGCGCCCTTCCGCTTGCTCTTCACTTCGATGGACGATCCGCTGCACTCACACCGAAAGACGCAGCCACTGAAGAAGTCGATCGGGAAGCATCCGGCTCACCCGACCGACTCGCCCACCTACGACGCGCAAGTCGTCTTCGTCTTACTCGGTTCGATCGGCTCACATCGCTGACTACTCTCAGATCGGAAGAGGACAATGACCCGCTCACAGACGACGGCGGGTCTGCCATGTCCGTGCCCGTATCAACCCGCTCGACTCGCCCCCAACTGCACGGAACCAGGTCCGTCGCAAGAGCCGGTCGGCACCAGCTCGCATCGAGCTTGCTGTCCGACGACGGGACCGATTCACAGACGTACGACGGCGATGTCGAATCGAGCATCACCGCACGGGCCAGCGGCCACCATCTGGGCTTCCCCACTCTGCGCTACTCGTCGTCGACGTCGACGCTGACATCCCAGAACGACGACTCAAGGATCCAACTCGCCCCTGCAATCGACATCGCCGTCAACCCGCCTCGCTCACTCCCCACGACATCCAGTCGTTCGTCAGGAGAGCCATCGAAGGGGAACCCGGACGACCCTACCACATCAACCCACCACCGACGGACAGACCAGTCCGCATCTTCGCAGACGGTATGCGATCTAGTTTTTTTAGCCTCGATCCATGTCTGACCAAGCACCACAGGCGTCTACGATCTGTTTCATTTCGGGTAAGGTCATCCTCGGCGTCCAACTTGCCAAACACTGATCGAGAACCGAGTTAGCCACGCCCTGCAGCTCAGACAGGCAAAACTATCGTTCCCAAGCGTGTACTTGCTCGTCGGCGTCAACAGCGACGAAGACGTCCAGCGCAACAAAGCTCGCTGTGTCATGAACCACATCGAACGGTTCGTCGTTCCATTCCCTCCAGCCACCGGGTCTCATCAGCGCTAACCCCTAGATGCGAGGCTGTTCGTCATTGTCGATGGGTAGACGAAGTCATCCCCGACTGCCCGTGGATACTTGACGCTGCATTCCTCGACAGGTGGAAAATCGATTACGTTGCACACGACGAGCAGCCCTACGGTGCTGAAGGTCATGACGACGTATATTGCATTCGTAAAGCAGCAAGGTAACAGCTCTCGATTCGCATGTAGCAGCAAACGTTCACCCCTATTCTACACAGGAAAATTCCTTCCCACTCGCCGCACACCCAACGTATCGACATCCAACCTGTTAGAACGCATCGTGTCAGGGTATCGCAATCGGGATTTCGACAAGAAACTCGAAAAGATGGGCCATGCAGAGCTGAAGGCCGCGGGATCTAGCTTGACGACAAGGAATGCTGTAGCTCCAGTCGCAACCGTATCCTGGATATCTAAACGATCTCACGTCCAAAGAACATATATGCTAGATACAACATACAATAGGGAGGTCACGAACAGACTTGGTAATGCTTCACTTCACTCAACGTGTCTTGCAGCCCCACTTTCATGATTCACGTTTCACCTTCTTTTCTTCAGTTGGGAGCTCATCGCTTTTGCCAGGCACAGGCGACGACGATTCACGCTTGCGTTTTCTTGCCGTCGCGTCCTGCTTGGTCCTCTGTTCGCAAACATGGCTTGATACCATCCTTACGAGTCGATAGAGGTTGAATAAACGTGGGTGACTCTGCCCCGACCTTTCCAATTTCCTTTGGTACTTGGTAGCTGGTGGGCAAACTTAGGCGGGTCATCGTAACAGCCTCAACCGACACGATGGCTCACCACTCAAGAGGTGCTTTTACATCCTCCCATGGGTGGAGTAGGTTCGCAAGCTCAGCAGACCATGTCTGAGACGACGTATCCAACCAACGCAGTACGTCCTCGACCGAGGACAGAATGACCGGCTGGCGATCGTGTAACCAACTCAGCCCCTTGCTAGCGTCTGTGGTGACAATCACAAACGTGTACGTAGGTTCAGAGTCACCTGTCAGAGAAATGTTTCCGCGTTCGTTGCGTCGAGCATTCGAGGGAAGAGAAACCACGCCACCTTTCTCGATGGTAGACTCGTAGAGACCAGCCATCAGCATGATCTTATCGGGATTGGAATGTCTTATGAAGTGGGGAAGCTTAGCCTTGCCTTTGGTTTGCCACTCGTAGTATCTAGCATGAAGTCATACGTGAAACGAAATCCGTTGGTGCATGTGCATACCCTTGGCAAACGACGACGCAGCGGTTCCTGCCTCGCAATTTATTCCACATCCCGACACCCTCGACCAAGTTTTCCGAGCGCGCATTGATAGCCTGGGACCCCCTTTCCTTGCCGTACTTTATGCCCCACCGC